>JAVIWB010003441.1:0-481095 GCA_031893035.1 Dermolepida albohirtum
GATGCTGCTTGTCTACTAGAAGTATGCGGGTTTTCTTCAAACTCAAGCACAATATCCTGTTTGGTATCATTACTTACTGCATTCTCAGCTGCTTTTTTTATTTGCCTTACATGTCCAAACTCGCGAAACTGCTTTTCTATTTTACGAATTGTTCCTTGGGATATAGGCGGACATTGTACAGGAAATATGTCTGGAATTTTCTAAAGAATTCAAAAATTTAATATTTGACAGGGTGTTGCATTTAAAATAAGAAAGTTGGTATTGACCACTTTTACACGACAGACCCTGTATATAAACTTTTTATTTAAAAAAATACGCAACTAAAAATCCCAATCGAAGTGTCCGAGCGTTTTTTCGAACACCCTTCCATTTAATTATTATCGAAGTTATTCCATTTGGCTGTTACACACTGTATATAACATTCCTAAACTCATTGAATTATTGTAGAGGTTTTACTGTTATTCCATTATTTCTTCACCACAGTTTTATTTACGCCATAAAATATTAAATACAAAATTTTCGGAGATTACCGATTGCTTAAAAGACGGGAAAAAATTATAATAAGATTAATATTTTCATTTTATAATTTTTAATTCTTTCCGTATTTTATTCAATATTTTTTTATATTTTTGGAAAACAAAAATATAAAATTTAATTTAAATTTCTTAGTTTTTCTATTTGATTTCTTAGGTAAATATATAACATTCGAAAACAAATACTGTCAATATCTCTAATGTTAAACAAGTCAACAAATTTCATAGACTTTCAGGCTGTCGCGAATAGTATAAACTTGTGCAATAATTATTTTTTTTGGTCAAAACTTCTTAAAATTCACCTTTTAAATTTTTTAAATTTCCGATCACATTTAATCGCTGAAGGTTGTTATCCCTTTCCACATTAATTTTGGTATTCTGTATACGTATTTCGACAACTAAGTTGTCATCATCAGCAGATAATTAAACAGTGTAGCACCTGGAAAGCTACGGTAAAATACAAGTTCTCTTCAATTGTTTGCTATGTACGAGGGTAGTTTGACGAGTAGTGAAAATGGAAAAGAAAAACGAATTTTTTAAATACAAAATAATTTTTATCGATGGAATGGCCAGCACGATCCCCTGATCTAACGCCATTAGACTTCTTCTTATGGGGATATGTCAAGAGTATAGTATACAAAACTAAACCCCTCGACTTAGCTGACTTAAGAAGACGAATAATAGTTGCGATTTGATCGGTCACACCTGAGATGTTGAGCAACGTTATAAAAATTTTTATTTAAGATTAGGATGTTGCCAAGACGTTTGCGGCGAACACTTTGAACATCTACAGTGGCATTAATGTTTTTCTTGTTATTTTTTACATTATCAAAAATTTTTGAAATTAAACTGAAAACATTTAATATTTCCGAAACAGTCGAAGATAGGTACATTGTACATGAAATATGTCTGGAATTTTCTAAAGAATCCAAAAATTTAATATTTGACAGGGTGTTGCATTTAAAATAAGAAAGTTGGTATTGACCACTTTTACATGACACACCCTGTATATAAACTTTTTATTTAACAAAATACGCAACTAGAAATCCCAATCGACGTGTCCGAGCGTTTTTTCGAACACCCTTCCATTTAATTATTATCGAATTTATTCCATTTGGCTGATACACACTGTATATTCTGTGGGTATACTACAAACATTAAAAGATACTAAAATAGAGTTTTCTCGTTAATTAAATTTCATAATTTGAATGAGTTACAAGACAGAAAACACATTTTTTCTTTTGCAACAAATTTGTCGCTTGGATGCCTTTCTCTGTCGCAAGATTAGGAATAAAGTGATAAAACAGAAAATAGTGTTTTCTTGTCTGCTTAATTAACGTGATTAGCTATCACAAAGTCACTGCTTCAAATATTGTTTTTCTTTTAAATTGTATACTAAATAGGTATTGAAAAAACAACCCAAGAATATTCAATCCTCAAGACGTTCAACTGAAAAAAGCCCTTGTTTTTCAGAAAAGTGCAGTATTACCAATTATAGAAAAGATTATACCGATTAAGTAGTTTACTTGATGTTCATAGTCTTTGTAATTTAACATGGGTTTCGGAATATTACTTCGCTCTAAGAGAAGTTATTCGTCTTTACATATTAGCCCCCGTTAAAGTCGCAAAAGATCGAAGAAAGAAAATCATTCATTAGCGAGTTATGCGAATGCACTTGCATCGATTCACAGCCGTCTCGAAATTTATGCGTACAACTTCCTTTCCGATTCTTTCTCCGCGCCGGTCGTCCTCTTCATTTTGTTTCATCTTTCGTTCTCTTGCTATTTTTATATCCACCTAACGCCTTGCGTCCTGCCTTTTAATGCCGTCGGAACATATAGTCGCAATGGTAGCTAATATACGACCGTACAAGTGCTCAAAAAGTCGAACAACATTCCAAGGAGTATTAAGCGGAGCAATTTATAATCAGGACTCTGAATCTCTCACGGAACATTCCAATAGTCCGAAGGTATACGTAGACGCACACACACACATACACATAAGAATCACGTGCCACCTGTTTTTTCATCTCTTTCTAATGCGCTGGGCATGACTTCTCATATCGAGAAACTTCCAGCAACGGTAATAGAAATTGTGTCTTTTTGTTTTGTAGGTGGTGGTTTCTGTGATGTTCTCCTCTACGTATAGATACGTAATAATCAATGATTATCTGGACTTTGTATGCGTGGAACTTAAAAAAGAATAAACTGTGTCCCTGTTGGGACTTTCTTATTTCATTTTATAGTTCATAACTGGCATTTCGAGATTTGGATTTCACAAAATATATTTAATATCTAAGTGACACGCCCTGCTAATTACAGAAGAATTGGCAGGACATAAATTATTATATTGCGAAGCGACCTCTTTGCCTGTCTGCATTATTTTTAAATGAGAAACAAAATCAAAGCTTCTCTAACAGCGGTTTCGAATTCGGAATGTGCTAGTAAAATCTACAACCGATTTTCATAGGAATATAATGTTTATGTAGACTAATGGTTTTAAACATCAATTTTAATTTTTTTATTTAAATGAATAATCATTAATAAATCGGTTAAGCACTTCAGACTTCGATGTCAGGAATGGTAATTTATATTTCGTTAGCGCTTAGCATTTTTCCAAACGTTGCCAATAAATCTTGCCCGACTACCTCAATTAAAAATGATTAAAAGAAGAATCAAACGCGCGAAACTGCTTACCGTTATCGTCTCCACTTGGACTGATATTTAGATCTAATTTTGGAAAGTAATTTAAGAAAAATAGAATAAAATTAGCAAAAATATTTTACAATAATACTTCGTAAAGAATTACTTACCAATTTGGAAGATAAGACTATTTATCTAAATGAATTTTTTACAAAATACATAATATGTACGAAGGTAATCCTAGAAGTACCCGACCCAACAAAGAAAACACAAAAATTTTTGAAAGAAATACTTTTATTTTTCAACATAATCTGCTTTCAGCTCTATACACTTTTTCCAGAGATGTTCAATAAGTTCGATACCCTTTTTATAATAAGAACCGTCTTGCTCCTCAAAATAGCCGTTAACTGCCGACATCACTTCTTCATCGCTGGAAAAATCTTTGACCACTGAGTTATTTTTTCAAGTTTGGGAACAGACAATAATCCGAGGGGGCTAAATCTGGCGAATAGGGTGCATGAGGTAGCAACTCAAACTTTAATTCATTAATTTTGGCCATTGCGATAACGGATTTGTGAGCTGGTGTATTGTCTTGATGAAACAACACTTTCTCCTTAGCCAAATGCGGCCGTTTTTGTTTGATTTCTTCACTCAAACGTTGCAATCAGTTCGCATAATACTTGCCGTTGATGATTTTTCCTTTTTCAAGATAGTCAATGAAAACTATTCCACGCTCATCCAAAAAAAAACCGATGCCATGACCTTGCTTGCAGATAAAACGGTCTTCGCCTTTTTTTGGAGCCGGTTCTCGCTTTTAAGTCCATTGTTTTGATTGTTCTTGTACTAGCCTACTATGTCTGCTAGCTCGCGCACTTTCAGTCGACGATCATCCAGTACTACTTTGTGGATTTTCTTCATCATTTCTGGAGTCGTTACCTCATTTGGTCGACCACTGCGATGCTCGTCTTGGCAGCTCGTACGGCCTCGCTTAAACTCTGCAACCCAATATTTCACTGTTGTTAACGTAGGAGCAGACTCACCCAGAGTAGAATCCAGTTCAGCTTTTATATCGGTTGGGCTGAGGTCTTTCAATTAAAAGTATTGTATCACGTAACGATGACCATTTTTTTCCATTTTTACAAATTCACTGAGAACGTTCACTATTGATGTCTGCCAAACAAATACTAAACAACGTGGCGTCTTTAAACTTGAAACACATTCTTTGTAGATTGTGTACTTTCTAATACAGTGATGTTTTTCAAACAACTACCGCCATCTCTAGGTCAGGCCGTGTACTTATGGGACCACCCTCTTACAGAAACACTATGACATGAACTGCTTTGCACTTTTGCACTTCGAAAGTGGAATGAATTTGTATATAAATTTGCGAGAAAGAAAAAGTCTTTATTTAATCCCCTTACCTTAGTTATTATATGATCATTACCGATAATTGTAATAGAGTATGCATAAATTATGTTTACTTCATAATTAAAATTTAACAACATATTGGTTTTAGTTAGGCTATAAGATTGTCTAAGTAAAACAATTTTTTAAAATCTTGTGAAACAAACACACAGTGTACATATTAGTTCTTAGCGGTGTAGATCGCGTACGGAGTATATTTTCGTGCAGATATTTTTTGCCGTGTTTTACCAGGTGCGACACTTTGCAATTGTCTACTGATGATGACAACTTAGTTGTCGAAATGCGTATAGATAATTACAAAAGTTAATGTGGAAAGGGGTTATATATCAACCTTAGTGATTAAATATAATATTGTTTGTTTGAATCATATGACAACATACACTTGAACACACTTGTGGCTGGTAGTGTACATTTACGAAGTTCTAGAACCATTCTTCCTACCATATGTACATACAACGGCCAAATAGTACCACATTCCAACGACACAATACCCTTTCGAATCACTTCCTGCCACTTCTAATTAACTTAAATATAAATATCTTTAATTTTCGTAAGAATATTTACAACTATATCAGAAGGAATGCTAATGGTGAATGGTGCTTTAACTAATTTCAATAAAACACGTTTTTCTTCGAAAATTGTATTAATTTATATACATATATTTGTTGTAAAGCTGTAAATAGAACACGGTTTTGCGTCTTTGATGCCTGTACAAATTAAGGAGAGGCACAATTTATTTTAAAATAAAGAAAAATAATTGAATGTTGAAACCGGTACGCCGTCGTAATTTTGAATAAGAATGCAGATAAAAAAATTCCATGAAATAGTTCTGTCGTCAAGATAAAGTAAGAAGTCTTGAAAGAATAATTTAATAATTATCAATACAATCTTCATCTACCGCGAAATAATTTACCGGCAAAACGAGTAACATTGCGGTCTTCCTAGAAAGAATAGCCATTTGCATAATATTGCAAGAAATAAACATCGCCCATTAAAACGAGCAAAAATACGGCATTTTCTCGTTTGGATATCAGGCAGACGTATGGCGATTTCACATGTGTACGCTACATAAATTTCTTTGCCTCTTCGAGAATATTTCTTGTATGTGCGTACTTAGAATTCTCCAGAGGTAAATTCAATCTTACTCTATTCGAGACATGCAACAGGTCACGGCGTCTAGGAAATGTTGTCAGTGTACTTACGACCAAAAGAGATAGAGCAGGCACTGTTTTAAACTGGTATGGAAAATGATCGTATTACACCGGTGTAAAAATGAATTGCGCTACGCTTGGGTTTCACATTAGAACTCTAAGAACACTTATTTTAATGGCTAGGAGATGTGCTCTTTTTGCAATGCTTTTAATGAAGAAGTTAATAGCAAAGCTGTTCTTACGTAGGTATTCAGTTTTTAGAGTGACTTAATATCTTTTTCGTTATGTTACTCGTGGCGTTCATGCGGCAACTAATATATCGGTATTTAAAGTGAGTTTAAACCAATACGAATGCAAAAACTAAATGAATTACAGACAGTATCCATGACAAAAAACCACTCTAGTAGTGAGACACGATTACTTATGACTCCAAACGACATGTCAAATATTTATTCGCACACCCATATATGTATGTACATAAATCTACAAACGAAGCATCTTGAATTTTATTTTTGCTTCAATTAAAACAGCCTTACCGAATGCATTATGTTTGACAACAAAATATATATGAATAACATTTATTTTACGCATTCTGTTAATGTTTTGTTATCTCCTTATCTAAAATTACTCGGCAAAAAACATATAAAAACACTCAATCGGATTTAGAGAAGTTATAAAATGAACAGTTAGAGGGTGCTCTGGTCATTTATCAACGACATCAATATTTTTAATTGACATCGGAGTCGATGTGTATCATTGAAAGGAAAAGGAAAACTGGTCCTCGTAATATGATCAATTTATAATTGAAATAAACTGTAAAAAATATATGTGTACGAAGTATATATTATCCACGTCTGTTTTATTTTATAATTGCTAACGGTCCAATAGATTTTATTCAAATAAAGCTACATTCATGCACTGTGTCTCAAAAATAAATAAATTACTTATATTTATTATACTATACCTAGGTCTTCTTTCCAGGTACATCCACAGCAAAGAAAAACCATTTAAATGTACGGAATGCGGAAAAGGTTTCTGCCAGTCAAGAACTTTAGCGGTTCATAAGATTCTTCATATGGAAGAATCACCTCATAAATGTCCAGTATGCAGTAGGTCATTTAATCAGCGGTCGAATCTGAAAACCCATTTGTTAACTCACACCGATCATAAGCCCTACGAATGCAATTCTTGTGGCAAAGTCTTTAGGAGAAACTGTGACCTACGAAGGCACGCATTAACACATGCCGTTGGCGATGTACCACCGGAAGATGGTTACATGCCCGGAAGCGATATTGGCGAACCATTATCACCACGCCCAAGAAGTCCGTCTGTCGACGGAAGGGAGGAACATCTCAGGGTGCATTCTCCAATGCCAGAAAGAACTCAATGTCACGAACCCTGCTCCTCGACGAGTCCTTACACGATGCGGCCGCATCCTGACCATGGCCGAAGAGAAATTTTATTAGACGATGATGAACCCGAAGATTCCGAAATTGATCCAGGCCAAGAGACTGGTCCGGAAATTGTTACCGAGAAGTCCGAAAAATCCGAATTACGACCAGATATTCCCCATCACCCTCAGTTGCAAATAAGAAGGGATTTGTTACCGCCAACACCAAAGCCGGCGACGATAACTAGTGGCGCTATGGAACCCACATTCTTGGGTACTTTCCGCAAAAGACCTCACGATGACAGACTTTCAACTTCTTCGATGCCTTCAATGAGTGGAAGACACACTCCTCCTTTAAGTTTAAGGATACCCATGCATCATCCTCCACATTTGGGGATGTTACCGCAAGGAGTTCCCATACCACCAACGTCTATACTGAAACCGCCCGATTTAATACCTGGAACTTCTGGCTTATTAACGACCGTATCATCATTAACGGGTCAGAAATTAGATACGGGACCTGATTGCAGCAACATTGCAAGTGATTTATCTATGAAAAAGGAAGACCTTCCGCCACCGAGGCCAGTACAAAATCCGCCTAAAAAGACAGGTTTCACCATAGAAGATATAATGAGAAGATAGTCAGAAGTGTTAGTGAAGTATATAGTGCCTTTTATGTGAATAGAAATGTACAAATCATATAATGTACACATGATTTGAAACTGTCTAATTTATGTTATGTTTATTATTAAATAATATTTGGCTAGGATAGATGTTTATGTATAAACCAGGTTAGTAATTTTCCAAAAAATCTAAATCAATATACTGTATATGTATAGTCATATATTGAGGAGAGATCCGGATTACTTTAATCCGCACTCCACCTACTTATTTGCCTGCTGAACATAGTTTCTACTCTAAGTTTCTATGTTACTTAAATTCAAAGATTTGAACTTGTCACACAGGTAAGAAGTAAGCTGCTGTGGTACATTACAGTTGCTCAATTCTTTCGCGTCAATTTTCTTATACAGCAGTGGTCTACGAATTCTAATTGTTAATTTTGGAAATTAAATATGCTTTTTCTTTATATTAATTTCAAATCAGTTAATACTTTTTTTACCAGTACGTAACAAATTTTTAATTTACATTATTGTTATAAATGTCTGGGAAATATCAAATAGGAATTGATTTATTGTTTTAAATCACTTAATAAGAGATCGACACTGTAACTAATTTCAAAGTACTGCCTTTTTAAGTCTATGAATTCACTTGGCCTCGCTTTTTGAGCACGGGTAACTCGCAGGTACCACTAGAAGTAATGCAATACTTGTGTAATATTGCGTAATTTTTCTATAAGAAATTTTAATTATTATTGGACAACTTTGTATGCGCTCTTATAATGTTTTAGAAGATCATTTCGGTTTTCCAATTCAAATGATCTTCAATATACGTCTTTGACTGATTGAAACTCAGATTCGTAATCGGAATTCTAAAAGTAGTCCAATTCATGCGAACTTGTTTGCTATGATTTCTTCTTTGTAGTAAAAAAGTAATTTGTGGATTAAAATCAAGAAAAATGTTGTTCATAATAAGAACTTAGTTCATTGTCTTCTATTAAAGACTATATTATTAAAATCAATATAGATTCGATGTTTCTTTTATTTATTTATGGAATAAATAAAACACTTTCTAAATTTCACACTATATTATATATTAACTGCGACTATTATAGTTTCGTCTGTTAGAACGTTGTCGAGCAAGTACAATACAAGTTACAAATCTTCTTTATATAGAAAAACGAAAAGCAATAATTAAATCCGATTACAAGAAAGGGGTAAAGGTAAAATATACCCCTTTCTTGTAACCAGATTATTCGTTTTCATTTTCTTCTATAAAGAAGATTGTAGCCTTTATTGTACTTGCTTGATAATGTCCTAGCAGGCAATAAATATGCGAGGTCTGATCAAAAAATAACCGTTATTTTCAATTTTTTCAAAAAGTATTTATTTATTCATCAATAACTATCTTCTCCCCTTCAAAGTAATTCCCCTCAGATATAATACACTTATGCCAGCGTTTTTCCCAATCCTCGAAACACTTCTGAAACGCGCTTTTTGGTATCGCCAACAGCTCCTGTTTCGATTTTTCTTTTATCTCCTCAATCATAGCAAAACGCTTTCCTTTCATCGGTCTCTTCAGTTTTGGGAAGAAAAAAGTCAGCGGGGACCAAGTCCGGTGAATACGGTGGTTGAGGCATGATAACGGTTTTGTTTTTGGCCAAAAACTCACGCACAAGCATCGATGTGTGAGCTGGTGCGTTATCATGGTGATTGTTTTTCCACAATTCCGATCGTTTGAGCCGTATTGCTTCACGCAAACGTTGCATAACTTCCTTGTAGTATTCCTTGTTAACCGTACGACCTGTTGGCAAGAACTCATGATGTAAAACCTTCACATTTGATCGAACTTGGCGTGCATTTTCTCGGCCTTCTGTAAAGCGCTTGTACCACTTATAAACACTTTTTTGAGACAAAGTGGACTCGCCGAATGCCACAGAGAACATTTCAAGTACCTTGGAGCACTTTATTCCGTTTTTAACGCAAAATTTAATACATATTCTTTGATCCTTTTTTTTCGAACAGTAAAAAATCGAAGAACACACTAAAACACGACTAATCTTTTTATCTGTCAAAAAACAAACAGACAATCCAAAATGGCTGATATTGCTAACATATATAACAGACATGTGTACCAACATAGCAGAAAAAAAAATGCGAAAATCGAACATACGTAACTCACGAAATTTGAAAATAACGGTTATTTTTTTTAGACCTCGTATAATATAGTATGAAACTTAGAAAAAGTGTTTTATTTATTCTTTAGTCTAATGGAATTTCACAAACCAACCACCTAAACAACCATCTTTTATTTATGACTGACATATACACTTATATTTTATAAAATAATAATTTTATAAAATGAAACATGGAATATATTTTTAAATAAATATTCTTTTAAGTATTATTCATACCTGGTGAAACCAATTTAAATGAGGAATCAAATACTCGCATGGCTATTACAAGAAAAAGAAAAAATAAGTTTAACTTACGAACTTGTTTCATACTTTTCTACAATGAAAATAGAAAGTTGTGTTATAATATTTTTTAAGGAAAAAAAGAATGTGTAAATAATGTTGATAATCTTTGATAATGTGTAATTTATTTTGTTAAAAAAATGTAGAATTTTGTTTCCTTTCTGTTTTCATCGGATTTTATTTTCGTTTCCTTTTTTTATTGCAAATAAAATCGTTAGTTAATAGTAGACATAGTATTTAATTTTTTCTTTTGTATAGAATTAAAAGAAGATCTCATTGAGTTCTGTATTTATGTATGTATTATGTAATTCGTTTTTTCGTTAATGTTAGGAATCTGTAAAGAATAAACGTTGATTTATTTTGCATTTAGGGGTTATATGAAAACGTACAAACGAAATCTTAATTTCTTTATTTAAGTTTTGTTTATTTAATGTATTTTTTATATTAAATAAGAGCGTTGCATTTAAGTTCTTTTTGATGATAACTGGAAAAGTGTATGTTTTAATTTATAGTTGATGTATATTTTAAATATTTTTTTAAATAAATTTTTATACTAAGTAATCATTTATGTATTTTATTAGACTGAAAGAAGTGGTGTTTTTTTACTATTAGCTTCTACCCTTTCTACACTTTCTACTTGGTAATAGAGAATATATTTAGTTCTAAGAAAGCATATACATACGAGGATAGTTTGACAAGTAGCGAGAATGACACATAGGTGGCTCTCAAATTAGTAAAACAAATGCGCAGTAATTTAGGTTGTCCATTTATATGTTTACATTCCGATATTTAGATAAATCGGTTGATTAGTTTATTTTTGACAGCTGATTGAAAAAGAAGCAACACGTCGTTTTGTTAAAATGGAAAAAGCAGAGTATCGTGCGGTGATTAAATACTTCGTAATTAATGGTACGAAAGCAACCGAAATAAAAGATGAGTTACGGGAAACATTAGGTGAAACTGCTCCATCGTCCGCCACAATAGGTAAATGAATTTAAACGTGGTAGAACAAGCTCGGTTGATGAAGGGCGCTCTGGAGCACCCAAAATCGTGACTTCTAAGGAAATAACTATAAAAATCCATAATATTATTACGCAAGATCGACGACTCAAAGTGAGAGAGATCGCAGACATGGTAAACATTTCAACAGAACGCGTACACCACATTTTAACGAAAGAATTGGGCCTTTCCAACCTTTCGGCAAAATTAGTGCCGCGATTGCTTACGACTGATGAAAAGTTCACTCGTTTGCGCATTTCCAATGAGTGTTTGGACCTTAATAAGCGGAATCGGGTTGATTTTTGTAGGCGATTTGTTACTTGCCATGAAACTTGGATACACTACAGTACACTCGAAACTAAACAACAGTCGAAACAATGGTTAGAACGTGGTTCTGCACCTCCGAAGAAAGCGAAAACCACTTTATTGGCAAACGAGGTGATGGCATCAATTTTATGGGATTCAAAGGGCATTTTGCTCATTGATTACATTCAGAAAGGTGCCGCAATAAACGGACAATATTATGCAAAACTTCTACAAAAATTAAATGTTGAGATTCGTGCTAAACGGCCAGCAATGGCAAAGAAAAAGATTCTGTTTCACCAAGACAACGCTCCCTCGCATACCAGCACAGTTGCGATGTCCAAAATCCACGAGTTGCATTTCCAATTAGTACCGCATGCGTCTTATTCGCCGGATCTAGCCCCTTCCAACTTCCACCTTTTTCCAAAATTGAAAACGGCACTAGGTGGAAAGAAATTTTCGTCTACCGACGAGCTTATCATTTTCGTAATTGAGTATTTTGCAAGCCTTTCGGAATCGCATTTTAGAGATGGCATAAGTGCATTGGAACACCGTTGGAATAAATGTATTGCTCTTTTAGGAGAATATATTGAAAAATAAAAATTATTTTGTATTTAAAAAATTCGTTTTTCTTTTCCATTCTCACTATTTGTCAAACTACCCTCATATACATATAAAGTCAAAATGAAAATAAAGAAAAGCATTTCGCGATTAGTTTTCAATGTAATCTCATGCCATCTCTACACGTTTGGACTAGCGATGATCTAAAGCCACCATTACTTGATAAAATTAACAACGCTCAACTTCGTTATAATAAACAATGGAAACTCTAAGAAGCTGCTTACAAAAGTAAGTGCAAGATAATTTTTAGGTGTGAGAAAAGGTGAACAAGGTGGGTACGAAAACAAACCAAAGTCGTGCATTGTCTTTGTGGACAATGCGCTTTTTCTTGGCTAAATCAGGATGATTTTCTTTAATTTCTCTTGCTTCATGTCAGAGACTCGTCTAATATACGGCTGTGATGGTTTGGTTTTTGGGACGTATTCAACAAAAAGAATGCCTTTTCCATTCCAAAATGATGGAACAGTTAACACTTTTTTTAGGAGAGGAGAACCACCGTACCACCACTGTTTATATTGTTTTGTTTCGAGCGTATAATGGTGAACTCAAATCCCATTTATTCTGGTGACAAATCAGTATAAAATTTACTTTGTTTTCTCGAAGACACTTTAAACACTCACGAGAAATTTCGCGCCATTAACCTGGCGAGCAACTTCTTCATAAACAGCTCTTCTTTCAAACTGTCGTTTACAGTGGAAACAGGGTAACACATTTTTGGAAATATTGAGTATTGTGTTAAGTGAATTTTTATACTTAAAATTTATCCAATATTTTACTGTGAAAAAGAAACAAATAGTGTTCACCATCGTTTCAAAATATTTGACAAACTTTTAAGAATGAAAGTTCATTCACTCAATATTTTCAAAAATGGAATCATCTTGACGCAATATTTATAGGCTTCGCTCTCTCAGACGTCTTCAAGCGAAGGTCTTTTAACACCATACCATGTACTTTCTTCAATAATTTCCAATATAATAGCAGATTTCGAATGTCCGATAAAGGGTGCATCTTTAAAGGCTGTACGGCCACATTTAAACACACAAACTCAGTTATCGACATCGGAAAACAAAAGACTCGAATTCTTCGAGTCTCTCTTTCATCGCATTATGAATATTTGTTGCTGATAAGCTCTTCAATAAGAAGAGCATGATAATAGCAACAGTTTTTGACAATGATGGATAATGTTGAACTATCCATCCTATCAAAACTTCGAGACGAATTGTCACAACGAAACTAATAACCATAGCGATCTGAAGTTTAATGGTTGACGCGTCACAGCATTGGAATGAAACTATGTCATCTATCCGTTATTCCTGGGACTTTTCGGCCTATCCTCGTATATATTCCGTCCCACGAAAAGTTTAAAATACTTTGAACTTTATTTCGGGTAAAATATATCTAAAATAAAATATTTATTTCACTTTCAAGATAAAAGTATTTAATAAATTCTATCCAGTTTGCGACTTGACAGGAGACGCTTAAAACGGTAAGTGTTTCAATTTATTTTATTTTATGTACCTACTGTCAAGCTCATGTCTATGATGCGCAGCTCAATTTCACTTCTTTAGTCATAATAAAATAAAAAAGCAAAATAGATATAAATCATGATCGACGATATAATTAAGTTAATTAAAATCAGAGTTAGAAGTACTAACCAAATCTCTCATTTCCTCATAAAAAAATTGCATTTTCTCTAATTAAATTTCATAATTATTATCATATTTCTGCATTAACGCATCAATTTATAGTCGACAGATACGAACGGTTGCATAAAAATTCTTAACTGCCAGTATGCGAGATATAAAGAAGGGCATCTGCAGCATCAATTATTACGGAACCCTATTTACCGGCAATAACGATTTCCTTTTAATTTACGTCGAGTAAGAAGACGTCCTCACATCGTTCAGTAAAATTAGTTCGCCCATGAATGGTAGCATTTCTTTGGCAAAATGAGGCACGAATAAAAAGTTAAATAAATTGAACGGGTCCATTCGGGGCCCGTTTTATAGCTGAGTGCTAATTTATTCATTGAATCCATAATTCAAGATGACCTCGATTTTGGCCAATGAAAAATGTAGAGAGAGACGACAAGAGAAAATGCCAAAGCATAATGAATATATATAATTGGATAAAAAAAGGAAAATTATTTTAAGAACGTGTTTTTTTTTCCTCTAACGTATAGTATCTAACAATTGAAGTAGAGCCATCTTCTGATTTAGGTATTTCTTCAAATTCATCAGAAATAAAACGAAAATAGACATACTCGTATATTACTAATACAAATGCTTATTAATGTTTCCTAAAAGATATTATTATTTGCATTAGTACTTTGTTAATCATCCTTTGGTTTTAACGTCTACACTAATTCTATTTGAAATACTGGAAATACAAGTTTTTACCACTTCTTGCTGTTTTACGTTCTCTTGCTAATGTCTGCGAATATTATCTTCTAGAAAAGACGTCTTTGAGCTATTGGAGTTATTCAGACGGTAAGTTCATTTTTCAATGAAAGCACTTAACTTCAACGCACTGACTCTACCGTCTTTCTATAAGAGAAATATATTTCTACTGGTCTTCAAAATAACCACCGATTTCCTCTTTCAATAGGATATCGCCCGTAAAACGACTTCCTCGGAGGCACGTTTTCAAATTTTAAAATAAAAAGGAGTCAAAGGGAGCCAAATCCGAACTAAATTGTGGATGGTGCAGTTCACAACAGTTGCACTCACGGAGAATGAAATGGATTTTGGTTGTCTTGTGAAATAGTGCATTGTCATATACAGTACAATATGCCAGATATTGGAAATACAAGTTTTTACCACTGTTTGCAGTTTTTCGTTTTCCCACTAATGTCTGCAAATATTACCTTTTAAAACTGCTTTTTGTTGGACTAGGGGATGAGTATGCAAGCTTTGTCAATATGTTCCATACGTTTTCAATCGGATTTAGATGCTATGCTTTTGAAATAGATTTTTTTGTCGATTTCTCTGTCTGACCTTCTACTCCATCCAGCATGAAGGTGTATTTCTTTTTCATTTAGTGTGTTTAGGAAAGGTAAAAATATACTTCCAACAATCTTTTTATATTACATTTGATTCATGGTACTCTCCACAAAATAGAGAGGTCCGCTGCTGTTCGCGGTTATGCATGACCAGATCATAATTTGTTAGTTGTTGGGTGTTCACATTTTATCTACACGAAGTGTAGCAATTAAATAACGAGACTGGTATGAGAAATATTATTTATTGCTTTTGAGCCATTCGTTATTGAATTTTTACTCGTTATTTAAATATCTTTACATTTTGTTAGGGGCCATAAATGATATTTAACATTAAAAATTATAAAAAAGCATTACAAGGGGTGATGTAACAATTTATTAGAAGTCAAGAAAATGAGATAAAGATGTGACCTTACAAATATCAAAGAAGATGCTACTCTCTATATATATACGAATTATATGTACATGACAATTCTCGGGGTGATTCGGATTACGAAGAAGATGCATATATAAACGTTATTTCAAATTGCGCGGCTTTTTTTAAGAATAAATAAAATATAGATGGCGCACTAAATTTGGTTGCGTATGTGGGCATTTAAAAAGTGTGATGTATGACATTTATAATAACGGCTTCGTACACGGTACAACAACGCGTTCGAATTGTTAAATTATTTTATGAAAATCAGCGTTCTGTGAAAAGATTTTTTAGAAAATTACGTGAATTTTATGGTTTACATAATCGTCCATCTGAAAGCATATTGGTCGAATTATGAAATAATTTCAAAAAAAAAGTGAAAAATACAGTCGTAGTGGTCGTTCACAAGAAAATATTGGCTTGGTTCGTGAAAGTGTTACTGAAGATTCTGAAATGTCCATTAGACGACGTTCGTAACAACTTGGACTTAGTGGATCAACAACATGGCGTATTTTACAAAAGGATTTAACTCTGAAGGCATATAAGGTTCAAATAACACAGGAACTGAAGCCATTAGATCATTCAAAACGTCGTTCATTTGTCAATTTCATCAATGAACAACCAGGTGATTTTTCTCAAGAAATAATGCTTTTCGATGAGGCACATTTTAAACTCGGTGGCTATGTTAATAAACAAAATTGCCGTATCTGGGCTGAGGAAAATCAACGAATAATTCATGAGAAACCTATGCATCTTAAACGAGTTACTGTTTGGTGTGCATTATGGTCAGGTGGAGTAATTGGACCTTACTTCTTTGAAAATGCTGCTGGTGAAGCTGTAACTGTCAATGGTGGTCGACATCGTCGGATGATAACCGAATTTTTATGGTTTGAATTAATGAATATTGATCTGTAGGACATATCGTTTCAAGAGGATGACGCTACACCTCACTTTGCACACGATTCAATTGATTTATTAAGAGGAAAATTTCCTGGACGTGTAATCTCAAGAAACGGTGATGTTAATTGGCCGCCAAGATCATGTGATTTGATCTCTTGGCTTATATTTAACTTTTAATCCTCTTCAATATACTCTCCTTCCCTATCTATACTTGCATTGTTCAAGACAATGCTGTAGTTCGTCAGTTGTCAGCCTCTTCAACAATTCTACTGTTTTTGCTTTTACATGTTTACCAGACAGAAAATGTTTTCCCTTGAATCACTTTTCACTTTTGGGAACAGGTAATAATCACATGGTGCGAAATCTGGCGAATATAGAGGATGACCAAGCACAGTAATGGGCTTGTCCGCTAAAAAAGCTGCGTCACAGATAGGGCATTGTGAGCTGGTGTGTTTTCTTGGCGCAGAATCTACGTTCTTCCACAAATCTGGTCTTGTCTTCCTTACCCTTCCCTACACCCTGATTAGAACTTCTTTGTAGCATTTCTGATTAACGATTTGACTCTCAAGCACCCAGTCAATCCTGATAACACCCTTGATATAGAAAAAAACGATCGACATTGCTCTTAATTTCGACTTGCTCATTTGTGCTTTTTAACATTTGTAAACAATCTGTTAGCGATTGTTTTAATTTAAGAAGGAATTTCCGGTTAATGCGCTGCTTGATTTTTATGTCAACCCTTATCACTGCACTACTAAGTAACAGTGTCCTTTACATTTAAAACTCGAAAGTAAACTAAAGCAGACAGAGACGAAACTACGGGTTATTGCTTGGGAAATATCAAGGTCCATGACATTCCAATTACAGCTTCGCCCGATGAGACTGCGCGATGAAAGGAGCACAGTCTCGTTATTTAATTGCCATTCCTCGTACAGCTTCATTACTATAACGTTCCTTGGATCTTCGTCTAATCCCTAAAGATTACCTGTTGCAAAGAAAATATGACTTAATATTATCAAGAAATGATTTGTTAATGATAGAATTCGTAGTTATTTATCTTTTTCCAATCTTCAATCGTAAAATTTCAGAGCACTTTTGCCTAGGTTTCTTGGCAGGTATAGGATATTTGATTCCGACAACTTACAATCATGATCGCATCGTACGCTCGGATATGTTTATATTATGCACATTTAATTATTTTAAACACCTACTTTAACGCGATTTAGTTCCACTCTTTCAATTGATCTTAGATTATTTTTTAACTTAAATTTATAATTAATTTAATACGTCCCACATACTTACATATGATGTAATTTTCCTAAATTTTAATTGTTTATCTTTTCTATATAAATAAAGATTTTGTAAATTATAATACTTAACATTTTACAAGTTGAAAAACCTCGTCTCGTCTATCCTAACGCCTTCTATTTATTTCTATAAGGTGTAGATGTGCCTCTATCTTCACTCGGCCTTGCATTTGAATTCATTTGCACTGTTTTTTCGTGTCCGGCATCTCCACTTTTCCGTCAAGAATAGACTTGTCTATGTACACATTTTTGGACTTTTTTAAGCCTACCACATTTGGTAAAACGTGGCATTTTATTAAACAACTTAAAGGAAATAATTAATAATTTCTTAAAGTTCTAAAATGCAAGAGCTTCTTCGTTTACGTGTATGAGTACTAGAATAAAACTGCAACGTCTACTAGATGCTTACGAGTGGCAACGAAATTCAGATTGCTTAATCAGATCCTGGGTTAGACATGTTGTAATTATAACTTTATTGGCAATCAATTGTTTATTATATTTTTGACAAATTTTTCAGACACTTTTTAAGGTAATTGTTTTGCTAATGTGAGGCAACCCATAATAAGAATTCAACTTTAAAGTTAGTATATGGCAAGTCCCAACTTTTGTCTTCCTTCAAATGGAAATACTCCAAGCAATAAATTCCGTAAAACTGTGCTGTTACATCAAATTGAGATTAATGTACAATTTTTGCATAATAAATTAGCCTATTAATCTCATTCCACTAAAAAAGAATCCTTTTTTTTTAGTTTCGGAATAAAATTTCCATTACATCTCACGACTATTAATAACCTCTCAAACTAATACGTCAGCAAGTGTAATAGTTGCATTACATGTAGAAATCCGACGAGAGTAATGAGGACGTGCAGGAAATTTTCCTCAAGATTCTAGAGCAGATTATAAACGAACTCACGCTGGTCCGTTAGTCATAATCGGAATTAGAGGAAGACGAGGTGCATGTAAAGAAAAGGACGGACGCTGGATTGAAAAGAAGGACCATTACTTTTCATTAGCGATCTGACAATTCGGGCCACTTCTATATATGTTCATCTCGTTCTGAGTGGCAGCTTTCTTTCTCTTTCTTTTGGGAATTATTCCGGTGTGTGTATTTTATATGAATTCAGCGGCATTCCAGCGCCGTTTGGAAATGCATTCCGTACGCGTTTTGTTTGCATTCGAATGGAAGTTAATCGTAAATCATATAATTAAAATGTAGAGGAAAAATCGCAAGAGCTACAAGCCGGGACAGGTAGATAAGAATTTAAGTGGTACATGATGATATGACAATGTACTTGTAATTCCAAAAATCTTATAAAACCTTTGTGTTATTGATTATTTGTTTATAAATTAAAAGAACGATAATATTAAATAATAAATGCAATTTGAAACATCAGGATATATGTATATTACGAAATACACCGTATCTCTATTCGAAAATACAAAACTCTTTAAATACAATAGACAGGGGTCTAAATCTAGGCAAGTCTAATAAAGTGGTAGTCTCAGATATATAGTATATATATATATATATATATATACTAATTGAATTAGTCAAAATACCATAGAGCAAAGGTGGAAATTGTTTACCTCATCTGCTCAACAAAATTTATAAGAACAGTGTTATGCTAACAGACTAGCCGAGGTGTACTTTCACTGCAGTACTGAAATTAGTAAAAAAAAGAGAATGACCTGAACTATCATACTACAAAGGGTACTAGGAAAGTTTTGCAATATGACGCAACAATGAATCGTAGGAAGCTGCTTGTTGCTGCATGTTGATACAGGTTCAGACGTGCATTGTGGCCGCCGCGCCATTTCGATGGGCTCAGTTATTCATTAGCAATGAGAGTGTAATGTGCTTGCGATGGCATCTCGGTCACGAAATGAGATAAGAGCAGTTTTGCGTTATAATTTCGTGCGTGGTTTAAACATAAACCAGTAGTTCGAAGAAAATAATTCTTGCACTAGGTGATGTTTGTCAACATCGTGCAATGATATTCAGGTGGTATAAAGAATTCCAAAGGGCAAATTTATCTGTGGAGGATGCTGAGAGGCCGAGAAGGTCACAAACGTCAGTTACGGAGGAAAACGTTACTACTGTACAGAAAATGCTTGGCGAGGACAGGCGACTGACCTACCAACAGATGTAGGGTACTTCAGACCTAAATACAATAGCAATTCGTTCGATTCTGCACGATCTTTTGCACGCGAAGAAACTTTGTTCCCTTTGGGTGCCGCATCGAGTGACTGAAGAGAAGATGACATGACGTGTGACTTGGTGCCGGGAGATGCTAAAAAGTTTAATAAGGAACTATCTCGGTATGTGAACAACATCGCGACAGGTGACGAGACTTGGCTGTACTATTTCGATACAAAGTTTTGGTCTCTAATGATGAGGACATACCCGTAGTTGTTAGAAAATTCTGATCCGTAAAGAAGAAAATGATAACTGTATTTTTCAAATCGAGTGGAATTGTGGAACGCGTCGTTTTGGATACACAGAAGACAGTCACCGCTAAGTGGTATATAGAACAGTGCTTGCTTAAAGTCATTGGATCTATGAAGAACCTGCGACCAAAGTCAAGAATGGACATCTGGTTCCTCCATTACGATAATGTTCCAGCTCACCGTGCCAAAGTTTGCACCGAATATTTTACCACGACAGGATTGAAACTTCCCGAGCACCCTCCCTACAGTACAGATCTTGCTCCCTGCGACTTTGCACTGTTCCCGCATGTAAAAATGAAGCTAAAAGGGAGGCGGTTTTCCAGTGATGAGGACTTTCTCTGGGCTTGGGACAACGAGTATGCTTTATTTCTTAGTGAAACTTGGCAGAACTAGTTTAAAGATTGGTTTCGGAGGACGAAGAGTTGTATCGAGTATAGAGGAAATTACTTTGAAAAAACTGAATAAACAAAGCTGTATTGCAAAACTTTCTTAGTACCCTTTGTATCTAGTCAAAGAAAACTAAAACTATTTCTCCGAGACGTCTACAATGTCAGGTAATTAAATTAGCCCACACTACAACTTTAGAGTTTTAACGAAATAAAATCACATGAAATTTAAAAAGCATGCATACTACCTCAAAGAACTTGGACTTTTGTTCGACTCGCGCCTTAATTTTTCTAAGCATATGAGTGACACAACTACATCAGCTTCCAGAATAATAATTTTATTGATGCTACTGAACTCCTCTTCGTCCAATTTATTAAGTAATACTGTATAATATTCTCCTGCAATGGATTTTCTTTTCATAAGATAGTCGACAAGTTCTTCATCACGCACATTACGATGGAATTGTTTCTGTCTACACCTCAGAGCCCTTGAGTCAGCTTCTATTTAATTTTTAATGCGCGCGGAATGTACGGTGGAAGTTTCAGATCTTAAGAACAATTACGGAGCTACCCAAAAACTCAAAGAGATTAAATTAGAAAGACTTCAAGCACTTTTGAAATCTTTCCAGTTCTGTGTAACCAAAAATCCAATTACTTTATGTTTAGTTTATTTTTACCGCGACTCCTTTAACAAGTAGAAGGAATAGCTTCGATAATTACGAAAATGCCCAAGTTTCCACTACTATATACACATTATCTACATATCGGTATCAAAACTTTATGAGAATTCAAAATGTGTTTAAGAATATTTTCCATAAACGTTTCGTTAATAATAAATTAAAAACCAATAATGAAATTTCTAAATAACTTAACTGTTATCTGAACGTATGAGCAATAGTGTATACATGCATTCGATGCTATCTTTTTAATAGTTAATTCGTGTAGTCTAACTATGTCGAATCGTCTCGGATTCGATTCAAATAATCGATATGCGCTATTTGTTTTTTAATTTTTAAGCTACTGTAGGAGGGGCATGTGTCAACCGGGTAAAATCCAGTGACAATGTAATATCAGAACAATAGCTCCCACCTGACAGTTATCCATCTACGTGCACTTACATTCCGATTCATTCTGTTGTCTGTTCTGTATGGCATCGTCTCTCTAATTTACATTTTAAAAAGAACAAGGCTTGGTCCAATTATCGAGTGTCGGGACTGAAGAGTTGCGAGCCATTTCGATCATGTGTTAAATGAAGTAATGCATGTAAAACAGACGAGACGCAATGGGAGAATAAGAAGCAATCAAATGCAGTGTTTCTTAGAAAATGTAAAGCAGTAACAGCATTATTTTTTGCGAATAATTTTGCGTATTATTTGGGCAGATTCTGTAAATAAATGTCGAAAGATGCCTCTAAAAAGAATAATAAAATTTCTGTGTTCGGTGGCTAAATTTAGCTATACGCACACATACATACATACGTAAAACATATGAACAAAGAAATCATTCATTGGCATTCATTAAATAAAATAATAAAGAACATTGAAAAGATACATAATTTTTTTTGCTAACTCTTTTTTTCAACGTAATCATTCTTGACTTCAAGGCATTTGCGCCATCTATCCTGCAAATACTTTATTCTATCAGACGTGATTTCTGTTGAGCTTGAAAATAGGCATTAATTTTTTGAATTCTTTATCAAAATGACGTCCTCTGAAGTGCTTTTCAAATTTTTAAATAAATAGCAATCAGGCGGAACGAAATTCGGACAATATGGTGGATAGACCAGCTCAGAAAAATTACGTTGGCGTAGAATGGGTTGGACTTTGACTGGCTTGTAAATTTGCGCGTGTTATGAAGAAGATGGACTTCTTTTTGGCAAGACTGCGCGTTCTTGGTCATTAACTATATGTAATTTTGTTAACTTTTGTTATAGTTCCATTTGGTAGGTGGCTCGTGAATCATTTTCAATGGATTAACCACCTCACTGAAACTGTTTCGGCTAATATTCTACTTTAAAATATAGTGGATCCTTGGCTTCATATACTGCAATCATTTGTTGGTGCATATTTTTAGGAAAAATTATATTTTAATTTCGCAAAAGCCTAAAGTTATGCCACTTATTTCTCTATAAAAAGACTTGGCACTAAATTGCATGGTAATAAAAAAAATTGCTCCGATAGCTGCTTCACTTCTCAAGATATTCGCGAAAAATGTTGAATTGGTAAAAAGCCAAAATTCAAAGTGTCGCTTTTTGATTTTCTGATACGAGAGTTTCGTAACTTGAAATGCTGATTACGAAAAAAACACAACCGCACTTCCGAATCTTCACAATTCTGAGATATATGTGGAAAAGTCTCTTAAAATTCGATGAATTTTGAGTTTTGATTCGGGCCACCCCCGAGACTTTTATCACCGATTCGGTAATATTGGACGCATATTGATATCCTGAATCGACTCGTCTAAACTGGAACCATCTGCAATTGACGATTTTAGAGGTATGCCCAGAAAACTGGAAACGAAAGGTAAAGTATTTTTACAAAAAATCCAATCATCGCCTCAACCGAAGTGTTGCACCAATTGGGGCACGATTGGTCTGGTTTTGTTCTTTTCGATGTCTGCTTTAATTCAGTTCAAACTTCGTCGCGATCGAAAAAAAAGTGCGAGATCTACGGAGGTTTGAAAATTTTGCGATTTTTTTTCTTCATCACACTTAATGGTACACTACAGTTTGTTTGTCTGTCTCAAATTCTCTAAAGTATCAGCGAAAATAATTCAAAGGGAAGAATCAGCTTGCATCACAATAAAGCTTCTGTTTTCAATGTTCGAAAGTTTAAAACATTGAAATTCGGTATTTGCAGACTTCTTTCTATCTTTATTTGCAAATATAAGTTACGAGACTTACGTTTGACATAGTATGAGAAAACGAGAAACAAATAAAATTGAAAAAATACATTTTAACGCGAAAATATTGGAGAAATTATTTATTTTCATGGATGCAAGAATGTATAAAGTATAAAGGTAAAAAAATATACATAATAGGAGGTTTCATTTTGAAATGTGAAACCATCGGATGTTTATTTAATTGTAAAGGGGAAGGTATGCCATTATTAATGGAAAACAATGTCAGCCGAATGGCAGCCACAGCTACGCTTGCAGGATCATATTCTTTTCGTGAAATTTTCCATCACCGATTCGCACATTTGTGGTGTATGTCCTCGATAACTTCACGAATTCCATCTTTGAGGTCTTGAGTCGACTGCGGGCCATTGGCATAGACCTTATCTTTCACGCAGCCTAAAAAAAAAGAGTCTAAAGGTGTTAAATGCAAGATCTCGGTGGCCAATTGTGATCGTCTTTTCAACAAATCACACGGTCAAGAAACTTTTCACGCAAAAGAGCGACGGTATCGTTACTTGTGTGGCACGTATCGCCGTCTTGTTGAAAATAAACGTCGTCCAATATCTTCCAATTCCGGTCAGACAAAATCATTAATCATCGTTCGATAGCGCAATCCATTTACCGTAACCGTTGCTAAAGTCTCATTTTTGAAGAAGTAAGGTCCAATGACCCCGTCAAACCAAAAACCTCACCAAATAGTCACACGTTCAGAATGGAGAGGCTGCTCAACAATAATTCTTGGATTTTCCGAGCCTCAAATGCGACAATTCTGCTCGTTAACGTAGCCTCCGAGGTGAAATTGGGCGTCATCACGCAAGATGATTTTTCGATGAAATTCCGGATCAGTTTGATGCATTTCAAGGACCCAATCAGCAAAGACAAGATGTTGTTGATGGTCGGTAGGCGTGAATTCTTATGTTAACTGAACTTAAAAAGCCTTAAGACCTAAGTCTTTATGCAAAATAGTGTATAATGTCGTTTGTGGAATACCCAATTCCAAAAATCGACGAGCAATGGATAAATCTGGGTTTTCCTCAACACTATGGGTTACAACAGCAATATACTTACTTGTTCTGAGCAACATGTAAGAATCCGATTTGTCACATCACTAACTTCTCTTAATAGCTCAAATTTTTCCACCACTTTCACAATTGCTGGCCGAGAAGGTGCTTCACGACGACCCAATAGTGCTTTAGTTTTGCAAACTGTGACCGCGAAATTTTCACCATTTTCGTAATGAATTTTAATAATGTCAATGCGTTGTTGAAGCGTATGTCATTCCATTTTTATTAATGGCGTAGTTTTTACTTGTCATCTGTCAAGTAGTTACAGGTTGAGTAATGAGAACTGCTAAAATGGCGAGCTATTGAAAATGAAATGTCTTGTTGAAACACTTTTTACTTTAAAAAATTATATATTGTGTAAATGTATTTTATTAAAAATATGTTACCATATCAGGCTTGATATAAAGAGAACTGCTCTGGTATTTCATTGATCTTAACAAACAATAAAATGCTATATATATATATCGGGTGTATGTTAATGTCCGAGACCCACGTGACCAGCGATATAGGTATTTACTTGTACCACTATTGGCGCTACTGAAAAACAATTAGTTACTGTATATTCTTTTGACAGGTCGAAGTTACGAATTGTTACGAATTTCTAAGTTACCATTACCTTTTTATTATTACTTTATCTGTTTTTTATTGGGTAAGTTAAACGCTATTAATTGAGATTTTTGTGGTTACGTTGCTTTTTCACATTTTAGAGTTATTAAGATATTTACAATGCCTTTTACACAGGAACAAGATGCCTTTATTGTAATGGCACATTTTCGCAGTGGAACGCGCAATGCAGACGGAATATGGACGTATAGTTTACAATCATGCATAGATCAATTTATGGAAGCATATCCAGAAGTTGACATTAATTATGATGTTTTTAAAAATCATAAATGCATACTTGTAAACCGATTCCAGAATAAACATTGCATTTGCAGAGGAAAATCAACAGGTAGACCCACAGTTTTGACTCAACCAGTTGTTGATGATATTCGCAATCGAATGGATGTAAGCCCTAATAAATCACTACGGAAACTATCGGCACAAACAGGTAATAAATTATATCAGCCCGTGAATTTATTGTAGTGACATTTATCAAAACTTTTCAGGGTTCAGTATTGCAACATGTTCAAAAGCATTAAAAAAAGAACTGCACATGCACCCATATAAAGTAACTGTTGTCCAACAACTTTTACCTGCTGATTTCGAAAAACGCATTAATTACTGCCAATGGTTCAATGAACATTTAAATAACAATGATTTGTTAGACTTAACCTTCTTTACGGATGAAGCTTATTTCCATCTATCAGGTTATGTAAATAGCCAAAATTATAGAACCTGGGCTACTGAAAAACCTGAAGCATTTGTTGAAACTAGTTTACATCCAATCAAAATTGGAGTTTGGATAGCAATATCACGACGTCGTATTATTGGACCTATATTTTTTAATGAAACCATAACTGCTGCAAGATACCGACAAAATATTTTGGAAGAATTTATTGAATCCTTGCATGACGATGAAATAACTTTAGGATATTTCCAGCAAGATAGTGCTACAGCCCATACTGCACGAGCTACTCTTGAGTATCTGCAGCAGTTTTATGGAGATCGTATCATAAGCCATGGATTGTGGGCTCCTCGATCCCCAGACTTAACACCGCCTGACTTTTATTTATTTGGACGGATGAAGAACAACATATTCAAAAATCGCATACATGATTTGGATCACTTACGAGATGCAATTCGATATGAAATCGAAAGCATAACTCCTGCAGAACTTGAAAACGTTTTCGAAAATATGAAACGTAGAGTTAATTTATGTTTGGAAAATAATGGGGGCCATTTTCAACATTTATTGTAAAATAAAAAGTTATTGTGAAATAAAGAGTTATACATTACTTTAATCTGTATTTATTGTAGTAAACAGTTTTTGAAACATTATAACAACAATATGTACGAAATTACATTACTTGTCAAAGTGACAATTTAAGGTTAAGTTAGCGGAATCGTAGATATAAACTATGGTGTCCAACTGTAGAAAAATACATGAGGTCACGTGGGTCTCGGACATTAACATACACATAGTATATATATATATATATATATATATATATATATATATATATATATATACAGCCTTGGCCATATGTCTGAAGCACCCTCAAGTTTTGGATGTAAAATGAAATTAGGAGGTATAAAAATTAAACTACAAGTGTATATACATTTTGAATGCAAATTTAATAATATACATTAATATTTTGTAGCACCACCGCGACATTTGATAACGGCTTGTATCCGTTTAGGCATTGTAGCCACTAATTTGCTACATATCTCGGGTGAAATCTTTTCCCATTCTTCAAATATCCTCGCTTTTAATTCGTTTTTGTTTTTATGTCTATATTTTGCGACATTTCTCTTTAAAATACGCCACAAATTTTCTATGGGCGACAAATCCGGCGATTGTGCCGGCCATTCGAATATGGGCACGTTATTTGCGCTAAACCACTCGATTGTACGTTTGGATTTATGGCAGGGTGCATTGTCCTGCTGGAAAATGTAGGCCTCTTCATCGGAATCGAACAGCTTTACAATAGACGGTTCTAGTACTTCTCCTAACATATCGATGTACCTACTGCTGTTCATTCTGCCTTCACAGACGTACACTTCGCCGACACCCTTAGTGGTCATGCATCCCCATATCATCACTCTACCACCCCCATACTTTACTGTAGGCACAATACAATGTGGCTCAAACGCTTCCCCCGGTCTTCTACGAACAAACTGAGCCCCAGGCGTTGGCAAAATCTACGTAAGATATAGAAAAATTAATAGCTGTTCAAAAAATTCCAATTCACTATTCAGCACATTCAAAATATCATATTTATGTAACACAAAAGTAAAACTGCATTAATTTATCATACCTCTACATTGGATTCGTCGGACCATATGATTTTGGACCAATCCTCAACTGTCCAATTTTTGTGTTTTTTTGCCCACAACAACCGTTTTTTCTTCTGCTCCTCGCTCAATAAGGGTTTGCGGCGAGCTTTACGACCATGTATATTTACTTCTACCAGTCGTCTTCTCACTGTTCTCGCTGATACAGAAGTTCCTTGGCGCTCATTTATTTCTGCAGATAAATCTTTTGATGATTTCATACGATTTTTCAGAGAAAGTCGCGTTAAAAATCGATCATCTCTCTCCGTTGTAATACGTTTTCGTCCACTTTTCGGTCGATTTTCGTAAGAACCTGTCTCTTTAAAACGTTTTATTGCCGCTTGGATGGCATAGCGCGACCGCTTCATTATTTTCGCGATTTTTGATTGCGATAGTCCTTGAGTATGTAATAACACTGCTTTACTTCGCTCTATTACATCTAACTCCCGTTTTCTAGGCATGTTGTCACAATGTACAACACTATACAAAAACACAATATTCAATACAACTGGTTAAATCAATTTTATAACACAATATCGTTTCTAATACACCTCACTTATTGAACAGTAAAGATCAACTAACAGCAATAAACCTTAAAACTACAGAATATTTGTATACTTCTTGAGATTTTCCTGGTAAACAGTCATTATATACACATTAGTAATGGCCCCTTTCATTACGTTCTTAGGGTTCAGGTAATATTGCACGTTTATGGGGGTGCTTCAGACATATGGCCAAGGCTGTATATATATATATATATATATATATATATATATATATATATATATATATATATATATATATATATATATATATATATATATATATATATATATATATATATATATATATACCGTGAATATATTTTATAATGCAACATGCACATACATACATAACGTAATAATGACATGACAGCAATGTATTTTAGCGTGTATTTTATTTTGCAACATAGGATGTGAAATACAGTAGTTGAACAAAATTTAAAAACTAATTTAACAAATTTTCAAAAATGTCACCATTGACGGCCAGACAGTATCCTAAGCGATTGTAGAATTCATTTATTGCATTTTGTATCTGCTCTGGAGTTATTTCTCTTGCAGCAACTCGTATTCTATTTTTTAATTGGTCAATATTGTTTGGAGGTTCTCCATGAAAAACTTTATTTCTGATACATGACTAAAGAAAGAAATCGTTTGGAGACAGGTCTGGTGACCTTGCGGACCATTCTACTTCTCCTCCAAGGCCTATCCAACGGTTTGGAAATCTTTGGTTGAAAAATGTTCTAACCATATGAGAATTATGTGCCGGCGCGCCATCATGCTGGTACCAAATCTCACCATCAATATTTAAAGCGTGGAGGGCTGGCATAACTCTGTACTCAAGCAATTCTAAATATTTTTCTCCTGTAAGAGGACCCTCAATAAAAACGGTCCTACAATATGGTGTCCAATCAACCCAGTCCAAACATTGACCTTCTGTGGCCGCTGAGTCCTTGTGATATGATATCTTTGCAAATTTTGTCTACTCCAGTAGCAGCAGTTCTGTGAATTTACTTCACCATTTACATAAAATGTTGCTTCATCTGTAAAGCAAATTCTGCGTAGTAAAGTATCATCATTATGAAGCTTATTCAATATGATTTCACAAAAGTTACTTCTTCTTTCTGCATCATTCGCAATTAGTTCCTGATGGTTTTGAAAATGATACGACTTAAAATGTTCTCGTTTTAGTAGTTTATGCACGGAAGATTTGCTTACATTTGTAGTTTCTGCTAAAGCTCTTGTGGAGAGCATATTATTATTTTCGATTGTTTTCATCTCTTTTGGGGTCAGTAATAACATATCTTGGCCTATTCTTTTTTTTTATGATTAGGAACGATGCATCCATTATTTTTATACTTCTGTACTAACCTACTTATTGTAGTTGGACTCGGTCTTGGACGGTCAGGATATGTAATTTGAAACAAATCTGCTACTCTCCTCAAACTCATATTCGAGTTATACCAGTTCACTAACAACAGTTTTTCTTCTACACTATACATACCTCAAAAATAGAGTAACTTATTTTGACATCCTATGTTGCAAAATAAAATACACGCAAAAATACATTGCTGTCATTTCATTATTACGTTATGTGCATGTTGCATTATAAAATATATTCACGGTATACATAAGCAATATAATGCAAATTTAAAAGATTTTAACAAGTAATTTTAAGATTCAGTCAATAATTACCATCTAGATTTACATCCAAGCCATCTATAACTCTGTAATAATCAGTAAAACTTTTAATTTAGTCTTCCATAAGTTGTTTTAAAAAGAACTACAATTTTATTGACGTAGATTGTGCATATATTTATTAATGTACGAGTATAAGAATGTATGTATATGTCGACAAAAAAAAAGAAATAGCTCTCCATACAAACAACTACCGGACGTTTCTTCAAACAGAGGTCGGAACGAATTACCGCTTATGGATTTTTAATAAATTACCTTGCACGTTTTCTTTTAGTATTATTTATTGACATGGAACGTGACTTCATTATTCTAATGAATTATGACCTCATTTTAATAATTATACATACCAACACGGTGGGAAAATTGAATGTGCGCTTTTACAAACGTACGAGCGGTAAATGTCTAGTATTTCTGTATCTCGAATAAAAAAGGTGGGCTTTTTCTAATACTAATTGTAATTTAATATGTACAGGTGTGTTTAGACAGTCTTATAATTAAGACATTGTTTCAAAAAGGTACCCGTGTAAACTTAACTAATTTTCGAGTTAATAAATTATGTACAAATATTGTTTAGAAATGAAATTTATCTTAGAGCTTGGCCAACGTCTTGCTTTAAAAGTAAATGAAAAGATAGAAAAGTATAGGTGCGAATTGATGACATAATATATATATATATATATATATATATATAAATTTTTTATTATCGAAAATAGCTTTATTGCTTTTCAAAATATTCTCCTTCAAAATCAATGCACTTTTGCATTCGTTTCAACCAATCCGAAACGCATTGCTGCCATTGTGAAGGCGATATTTCCGAAACATGAGTTTTGAATGGCTCAAATGCCTTTTCCGGCGTAGAAAATCGTTGACCACAGAAATCACAGGGTGCTAGATCAGGTCTGTACGGCAGATAGCTAATCAATTCAATATTTTGCCCCGTAAAATAGTCAATTGTTTGAACCGACCTGTGAGAGCTCGCATCGTTATGATGGAGAATGTTCTATCGTTTTCGGTTTCTTTTCCTTATTTGTATTTCTTCAAAAACTTTTGGCAAACAATTAGTTGTGTGCCATTCGGAATTGACCGTTCTACAACTGTCTAAAGGAACGGTTGCAACCCGACCGGTTTTTCCGAAAAAACAGGTGACCATTTGTTTTGATGTGCTTCGCACAGCGCGAACAACTTTTGTTGGTTTTGGCTCATCTTGGAATATCCACACAGTCGACTGCTGTTTACTATCGGGCTCATACGTATAGATCCAAGATTCATCACCTGTGACGACTTTATAAATGTTCTTTGAAGCACCACCAGTGTATTTTTTGTGCATCTCCTGATACCAATCGACGCGAGTCCTTTTTTGAGCGGTTAAATGTTCATGCAGGATCTTATGCACGCTGGTGTTACTAATATCTAAAGATGCCTCGATCTCACGGTATATCACATGACGGTCTTGAATTATCAATCCAGACACTGTGTTAATGTTTTCCGACACAACAACATTTGTGGGACGCCTTCGCGAAATTCATCGTCCAAAGAACGCCGTCCAAGTTTGAATTCACTGTACCAACGACATACTGTGGTTTTAGATGGTGCTTCATCACCATATAAAGAATTCAGTTCGTCGATGCATTCTTGTTGACATAAACCACGTCGAAAGTTATGAAAAATAATTGCACGAAAATGTTCGCGAGTGAACTCCATTTTTTTTGCTGACATAAAATTTTCAAGTTACTGTCAACAATAGAAATAGCGACCGAGTAATAAAGCTGTCAAGGTAAATATATTGTTAAAAATGACCAACTTTATGATGCAATCATCAGATCGGAGGCAACACTAACAGTGTTGCTAGTTCCCGACATATAAACAGCTAGCCTCGTATATGTATATATTGGGTCTGGGAAAAAGTTCGTGGCGTTTTTTCAGTAAAATTCAACTGGTCCCCGCATGGCGCGTGGACGAATTCATTTAAACCGAATATGCTCCATTATTATCGACAATGTTTCGCCATTTTTTTGGTAGATCCATGATCCCATCGGTGAAAAACTTCTGTGGTTTCTGGTCGAAAAACTGAATCAAGTAGTTTTCACAGGCTTCTTTTGAAACCAACTTAATTCCATTGAGAGAGTTCTGCAGAGATCGAAACAGATGATAGTCAGAGGGTGCTATATCCGGACTATAAGGTGGGTGCATCAAAACTTCCCAACCAAACTCTCTCAATTTTTGACGGGTCATCAAAGAAGTGTGTGGTCGGGCGTTGTCATGATGGAAGACAACACCTTTCCTATTAATCAATTCGGGCCGTTTTCTTTCAATCGCCTGGCGTAATCTCTCTAGTTGTGCACAGTAGAGTTGAGAATCAATCGTCTGACCAGTTGGAAGTAGCTCGTAGTGGACGATTCCCCTCCAGTCCCACCATACACACAGCATCACTTTTTTTGGCGTCAATGTTGGCTTAGCGAACGCTTGTGACGGCTCACCATCCTTTATCCACGATCTTTTACGCTTCCGATTATCGTACGTAATGCATTTTTCATCTCCGGTTATTAAACGTTTCAGAAACGGCTCGATTTCATTCCGTTTCAGCAGCGCATCGCAGATGTTAATTCGGTCCATCATGTTTTTCACGCTCAACTCATGAGGAACCCATACGTCAAGCTTTTTTTTGTAACCAGCTTTGTGTAAATGGTTCAAAACAGTTTTGTGGTCAATGCCTAGCTCCATGCCAATATCGACACTGCTGATATGCTTATCTTGTTGGACTTTTTCAAGAATTTCATCAGATTTTTCAGTGATTGGACGACCGGAGCGTGACTCATCTTTCACATTGAAATTTCCAGGACGAAAGCGAGCGAACCATTTCCGCGCAACAGATTTCGATAAAGTACCTTCACCGTACACAGCACAAATTTTATCACAAGCCTGCGCAGCGTTCTTCCCCTTATCATAATAATATTGCAGAATATAGCGAAATTTCTCATTATTCTTCTCCATTTTCAAGTGCGAATAACTTTCCAACCACTGCACCGATTACAATGTTTCTACGCTCAAACTAACGTTCGGAAGGTCATCTAAAAAACGAGCCGTCGGTGGTGTCGCTGTAACTTGTTGTTCTTTAGTTATCGGCAACCAATGCCATCTATCGGGAAAAACGCCACGAACTTTTTCCCAGACCCAATATGAGTGATATAAACGATTTAAAGACGGTCGAACGGACATAAAAGATGAACATCCTGGTGCAGAAAAAAATCTGTTGTTACGGAAAGTAACTCCCGAACTTGTGTGTGAATTTATCAGAAATGAGCCGAAATACTCATTGCGATACGTGGAAATGGAATTAAATATTTCCAAAAATTCAATTCATCGCATTCTGACACAGCATTTGGGACTGAGAAAGTTCTGTGCAAGGTTTGTAACACACAAGCTAACTGAATTCAATATTGTACAGACAAAAAGCCGTTTGGAAAAGTCAAAAGTGAAGACAATGTTGATTTGTTTTTACGATTTGAAATGCATAGTGCGCAAAGAGTCAAACAGTCAATGCTGTATATTATCTTGGTGTTATGAAACGTCTTCTGACGCGTATTCGTCCTCTGCGCCTTCAATATCGTGAAAATGGTAGCTGGCATTTGTTACATGATAATGCATCATCTCACTCACTGCTCGACGCTTATCACTGATTTTCTAACCACAAATGGCATTTTAGCAATCAACCATTCACCGGATTTGGCTCCTTGTGATTTCTATCTATTCTCCGAACTACATTTGGCTGTGAAAGGATAGCGTTATGCCGACGTCGAAGCCATTAAAAAGGCATCGATAGCGATTTTGAAGGACATCTTTAAAGATGAACTTAAAAATTCATTCGACATGTTAATTGACCGTGCGAAACTTTGTATTGAAACCGAATGTGACTACTTTGAATAAAATAAATGGATTTTACCAAAACAGTAAGCTTTTGTTCTTATTTTAAAGAAATTCGGTTGCTCTGCAACAGACTGTGTATAATTAATGTTAGGAAATATTCTATTTTAGGTTGAATACTTTTAGATTTTTGTGAATTATATTTTATTTTTATACTACATACAACATATAGATTACGACTTCTAGCACACGAATTAAAGTTATTTAGCATTTAGAGCAACGTTGTGGCACTATATTTTTTTAGAAAAATAAGCAATAAAAATGATTTTGCAACAACTGAGACTTGATTTGCAAATCCATTTTTGTAAGAAACATTACGTTCTAACTCTGGCATCTGTTCAATGACGATAAGTGAACAAAGTGTCTAAACGGGAAATTTTATAATTCATAAACTACCAAGTAGCGGTGCTATAATATACTAGATTGTTTAAAAACCAAGCAAGTCTGAAATTATGGCTGATACGGTTTGGATGACATGTTTCTTCGAAAGTCACCATTTGTTGCAAACTCTAATCTGGTGACATTTAAGGCTATTAAAAGTTATAACGACTCCGGAAATTATCAATAAAATTAATGATACTCTTTTGAACGACCGAAGAATTCGGCGCTTGTTTACGATAATGGTAGTGATAATGGCTATATTAACAATCTAAAATAGCAAAAGGAATATTTTCAAAGAAAAAAAAGACAATGTGCATACGCTAATTCCGTCGTCAAGTATTGTAAATCTTTGAGTAATTACTATGTTCGTATCTGTCTATACACAATATACGATACGTATGTATATAGAACAGGTAGTTAATGTACTTGTATAAGTAATATGTTGTAATTTGTTGCTGTGCATCTGGTCGATTTTGCGATCTTTGTTCTGCTGTAGATACATACGATACAGCACAGCTGTCAAACGATGTCAAAATAATTAACAGACGTTATATGATCGTATAGTAGATGAAATATGACTGATTACCTCAAACAGATGCTACCTGCAGTGATGGATAAATGCGATAGTGCAGAATGTAATAGCAGTTGAAAAGGTGTATTATGTATTGTACATGTGCAAAATAAAATAATGACACGCGCGTTGTTTATTGCTATGCGCCTATACGGGGATAAAATCAATATTAATGACGAAAAGAAGCAAAAACCCCTTTCCACACCAATGTTCGTATTTTGTATACGTATTTCGACAACTAAGTTGTCATCATCATATCTTTGATCAATTCAATTAACCACAGTCTTCAACAAAATTTAAAACCAATTTTAATAATAATAATAATATTTGTTCCCCATTCAAAAAGCTTTAAAGACACAAAATATCAAAAGAAACATACATTATTAGCTAATATAAAATGACGCATGCAGTTACTTGCATTTGTATTCTGTTAGTATTTATTTAGGCTTTAAAGTAGTTTAAATCGTAACATACACTTTCCACACAGATATGGGCCGCCCTTTCATATTATTTGCCTCCGAAAAATAAATAATCAACAACAATTACAATCGTTTTTACGTCCACAACTTATATCAAGAAAAGCTCCAAGAATAACAAATACTATCATTTGGTTATGGATATTTGTCGCTGATAAGGCTTTCAAGAAGTACTTAGGGAACGGCGATCTCAGAAAATTGACAAGGAAGCGTTGAGAGCACTAGAATGGGACATAATATCGCACCCACCGTACTCTCCAGAGTTTGCTCCGTCCGACAATCACCTTTTCGAATCAATGGACACGCGCTTGCAGAGTGGCACTTCGACAATTTCGAAGAATTTAGAAAATGGATCGATGAATGGTTTCACTCAAAGGACAAGCAGTTTTTTTTTGGGATGGCGTCCATAAATTGTCTAAAAGATGGGTAAGATGTGTAGAATCAAATGGCCCAGTACTTTGAATAAATAATTTTTTCCATTTTCTTGAAAATTATGTAGTTTTTTTACGAAAAAATCGATGACTTTCAGGTGCACCTGGTATACAGGTCACTGTTATCGAAGATGCTCAACTATATTATTAGCAAATCACGGTGGACATTTGTTATAGATTAAGCAGCATAGTGGGTGGATGTCTACTTCTGTGACAGAGTATGTAGAAGATTTTCTTCAAGCTAAAATAAAATTATATTACCTATAACAACAAACAAATATTCCCAAGATATCGTTTCTATTTCTTTTCATTTCATTGTCGCAGAAGAAAGTTCTTGTTATATTAATTATATTGGGTTGGCAACTAAGTACTTTCGATTTTTACTGATAGAGAGCGTTGCTTTATTTTTTGTATAACGTATGTTAGTGCTGTACTTTACCGTTTGTCGCGTGATACTAGTCACATTGACGTAACTTCAGACGCAAGTAGTGTGTGATTTTTATTAAAGCTATTAATTATGGGTTAATTTTAAATGGAGTGCAGAAACGAACATTTTCGACATATTTTACTATTTTATTTCCGTAAAGGAAAGAAAGCTGCTGCGGCTCACAAAAATATATGTGAAGTTTATGGTGCTAATTGCTTAATAGAGCGCACGTGTCAGAATTAGTATAAAAAATTCCGTTTTGGAGATTTTTCCCTCAAAGATGAGCAACGTTTTGGTCGGCCTACTGAAGTTGATGATGACCAAATCAAAGTCATAATTGAAGAGGATCGTCATATAACTGCGGAGAGGCTACATGTATCGCACATAACAATTGAAAAACATTTAAAATGTCTTGGGCTAGTTAAGAAGCTTGATATTTGGGTACCTCACGAATTGAAAGAAATTCATTTAACACAAAGAATCAACTTTTGCGAATGCACCTTAGACGAAATGAAACCGACCCTTTCTTAAAAAGAATGATCACTGGTGATGAAAAATGGGTGCTGTACAGTAACATAGTTTTAAAACGATCATGGAGCAAACACGATAAACCAACTCAAACCACATCGAAAGCTGAATTGCATCCAAAAAAGATCATGCTGTCAGTTTGGTGGGATTACAAAGGTGTTGTGTTTTTTGAGCTGCTCCCAAGAAACCAAACGATCAATTCTGATGTTTACTATCAACAATTAATAAAACTGGATGAAGCAATCAAAGAAAAACGGCCAGAATTGTCAAATCAGAAAGGTGTAGTTTTCCACCAAGATAATGCAAGGCCTCACACATCTTTGGCAACTCGTGGGAAACTATTGGAGCTTGGCTGGAAAGTGATGCCACATCTCCCATACAGCTCTGATCTAGCACCATCTGATTACCATTTATTTCGAAGTAAAACTTTCACAAATGACGATGACCTTCGCTCGCACCTGGTTCACTTTTTTTGCTGATAGGGACCAGAAATTTTATGAGCGCGGAATCATGCAGCTGAAAGAAAGATGGCAAAAGGTCATTGAGCAAAATGGAAAATATATAATTGATTAAAAACTATTCTTTGTTTAAAAAAAACAGTGTCTTATTTTATACTACAAAACCGAAAGTACTTAGTTGCCAACCCAATATAATCTAACTAATTTGCTGACAACATTAAAATACACCACAATGGTAGCCCTAAAACTGAGGGAAATAAAATATAAATCGTAAATTGTAATTGTAGTTTGGAATTGGTTATAATCATTATCAATTGCAGATTAAAAACAGTGAAAATGAAAGGAAATGAAGAGAAGTGTTTACATTGTCATTTTTTAACATTAGGTGTAATGATGTTTATTATTATTAAAACGCTGCTTTTAAAAATTAAAAAGCGACATAAAAATAAAATTTATATCGCCGATATAATTTTAAAACCATAGCCGAATCCAATAACATATCGACTACATATGGATATAAGATATAAATTTGCCACCAGACGGTAGCCGAAAATTGTTAAATTTTATTGAGGTCTGCCAGCAATAAATAACCGGTGTTTTACATGAAACGCGTGGGAAACCACACATAAATCGATGCTACTCTTTTATTTTTTTTCTTTAAAGTCTATAACATTATTCGAGATGTAAATCGATTGTGCTTATAATATGTGGGATTTCTAATGGTTTTATTACCAAACATAGCAGTCACATCATTGTTCTTTTTGACGGGATCCGTATCGGCCGAAAACAATTCTAACTTTGTACGTGTATTGCCATTTATTTACTTTGATTTTGATGGATTGAGATATTTTATGTGTCGCCTTGCGTAGGTGTTATTTTATTAAGATTTTTGTGGGAGGAATATTGAAATATTACATGAGCTATAGTCTGTTTTCCTTAAAATACAAATGGACAAGGAATTGTTGGTTACATATTTTCAGAAAGAGTCTTACAAAAATATTTTGAAATTTAGTTTTTCAATTCTATTGAAAATGTGTGGAACTAATTTTTATTATTATAATTTCATTCTTATATTCGATCAGTAGGAATAATGGAATAGCTTATTACTAGTTATTTTTTTGTAATTACACTTTTTTGCTTAATATTTTTTCTGTTGAAAATTGTCAACTTACAAAAAACACAAATATATTAAACTAACAAAGTTATGCAGCGTTTCTATGAGCTTGTACTTATTTACAGAACTAGCAGAACTGACAGGACGTACACTACCGGTCATATTTATTTGCCCACCCCAATTTTATGTGTTTCCTAAAATACGGATTATCTTTCGAAAAATCTGTATTATAATTACCTAACAATATTATTAGTGGAAGTAATTCCATATGAATTTATACTAAAATCTTAAATTGTTTATGATATATCTTAAAGTTGTAATAAATTGGAAAAATACCATAAATATTATATAGGCTAATCCCTACAGTATTAACAGTTTTACCTGCATTTCCGAAAGGTATTACCAATATTGTGTTGTTGTACTAACTAATTACAATATTAGGATGTGTTATTCAAAAAGGAAAATAACTTTTATGTCAGTCATCGTTCATCTTTTGTTGCGAAAACGGTGAAATAGAGAGTTATTGTGAATATTTTAATGCAATGCCGAAGACGAATGAATTATCTGTTGAAGTGCGTGCTATGATAATTGCTTATCATCGTACGGGTAAAAGTAATAGCGAAATTGCAAAAGAATTACGATTAAATCGCAGAACCGTTGATTATAACGTTAAAAAATTTGAAGAAAGTGGTACATTTTTGAACAGAAGAAGATCTGGACGACGCAAAGCGACGACATCTGCAGATGACCGGCATTTAATATGGATAAGTAGACGCGATAGATGAAAAACAGCACCAGAAATTGCTGCTGAAATGAATAGAGCGCGTGCTAAACCAATTAGTGTGTCCACGGTACAGAGAAGGTTAAGGCAAGCGGGTTTATACGGAAGAATTGCTCTGCAAAAACCACTACTACGAAAGCAAAACAAGATAAAACGACGAAATTGGACTAAAGAACATAAGAATTGGACGATTGATCAGTGGAATAATGTGTTGTGGACAGACGAATCGAAGTTTGAACTTTTCGGTAGTAAAAGGCGAATATTCGTAAGAAGATCCGCAGGAGAAAGAGTACTGCCAGAATGTATTGCGCCTACCGTAAAACATGGAGGAGGTTCAGTAATGATTTGGGGGTGTTTTGGTGGAAGATCTGTAGGCGATCTGGTCAAAATTGAGGGAATCCTAAGAAAAGAAGGCTACAAGGAAATTTTAGAAAATAACGCTGTTCCTTCAGGACTAAGGATTCTTGGTGAAAACTTTGTATTTCAACAGGACAACGATCCGGAACATACTTCTAGATTGTTTGGCGATTACTTGCGTCAACTAGAAGAGCAAGGGCAAATCTCCGTAATGGTATGGCCAGCTCAAAGTCCTGATCTGAACCCAATAGAGCTTCTTTGGGAAGAATTGGACCGGAAGGTTCGAGAACGTGCTCTATCATCCACCACTGTACTGTGGGAACAACTTCAAGAAGCCTGGGCACAAATTACAGAAGATACACTGCAGAAATTAATTGAAAGGATGCCGCGGTTATGTGCCACAATTATCAAAAATAAAGGTGGGCACATTGATGAGAGCAAAATTTAATAATTATTAATGATAAAGTTTTTATATAAGAAAAATATAACTATTTTATGTTTATTTTACACTATTGTATTGGTATAATAAATAAATTTTCAGTACACATTTGATAGTTTAATAATTTTGGCTAAAACTAAGGGTGGGCAAATAAATATGACCGGTAGTGTATATAACAATAAATTCACAAAAATATCGGGTAATTTTGTTGGTTTGAAATGATTATATGAACTGCTTTATTATCCCTAATAGTCAATAACCCAAACATAAAAGAATAACGTTTATAATCTGGCTGGTAAACTTCTGCGATCTTTGTCCATCCTTTCGTCATCTTGGCTGCCGGGCTGGAACAGCGTCTTCGTTAATTCTGCTGCCAACGTTTCGTCTTTACTGTATAAATTTCACATATAATATAACTTCCAAACGTCTTCTACTTCTGCTGATTCTCAAAGAGCCTTATTGCCAAAGACCCAAAATTGTACGACCTTCCCAAAATTCGCAAACCTAACTCCTCTGCATCTATTAGTTAGTACCATAAACGATCCCACTTATAAACTGTCTAAATATCTCTCCAATGTTCTTAAACCATATACCGACAACAATGATTCATGTAGCATAAACTCCAAACATTTTGTCCAAAGATTGAATGACCCGACGATAGATTCTCAAGATCTCCTAGTTATTTTTGACGTCGCATCATTATTTACCAAAGTTCTTGTATCCGATGCCATCCAAATAATCCCACAAATCCTATCTTCTAGCAACTAGTCTGATGATTTGGCCGATTTGGTAAAAACTTGCTTAACCTCTACCTATTTCCAGTTCTGTGTTAGCCGCTTGATCGGGATATCTCCTTCTTGCTTTCCTAAATTTCCAGCACAATTCCATAGGTTTTATAATGAAGGTTGAATCAGAAGTTTCCCTTTCTTCCCTAAACGTCTTGGCGAATCATCATCTGAATGGTTCACATTCAGTCTATGGCAAACCCATATGTAAACGCTCTTTCCTATCATCAGTCCGCCCAAAAAATAGGGTGCCATCAACTCGTTAATTCAAAGAACTTCCGATACATCTGATCAGTATTCTCTACCACCGGAATTAAGTCATGTCACCAAATACCTTGTAAACAATAATTTCTTCAAACATAATATTCAACAGACTTTAGACAGACATTTTAATCATAGAGTTCCAAACCTAATACTCGGCATGGAACACCTCCCCTCTCTAATGCTCATCTACCCTATATACGGGGCATCATTGACCGTCTCAGTAAAGTACTTTTTAGAAACAACATTAAAAACATCTTTCCAAACTTTCAGACCCACGATAAGTGGGTGCCAATCATGTGAAAGACTCTCAGAGTATTTCGATTATCGTTTTTATGGAAAAAGGTAGTATAGGAATCTCCACAACACTAACTTTCTCAAAAAGTTTAAGATCATCTCCTAGTCAGAAAAAGTAAAGGCAATCATTTTGAAAATTGTTTACGTGAAGAAAGCTAGTATAGTATGTACATAAGTGCTATGCTTTAGAATCTTTTAGACAAAACGAATATAGAAATTGAAAATCGTTTTGCGAATAAACCAAAGACTTTTTTTGTACTTTGGATTAATGATATTATTGAAACGATGTAGTAGTTTAGAAAGAGAATCCTGTTTCACCAAGACAACGCGCCATCTCATACCATGGCGAAAATCCACGAATTACAAAATCACGGTAGAAGTGTTCGTCTATTGAGGCTATCCACGAATCAAGCCATTTTGAGATGTCTTCATATGAGCGGAACTGCTGATTAGCCAGATCATGTACCATCGAACGGAACAAGTAATAATCGGACGGGGCAATATCTGGGGAATATGGCGGGTGGGGTAGGACCTCCCATTTGAGCGTTTCTAAGTAGGTTTTAACGGGTTTGGTAACGTGAGGCAGAGCTTTGTCATGCTGTAGAATAACTTTTTCGTGCCTCTGCTTGTATTGTAACTGCTTTTCGCGCAGTACTCGGCTCAATCGCATCAATTGAGTTCGATACCGTTCCCCAGTGATGGTTTCATTCGGCTTCAACAGTTCATAATAAATAACACCGCCCTGGTCCCACCAAATATACAGCAAAACCTTCGCAGCGTGAATATTCGGCCGATCCGACGACGTAGAAGCATGACCGGGCAGTTCCCATGATTTTGTTCTCTTTGGGTTGCTGTAATGAATTCATTTTTCATCACCCGTAACGTTGCGATGAAGAAAACCCTTCCTTTTTGACCGCTGGAGCAGTTGTTCACAGGCGAACACACTCAACGTCTCTTAGCTTCAAATCATAAGGAACCCAAATTCCTTGTTTTTGAATCATTCTCAACGCATGCAATCGCTGGGAAATGGCTTGGCGGGTAACTCCTAATGCTGAAGCAAGCTCTTTTTGCATTTGGCACGGATCCTCATCGAGCAATGCCTCCAATTCAGCGTCTTCGAAGGTTTTTGTTCTTCCTTCACGCGAAAGGTCGTCAACATCGGAATCACCGTCTTTGAAGCGACCGAACCAATCACGGCACATTGTTTCACTTAGAGCAGCATCTCCGTAAACTTTTTGGAGTTCTCGATGCGCTTCAGCCGCCGTTTTCTTCGAATGAAAGAAGAAAAGCAACACTTCCCGCAAATGACGATTATTTGGCACAAAATCAGACATTTTCACACAACCAAAAGTATATGATGCAAAAATAAAATCACTAATGTGTCAAAGCGGTTTGTTTACCATATCTCTAAGCTTGGTTCATGACGTTTTGGTTATGCCACGATCGACCAGCACTTACTACTGGAGCCACCTCTTGAAAAACAGCGAGAACTTAGTTGCGCACCTTATAGAAGGAGACTATGTAGAGAAATATATAAATTTTAAGAAGAAATGTCTTGTATCTTAGGTCGGAAACTTTTCAGAACACCCTCGTACGTTGCTATTTTGGGGGGTAAACGGGTGATAGGAAGAAATATATATGCTAGTGCTGATTATTATTTTTAAATATTCTTAAACTTAGAAGTAGTGCATAATAACTTACTTTATTACCAAGAATAGGTGTGGATATTTCACTTATGCTCGCCAGTTATTTAATAAATTATAGTAATTAACTTGTAGAAGTTCGAATGTATCACACGTGAAAAGACTGCCACGATTTCAAAGAACGAAATGCTCGCTTTTCGATTTCTTTCGGAGCGTTATAATTACGTCAAAAAAATAACTTCTCAACTTTCCATAACAATTGCTAATAATTTGAACAGAACAGCCGATAATTTAAATAAGTTACCGACTGTGTGAGCAACCATCTGTTTCCAACTGTCATAATGCGAGTAAGCAGGTAAGTTATACTAAATTTCGATGGTGTGTAGGTACATGAAGACGAAACCGTCTAACATGCGAACGCACTCGCACAGGAAATATTTAATATAATGCATTAAGAAAAGCGTGACACTACACGTGTTTTACGCTGATGCTTATCGTTAATATCTATAAGTTAGATCCTTGTAGAATGTTTTAATTAGGCTCTGCGGTGTTCGAGTAAGTGAAAAAGAATTCTTTTGATGGTCATTCTTTTTCCACGGTGTAAATTACTGTCGAGCACATTTTATGAAATGTTACCGAATCTGTACAAGATCAGAATAATTAATACTAATAACCTTGATTTAGTTCATTCAACGGTTAACATAGGTGGGGCTCTAATTGGTAAAACAAATGCACTGTAGTTTAGGTTGGCTATTTATATGTTTACATTCCGATATTTAGATAAATCGGTTGATTAGTTTATTTTTGACAGCTGATTGAAAAAGAAGCAACACGTCGTTTTGTTAAAATGGAAAAAACAGAGTATCGTGCGATGATTAAATACTTCGCAAATAAGGGTATGAAAGTTACCGAAATAAAAGATGAGTTACGGGAAACATTAGGTGAATCTGCTCCATCATCCGCCACAATAAAATAAGTCAACTTACTTTAACAGAGCATGAAAATGGTTGATTATATTGAACTAACATGTGCTAAATGTGAAAAATAGATTGGACTTTACCTACTTTCTCCACTCGTATATGGTCACGAAGAAGGACTTCTGTGCGACTAACTCCTTTTTGACCCTAAAATCGTGGGCTTTCCAGCTTAAGTTTATTTTCGGGCTCTTTTTGGAAACGAAGTCAGCGTCAGCATTCAAAAGTGCCAAATTGTTTTGGTAAATTTATTGTCTCCAAAAAGTTTAATCTCCAGGAGTTAACAGTTTTAGAAATCACCTTAGTGAAGTTTACCGTGTACAGTTGATAAAATAGTTGAGACAGATATAGATTATAAAACAATTGAGATCAAATTTTACATATTATTAGAAAAGAATATCACAACGTAAAATTTGCAGTTTTTATCATCTTTCATCTTTTAGTTTCCCTCATGTTAAATCACAGAAAATATTATCGAAGACTTAATGAAAAGCAATGAAAATAGACTCTATGAATAAAATGCGCTTGTTTATCTCTTATCCTTAATCTAAGAACTATACTAGATTCAAATTTTTTGGACCCATCCCATATAATATAACTAACATTATGTCAAAAGACGGCTTCGAAACAGTTTTTAAAATCAAAATAATCATTTATTGATCAATTGTGTGACGATAGCATCAAAAATGAATGTTTTCAACGATACAGTGAAATTTATCACTGTAAAGTAAAACAACAACAAGTCACTGGTGACCATATAAATAAATTTCTTGGCTCATGTTAAAAAATGACGAAAAACACAACATTTCAAGTACGTGTATTGAATTTGAATACGAGGATAGTTTGACAAGTAGTGAGAATGACAGATAGGTGGCGCTCTAATTGGTAAAACAAATTTAGGTTGCCTATTTATATGTTTACATTCCGATATTTAGATAAATCGGTTGATTTTGACAGCTGATTGAAAAAGAAGCAAGACGTCGTTTTGTTAAAATGGAAAAAACAGAGTATCGTGCGGTGATTAAATACTTCGCAAATAAGGGTATGAAAGTTACCGAAATAAAAGATGAGTTACGGGAAACATTAGGTGAATCTGCTCCATCATCCTCCACAATAAAATAAGTAAACTTACTTTAACAGAGCATGAAAATGGTTGATTATATTGAACTAACATGTGCTACTTTCGTACATATTAATAGTTTTCCTTTATTATCCTCTTATTCTTGAAAATGTAAAGAGATTCATTAAAACGTATAGAAATACACAACGTGTACAAACTGATATAAAAATAATATTTATTGACCCTACACATTCTAAATCCAACTACAGGACAATAGCTTAATATAATGACTACATCCATATATACAAACATAACCACAAAAAGGTTTACGACCTAAATTTCAATTTTTGCTCGATATTTTTAAGACGAACCGAATCGACGATATCAAACTGAAAATAGCTCTCGAATGTTTCACGAAGAAAACAAACGAGCAATGGTGTGCGTTATACGTAATTCAAATAACGTAAGAATTCGTTTACATTTTCGACCTGATAACAAAACGCTTTAAACAACTGCATTCTCTTTCTCATCCTTTCAGGGGTATTTAAAAAAATGTATATATTCATTTCACTTCACGCAAAATAGTGAAGAATTAGTATTTTGCGTACTCTTTTCCAAAGAATATTCAATTTTGTTAACGCATTCTTAATTCGGATATTTAATATTTTAAGTAAAAATTTCGACGACATGTCTTGATTTTTTAAAGTTAATGCCAGTTTAGAACGCGTAACGAAGATGACAATGAACTAATTAAATTTACATGAGTTATAGTCAAAATCGTTCTACTAATTTAAAAGCCTAAGGTAATGGATGATTTGGTGCGAAACTTTTTATTTCGTTTGTAATAGAATATTATATAGCTATATATTTATATATACATACACTACCGGTCATATTTATTTGCCCACCCCAATGTTATGTGTTTCCTGAAATACGAATTATCTTTCGAAAAATCTGCATTATAATTATTCAACAATATTATTAGTGGAAGTAATTACATATGAATTTCTACCAAAATCTTAAATTGTTTATGATACATCGTAAAGGTGTCATAAATTGGAAAAATACCATAAATATTATATAGGCTAATCCCTACAGTATTAACAGTTTTACTTGCATTTCCGAAAGGTATTACCAATATTGTGTTATTGTACTAACTAATTACAATATTAGGATGTGTTATTCAAAAAGGAAAATAAATTTTATGTCAGTCGTTGTTCATCTTTTGTTGCGACAACAGTGAAATAGAGAGTTATTGTGAATATTTTAATGCAATGTCGAAGACGAAGGAATTATATGTTGAAGTGCGTGCTATGATAATTGCTTATCATCGTACAGGTAAAGAATTACGATTAAATCGCAGAAATGTTGATTATAACGTTAAAAAATTTGAAGAAAGTGGTACATTTTCCAACAAAAGAAAATCTGAACGACGCAAAGTGACGACATCTGCAAATGACCGGCATCTAATACGGATAAGTAGACGCGATAGATGAAAAACAGCATCAGAAATTGCTGCTGAAATGAATAGAGCGCGTGCTAAACCAATTAGTGTGTCCACGGTACAGAGAAGGTTAAGGCGAGCGGGTTTATACAGAAGAATTGCTCTGCGAAAACCACTACTACGAAAGCAAAACAAAATAAAACGACTAAATTAGGCTAAAGAACATAAGAACTGGACGATCGATCAATGGAATAATGTGTTGTGGACAGACGAATCGAAGTTTGAACTTTTCGGTAGTAAAAGGCGAATATTCGTAAGAAGATCCACAGGATGGACATGAAGGAGGTTCAGTAATGATTTGGGGGTGTTTTGGTGGAAGATCTGTAGGCGATCTCGTCAATACTGAGGGAATCCTAAGAAAAGAAGGCTACGAGGAAATTTTAGAAAATAACGCTGTTCCTTCAGGACTAAGGATTCTTGGCGAAAACTTTGTATTTCAACAGGACAACGATCCGAAACACACTTCTAGATTGTGTGGCGATTACTTGCGTCAACTAGAAGAGCAAGGGCAAATCTCTACAATGGTATGGCCAGCTCAAAGCCCTGATCTGAACCCAATAGAGCTTCTTTGAGAAGAATTGGACCGGAAGGTTCGAGAACGTGCTCTATCATCCACCACTGTACTGTGGAAACAACTTCAAGAAGCCTGGGCACAAATTACAGAAGATACACTGCAAAAATTAATTGAAAGGATGTCGCGGTTATGTGCCGCAATTATCAAAAATAAAGGTGGACACATTGATGAGAGCAAAATTTAATAATAATTAATGATGAAGTTTTTACATAAGAAAAATGTAACTATTTTATGTTTATTTTACACTATTGTATTGGTACAATAAATAAATTTTCAGTACACATTTGATAGTTTAATAATTTTGGCTAGAACTAAGGGTGGGCAAATAAATATGGCCGATAGTATATATATATAAATCAAAAAATCAAACAAAAGAATTATTTCTATACTACACGCATTACTATATTTATCGAATACAAATCACTTATGACATAATTGTCATAAATTATAGACATACTCAAACTGCCAATGTTTTTGTTTACATGATGTAAAGGCTAGCCTACATGAATTCGGCAGATATTTTTCGTATAACCATTTTGTAGTACCAAATATACAAAGGTAAAATTAGCACAAACCTTTTAAGAACATTACACGAAAGGTCAATATACAGTATTTGATTTATTATCCTACTCTAAGACGGTATTTGTCGTGAACTATAGCGAATGAATGCAGCGATATACCATATGGAACGTATTATTAGTCTATGGGCCTATTCCTGGCAAAAAATATTTCCCTCAAATGTCCTTTAAGCGCAAGCAATCTTGGTCTCTTATTTTCTCGTTCGGTGGTTTTTTAAATCGTACAAAGTTTCTTCTGTGATGTTGCACATCTTCCCGGGATCAATCTCTTAAACAACGAATAAATGTAGCAATATTTCTTAGTAACCGCCTAGTGATTTTACAAAATACCTCACTTATGTAATCCAACATACCACCCTTTTCAAAATCTCTTAGCTGGCGATAATTTGCATCTTCGAACTTAGTAATTCACAATAGACTGTTAGAATCCAACATTTGCAGCTTCCTCAGGAGTGTGCTACAAATGGACACCATTTGTAGCACACTCCTGAGGAAATTGCAAAGGTTTCTGCAGCGAAGTATGATATAGAGTATTGAAAACTAAAATTGTTTAAGTCTTTATTCGACAGACCGATACACCCGATAATAGTTGCGTTTAAGATTATACAGTCATATATATATATATATATATATATATATATATATATATATACATTTATATATTTACTGGTTTAAAAAAAGTCGATAATACTGCATCCAATTTAAAAACTAAAAATTCAAGTTTATGTAAGTGGAAAATTAAAATTTTTACGTAATACAATAATACACCAATAAAGTTTAATGCATTATGCAAGTGAGTAAGCATATAGGCATTTTTAATATTTTTATAAACCCATAAGGACGATCTTCGACATTTTAATTTGTTCGCCGCTCGCTTCAAACACTTGTACTTTATAAGTAATTAGCCGCATTAACGATCTTTAGCATGTGCATTTGCTCAGGTGCATCTTTATAAATATGCACATATTATACGACTTTAATGTACCGGCAGATAGTGGATTTAAATATAGGGGGTGGTTATAGTTGCATAATGCCTTTTCCAGGGGGTCTGAAACTTTCATAATAATACTTATTTAGCCACGCGATGTTCTAAAGACAACAGATGCGTTATGTAAGTGGTTGAAATTCTGCAAGGGGACAGGTGATTTCCTTGCACCTTTATTATGAGCTCTTCCTTTTTTTCTTCATTCTACTTTTGTTGGTTACGCTAATTTTACCCACAAATATTCCTTGACCACACTACTACTGTGTTAAAAATCTACCTGTACTTAAGCGGTAGTTTCCACGGTCGAATATATTACTTCCTGTTGTGGATGATATACTTTATAAGAATGAGAAATTTTGTAACACATGTGAATAAAAGGAAAGCATTTTGTACAGGTGTTCACGTAGTGAGTTATTGGATGACATCCCTTTCCTTGAACGCTTCAAAAGAAAAGAAAGTAAACGAAAAATTAATTGTAATCCAGTGTATTATGTAAGATTATTTTCGCTTATGCAATGTCTTTTGTTCCTGTTGCAGTTCAATTTTCACTGTACGTATATTTTATTTCACTGTTCCTTTTCATTTCTGTATAGCATATGTACATTTTTATCCTGCGTTTTATTTCGATTTCCAATTAATCGTATTGTTACATTGTCTTACTTTCGTATACATTTGTATATTTCTTCATATTTTATCCTATTTCGTTGATGTTTTAGGCTTTGAATTTAATATTTGTTTATGCACTTCTAAAATCGTGGGAAATTAAACACCTAATCTAGTTCGTATTTTTTGTGGTGTACCTACATCAGTGTGACCTGGCTACCTTGCCCTCATCCACTGTCGTTATAGCCACGTATGTCAGTCTGGGTTGCCCTTGTCTTATCCATATGTCGAACTGACTCGTAGTCTGTTTCTTAAATATACTTTTATCCTTGGATACTCTTTGTTTCTGCTTTGAGAATCGAGCGTCGTCATTCGCTCACTAACTGTAGTAAAGTGGTAGTTCCTTCTTAAGTAGAGTGAACTCTCCCCCCATAATGGGACGCGGAACGAAGAAAATGATTCAAAAGATTTTTTCTTTTCGTGATTTGATTTGATCAGCTAATAGCTAGATATATATATATATATATATATATATATATATATCAATCACCTTTATTTATCTACATGTAAATACGACCAAGACTTGGGGTATGTTTATCGTATTAATGCGCATTTTACTGTTATTTATTCTTTTACGATTTTTTTATATGTATTATTGTATTTCCTTGATATTTTCTTTACTTTATCATTATTGGATTTAATCTCGGGTCGCATTCGCCACGTTGTACGAATCTTCGAATTATTTCGAAAACCTCCACATTGACTCGAATTCGATGGCATCCTTGTCCTATTCATTGCTGTGAAATGGAGGAAGTACACTTTAAATGTCCCATTTGACTTGACATGGCATGCGTGGAATGTCGAAAGAAAAAATGCAATGGTTCGGTCTGGACGCCCCAGCATGACTACGAACAACGAATATAAATTTAATGTTTTATTAACCCAGTGATCGAAACTCCCAATAAAAAAGAGTAAAAGAAAATAATACTCTTATGAGTACAACTTTTATCCTTCCGTGTTTGGATTTTTCGACCAGTAAAGAGTACTAAAACACTTATTTGATATTAGCGACAATTCGAGGGGTTTTTGTCCCCATATATACATATACACTACAGGTCATAAGTGAGGGATCACTTATCATAAATAACAAAACACTTGTATTTTAGACACATCCCTTAGACGTTTACCTGTTTTGGTGAGAATAATTGAAATAACAGTTGAAAATGTAATTCTGAGAAGGATTATTCGGATTATTATTATGAATTAGATAAATATATTTGTTTCTGAAAAATATTGTAAATCCTTTTAATACGTTTATGGCGTCCATTTAATAGAAATATTTTATATACCCCAATAAATTTAATAGGGTTTACAACGCAATATTATTATAATGGTATTAGGAATTCATAGTAAACTATTTAGCAATTAAAAAATTAGTTTCCGTGCAGCATTTGTCCGAGTAAGTTGCAATACGAGTATTTGAGAACAGACGTAAAAGTAACTTATAAAAATGCCGAAAAGAAAGGAACTTAGCGCAGAAACTAGTAGTTCTATAATAACGCTACATGGTGAAAAATTTTCACTGCTGCAAATAGCCCAAAAGTTAAATTTATCTTATCGCGCGGTGCAAGGAACAGTGAAACGATATTCACAAAGTGGATCATTACAACCAATAAAACGTTGCGGAAGGCCAAGGGTAACTACCAGACAAGAGGATTTGCGCCTAAAAATACTATCAAAACGAAATAGGCGCCTCACAGCTCCTCAGCTTCGAGCAGAGCTGAATGAATGCCGTCGAAAGCCGGTGTCACTGACTACTGTAAAACGACGTTTGACAGAGGCGGGACTACATGGGCGTATTGCAGCTCGAAAACCATTATTGAATCCACGAAATCGTAAAAAATGGTTACAATGAGCCCAGGACCTTCAACACTGGGACATGGAAATGTGGAAGCAGGTGTTATGAACAGACGAGTGAAAGTTCCAAGTGTTTGGTAGTAATCGACGAGTTTTCGTTCGAAGACAAGTGGGTGAAACGATGTTACACGAATGTGTAGTGCCAACTGTTAAACGCGGGGGAGGTTCTGTGCTTGTTTGAGAATCCTTTTCCTTTGATGGTGTCGGAGATTTGTACCGCATTGAAGGCATTTTAAAAAAGAGGGGTACCTGAAGATTTTGGAGGAACATGCAATTCCGTCTGGATTAAGGTTAATTGGTGAAAGTTTTCACCTACAACAAGATAATGATCGCAAACACACTTCCCAACTTTGTAAAAACTATGTGAATCAAAAAGAGGAGGAAGGGGTGCTGATAAATATGATTTGGCCACCACAATCACCCGATTTCAACCCTATCGAATTACTGTAGGATGAATTAGATAGAAACGTGAGAGAAAGCTGTCCACAATCGCAGAAACAGCTATGGGAGCAACTTACAAGGGTGTGGAATAATTTACCAATGGATACGCTCCAGAAACTTGTATCGCGGTTGCCTACTATTTGTAAAGAAATCATTAAGCGCAGAGGTGGATACTTCGACGAAAGTCGAATATGATAAGAAATTCTACAGAACATGTTGAAATTATTTTATTTTATAAGGAAAACTGTTCATTTGTCTCGTAGATATAGTTTTGTAGAAATATACGTTTTGTTTCACTAAGCGTGCATGTTTTTTTTAAATTTCATCTACTGATCCCTCACTTATGGCCTGTAGTGTACATATATATAGTGTACTTCAATGCTTTTTAATTTTAAGGTACTTCAACAATTCATAATTAGTAGTAATAATTTCATATAACATTAGTTTTTGTTATTTCAAATTTCTTTTTGTAATATTCAAATTTAGCAGTATTACTGATAAAAATATAAAAATATTATATTAATTTTTTATCCAATATAAACCATATTGTATTTATATTATATAAATGGTTTTATTTGAGCTTAAATTGACTAAAATGTTTTGGTACATAATAAATATACAAACCAATACATTAATTTTTTTAATGAATTCAAGATTTTTTCATAACATTATTCACTTTGTTTATCTATCAATCTTATATATACATTTTATTACGCATTTTCGAAAGTATTACATCTTAAAAATTACGGCTCCATCTTATTCACATATTCATATGCATATACATATAACTTAAGCCATCCACTTCTCGTATCTTCTAGGATTATAATTCTCTTATAACCGGTGTCTTGCCCGGTAACTGAAAGTCTTATCAATGATCCATCGTTCGGAGTCCTTAGGAGGCTGCGGACACACCGTATAGTTATACACCTGGCAACGTGGTTAATACATACCGGTTTTTGATTTTTTCCCAACTCAACTCACCTGCGAAAGGAGATGGTCAGATGTATTCTTTGGGATGGTGAAATGAAGATAGATATATTTGCTCGCATTCTTCATTGTATGTATGCCTGTACGTGTGTGTATGTGTATGAGTGTGTTTCTTTCTCTGTGAGGATGACAAAAAGAAGAAAATTGGTGCTGGGGGATGGCAGTGTTAGTGGGGAGGCCGTTGCTCTTAGCACTGACAAGTGTTTAACGTTTTTAGATGATGTTACTTTAGATTTGTTGCATTTGTTTCCCGTTCGTAGATATGTAGTCCAGACATGGCTGTTAATTAGGTACCGTGATAGCCATAATTTGACTTAATTTAATTAAAAAAGAAATAAAATGTTTTTTATGGCAGATGCAAATAGGATTAAAATACAACACAGACCGTTTTAATAATATTTTGCTGAAATTAATAAAGAAATAAGAACATAATTCATTAAAATTAATCTGAAAAATAAAATTTTTTATACTAACCAGCAGATTTAATAATTTAATGAAACTAGCTGTTTTAAAACTTCAATCGAAACTTAAAAAATACTTTTTTCCCGTTTGTATACAATTGAAAAAAAAGTATATTTATCTTTGATTCTGTATTTAAATTTAATATCAAGAAGTTTTTGTGTTTTATATATCTAATTGAAAGGAATTATGTAGATCGAAAACAAAGTTTTATTTTCTAAGTTAGTATTCGTTAATATTTGGGAATTTATTCCAAAGTTTTTTTCAATAATACTATATTTTCAAAGTTAATGTGGTCTGGTAGATACAACCATGCTCAGATGTATTAGACACCCCAGGTAAAAACCCTTATTCTCGGTATTATCCAAGTCTGACGGAAATTAACCGTAAAAATAGTTAATGGTATTTACAGAAATGCGTTTTTGAATACCCTACTTAATCCCCTGTTGAAAAGAATAGGTGGAAAGGGGAAATTGTGGATTTTAGAAATTTAGTGTCATTCTAGCAGTGTGTGAGCAACGTGCGTTTGTGAGTTTGTGGAAGAGATCAATTAGATTATCCTATTTTTTCACGTTGTGTCAGTTATTTGTTGAAGAAAAATGCCTAAAACACGCGAGTTGTCGGTAGGGGAACGCGCCCAAATAGTGCTACTGCATTCCCAGAAGTTATCAATAGCTGCAATTGCAAAAAAAAAATATTCGCGATGTGCAGTCCGTACAACCATTAGTCGCTATCAGGAGAGTGGATCATTTATTAACAGACCAAAAAGTGGCAGAAAACCCTGTACCTCGATTAGAGAAGACAGAATTTTGCAAAGACTAGCTCTCAGTGATAGGAAAAAATCGTAGAAACAGCTCGCCAGTGAGCTGAAACAGCGTTATCGCGTAACAGTTTCTGCGCAAACAGTGAGAAGGCGTCTCCAGCGTGCTGGTTTACGAGGGTGTAAAGCGCAACGTAAACTGCTTTTAATTGACGCTCATAAAAAGAAGCGGTATTTATGGGCCAAACAACATGAAAATTGGACAATCGAGAAGTGGTCGAAGATTCTTTGGTCTGATGAATCGAATATCGAGGTATGTAAGTACATCTTCATGACTAATATTCTTATCGTTGTATGCAATTCAGTCTACATGTAACATTAAACAAAATTAATCCTGTCTAAGTGCTAACTTTCTTCTTTTGCCTGGCAGCTTTTGGGACTACCTGGGACGCTATACGTTCGGCGTAGGCAAGGGGAAGCTTATGAACCATAATGTATCATTCCCACAGTAAAATTTGGAGGTGGTAGTATCATGGTTTGGGGTTGTATGTCTGCATACGGTGTTCGAGAAGTGTACCTGTGCGATGGACGGATGAATAGCCAACGCTATTTAGACATGTTGGAGGAAGTATTAGAACCGTCTGTGCTAAAACTATTCGCCCAGGATATTCCACAATACATTTTTCAACAAGATGATAGGGCCTGCCACAAATCGGGAGCTGTAATGCGTTGGTTCGAGGAAAACACAGTGGAGGTATTGGATTGGCCGCCACAAAGTCCCGATTTGTCGCCCATTGAAAATTTGTGGCGTATCTTAAAAACTAAGATCACGGAACATAAATGCCTGTCAAAAGCAGAATTATCAACAAAAATTCGCGAAATATGGGCTGCAATACCACCGGCAGAGTATTACAATTTAGTAGCAAGTATGCCTCGACGAGTGCGAGCTGTTATTAAGGCCAAGGGCGGAGCGACGAAATATTGATAAATTGTACTATATTACTAAATTACACTTTGTACATAATTTTCACAACAGTTTTATTTTCCTCACCTCTCTTTTGACTAAACTATATAAACTATACATGTATGTATGTACATAAATTCGTAAGGTGTCTAATACATTTGAGCATGGTTGTATATTGTTAATATTCTTATAAAGTATCGTCCTCTAAAGTATTTTTTGAACTAGTTACTTATCATACGAAGTCAAAATCGGACATATTGTCCTCCATTTGACAGTGTGCAAACACCCGCGATATGCACCTTAAACGATTCCTTTTTTGAGAAACCGATAACTAGTGTTGAGAAGTGGATTATGTACAACAATATGGTGCGAAAACAGTCTTGATCTCCACTTGAAGATACGCCTCAAACGTCATCGAAAGCAGACATTCATCAGGATGAATGCGTTATCGGAAATTGGATAGTTTGGGCAAATTAATCATCCAGAAATGTCCATAGGTCGTTAATCTTCAAGGAGCGGTTTTTGATCACGTTAATGCTAAAATACATACAAGTTAGATCGCCTGTCAAAAATTATTGGATCTTGGACAGGATGTGCTGTCACACGCACTATGCTTGCTGACCTTTGTGCTTTCAGACCTTTTACTTATTTCGTTATGTTCAAAATATGTATATAAAAAAATATGTGAAAATCTAATGTATATATATATATATATATATATATATATATATATATATATATATATATATATACCGGTCGTATTTATTTGCCCACCACAATTTTATGTGTTTCCTGAAATACGGATTATCTTTCGAAAAACCTGTATTATAATTATTCAACAATATTATTAGTGGAAGTAATTCCTTATGAATTTCTACGAAAATCTTAAATTGTTTATGATATATCGTAAAGGTGTCATAAATTGGAAAAATACCATAAATATTATATAGGCTAATCCCTACAGTATTAACAGTTTTACCTGCATTTCCGAAAGGTATTACCAATATCGTGTTATTGTACTAACTAATTGCAATATTAAGATGTGTTATTCAAAAAGGAAAATAAATTTTATGTCAGTCATCGTTCATCTTTTGTTGCGAAAACGGTGAAATAGAGAGTTATTTTGAATATTTTAATGTAATGCCGAAGACGAAGGAATTATCTGTTGAAGTGCATGTTATGATAGTTGCTTATCATCGTACGGGTATAAGTAATCATGAAATTGCAAAAGAATTACGATTAAATCGCAGAACCGTTGATTATAACGTTAAAAAATTTGAAGAAAGTGGTACATTTTCCAACAAAAGAATGAGATGCAGATGACCTGCATCTAATACGGATAAGTAGACGCGATAGACGAAAAACAGCACCAGAAATTGCTGCTGAAATGAATAGAGCGCTTGCTAAACCAATTAGTGTTTCCACGGTACAGGGAAGGTTAAGGCAAGCGGGTTTATACGGAAGAATTGCTCTGCGAAAACCACTACCATAAAAGCAAAACAAGATAAAACGACTAAATTGGGCTAAAGAACATAAGAATTGGACGATTGATCAGTGGAATAATGTGTTGTGGATAGACGAATCGAAGTTTGAACTTTTCGGTAGTAAAAGGCGAATATTCGTAAGAAGATCGGCAGGAGAAAGAGTACTGCAGAATGTATTGCGCCTACCGTAAAAGGAGGTTCACTAATGATTTAGGGGTGTTTTGGTGGAAGATCTGTAGGCGATCTCGTCAAAATTGAGGGAATCCTAAGAAAAGAAGGCTACAAGGAAATTTTAGAAAATAACGCTGTTCCTTCCGGACTAAGGATTCTTGGCGAAAACTTTGTATTTCAACAGGACAACGATCCGAAACACACTTCTAGATTGTGTGGCGATTACTTGCGTCAACTAGAAGAGCAAGGGCAAATTTCTATAATGGTATGGCCAGCTCAAAGTCCTGATCTGAAGCCAATAGAGCTTCTTTGGGAAGAATTGGACCGGAAGGTTCGAGAACGTGCTCTATCATCCACCACTGTACTGTGGGAACAACTTCAGGAAGCCTGGGCACAAATTACAGAAGATACACTGCAAAAATTAATTGAAAGGATGCCGCGGTTATGTGCCGCAATTATCAAAAATAAAGGTGGGCACATTGATGAGAGCAAAATTCAATAATAATTAATGATAAAGTTTTTATATAAGAAAAATGTAACTATTTTATGTTTATTTTACACTATTGTATTGGTACAATAAATAAATTTTCAGTACACATTTGATAGTTTAATAATTTTAGCTAAAACTAAGGGTGGGCAAATAAATATGACCGATAGTGTATATACACCTTTTTCCAATATTGCCCAAACGGCGAGAGAAAATGTACTTGTTTGAAACTTTTTGTTATTAGGTGAAAAATGTAAACAAACTCGCGTACTATTTGGGCTGCACACTGTTGGTTTTTTTTTAACGAAACATGCATATGTACACTACCGTTCATAAGTATTTGGGCACCCATAAATTTAGAAGAAATGATTAAAAGCACTAGTGAAAAAATGAAAATATATTTATTACATGTACATACATAACTAATTACAGTATCTGGCAGTAGAATTACATATTATATTTAAATTTTCGATTCATCTATGTGACCTCCTTTGTTTTTTATAATGGCAGCACATAATCGCGGCATTCTTGCAATTAGTTTTGCTAATGTATCCGGTGTTATGCGGACCCAAGCTTCCTGCAGTTTCCTCCACAAATCAGCCTCCGATGTTGGTACTGCTTTCCGGACCCCCCATCAAGTTCCTCCCACAATAACTCTATTGGATTTAGATCGGGGCTTTGGGGAGGCCATTTCATAACTTCGAATCCTTCCGCTTCCAAGAGTTGCAAATAGTCTTCGCATATTTTGGATGTGTGCTTTGGGTCATTATCCTGCTGGAATACAAAATTCCTACCCAAAAGTCTTAATCCTGATGCAATAGCGTTGGTCTCCAAAATGTTTCGATACTGCTCTTTCCTTAGTATTCCCTCAATTTTCACAATATACGACCGTACCACCAAACAACCCCAGATTATCACTACCACCGCCATGTTTAACCGTAGGCACAATACATTGCTCTGCCGCACGCTCACCTGTAGATTCCGAACAAAACACGTCTTCTGGACCCGAAAATTTCGAACTTTGACTCATCTGTCCACAAGACTTTACTCCACTGTTCAACTGTCCAATGTTGGTGTTCACGAGCCCAGTTTAAGCGTTTCCGCTTATTCAGTTTGCGCAATAACGGTTTTTTCATTGCAATTCGTCCGTACAAACCTGCTTTGTACAAGCGACGTTTGACCGTTGTTACGCTTATTGACTTTGGACGGTCTGCATTGATTTCTGCAGCGATTTCTGGGGCTGTTTTCCGTCGATTTCTTTTGCTTGTGATCACTATTGCACGATCCTCAGCAGAAGTTGTCGCTCTGGGTCTCCCACTCCGTGATTTATTGAGAACACTGCCACTTTCTCGGTATTTTTTGACGACATAGTCTACGGAAGTATTATTTAATTTTAATTGTTTCGCAATTTGCCGGTTGCTTTTGCCATCTTGATGGTGCGCAATTATAAGAGAACGCGTTTCAATGTCCATCTCTTTTCTTTTTGGCATATTTAACGATCTTAACAACACTACTAGCACAGGAATATCTCACAACGAATACAGAAACGTAACTGAGAGCAATTTCAAAAATATAACATGAAACTCGCCCGAAGTCATTAAAACATCATTATTAAACTTATCCTTCAGTATCCTTCACAGAAAGACAATTACAAGAACTTGGAGAAACTTTTATTGCGCTAATCCCCAGGTAGTCCCAATAACAAATTTTGGTTTATTGCAGGTAATAAAGTAATACATAATGTTACTTATGCAGCGTTTCTGTAGATTTAATACTTTCCTTATACCTATCCAATATTACAAGAATAAATTTCCTAGAAGCTATGCTGTTCAAATAATTTTATAAAATATGGGTGCCCAAATACTTATGAACGGTAGTGTACATACTTTCTAGTTTGATATTGTTACCGCTCGACCTAAAGGTATAGATCCAAAAATTTTGAATTAGATCGTCAACCTATTTGTGGTAGTAAGTGTACATAACAGTTACGTCAGTTCCACATACATATAAGTATAAATATACAGACACACGGTATAATTTTATTAATTTAAAAATGTTTGTGTTTTTGTAAATTTACAACATTCAGCACAAAAATACATACTTGTAAATACTACTATTTATATTTTAAAACATTTAAAGGAACCATCAAATAAAAATATGTATATATAAAATCGATTAAAGAAAAAAGAAAAGAAAAATGTTTAGGTAACTTGAAAAACGGAAAAAAATGCCCTAAAGCATAATTAATATAAACTAAGTTTGAGTTTTATTATCGCCTACTGGTCGAAAAACCCAAACAAAAGAATAAAGTTATAATTAGAATAAAACAAAAAACATAGTAAAAAAGAAAAAAATATATTAAAACTAATCTTTATTAGTTTTAGAAAAATCTCTTCTTTTTTAATATGTTTTTCGCTTTGTATTTTTATCATCACAAAAACACATTTCAGTACAAACTTAAACTTTAAAAAACATACTATTTTAAATTCAATTTTCAGTTTTCTGTAAAGGCGACTAATAAATGGACTTCTAGAAATAACGGGCACAAAACAGTATATGTAATTATTCATTTAGTCTTCAGTACAACGTTTCGTTTGCACTACGAGGCGAACTTGAACAAAATATACCAATTTTGCGGTCAAGTAACTTAATGTCGACAATAAAAATAGTAACTTCAACAAGAAAAAACCTGCCGCTTCCTCTTGGATTATCAATACCTAATAATGCAGTTAATTAACTTCTTTAGGTATAAGGAAGTGAACTAATTGCATATTTATACGCCCATTTTCATCTATAAATCTGCAAGAAATTAGATTATATAATAGAGTTAATTAATGATTAATAAACAAAAGATATTCATGATTTATTTTTCATTTTTAAAAACTGTTATATACGTACATACTTCAGATACTATTCTATTATACTTTCATTGCGTAGTATGCAAAAAAGTATGGAGATATTTGTCTACCACAAAAATAAAATTTAATTATACTAATTTCGTGCCGAAAAAACCAACACACGCTCATCTCCAAGATGAAATTCAATTCCTATTTTTTTTTGTTCGGTCGAGCGAGCGAGCAAGCAAGCAAGCAGCTCACTAATTTTGTAAGAGATTGCTGGCTGAGGCCGCCCTGTAATTTCGAATTGTCATATAATGGCAATGAGTTTCTATTGTTTCCGATGAACGACCGACGGACTCGTTGTTGTCATTAAAATTTATGATCCGAACCCTGAAAATAAAAGATAACGCCTATGATTTTAATTACATCCATTCGGTCCAACATAAAATAAACGCGGTAAACAAGTAAATGTAAAAAGTATCATCTATTAAAAGTGATAAGAGAGCGCCATCTATAAAGTGCAGAATACGTTTTGAGAATTACTGTCAAAAGTCACCATATCAAACATTATGAAAGCGCTTAATGAATAATGAATCACAATATTTAAATAATCGTTTAAGATTGGCAAATTTTTCCGTTTACTTTACTACTATAAGTTTATAAGATGGTGGCCGTTTATATTTCGGGAATAGCAAACAAAGAAAAAAATTATTATCGAAAATAATTTTATTGCTTTTCAAAATATTCTCCTTGAAAATCACTTTTGCATTCGTTTAAACCGATCCGAAAAGCATTGCTGCCACTGTGAAGGCGGTATCTCCAAAATATGAGTTTTGAATGCGTCAACTGCCTCTTTCGGTGTAGAAAACCGTTGACCACGAAGTTTATTCTTCACGTATGGCGACAAAAAGGAATCACAGGGTGCTAGATCAGGGCTGTAAGGCGGATGGTTTATCAATTCAATGTTTTGCCCGGTCAAATATTCAATTGTTTGAACCGACCTGTGAGAATTCGCATTTTAATAGTGGAGAATGATCTGTCGTTTTCGGTTTGTTTTCCTAATTTTTTCAAAAACTTTTGTCAAACAAATAGTTGTGTACCATTTGGAATTGACCGTTCTACAACTCCCTAAAGGCACGGTTGCGACGTGACCGAACGCCAGAGCGATGGAGCGAACAACTTTTGTTGGTTTTGGCTCAACTTGGAATACCCACACAGTCAACTGCTGTTTACTATCGGGCTCATATGTACGTATAGATCCAAGATTCATCACCTGTGACGACTTTATAAATGTTATTTGAAACACCGCCATTGTATTTTTTGGGCATTTCTTACCAACAATCGACACGAATTCTTTTTCGAGCGGTTGTCAAATTATGTGGTATCCAATGTGAACATAGCTTCTTAACGGCTAAATGTCCATGCAGGATCTTATGCACACTGGTCTTACTAATACCGAGAGATGCCTCGATCTCAAAGTTTGTCACATGACGGTCTTGCATTATCAATTCAGACACTGCATTAATGTTTTCCGACACAACAATATTTGTGGGACGACCTTCATGAAATTCATCGTCCGAAGAACGCCGCCCAAGTTTGAATTCAGTATACCAATGATATACTGTAGTTTTCGACGGTGCTTCATCACCATATATAGAATTCAGCTCGTCGATACATTCTTGTTGAGATAATCCAAGCCGAAAATTATGAAAAATAATTGCACGAAAATGTTCGCGAGTTAATTCCATTTTTTCGCTGACATAAAATTTCCAAGTTACTGTCAACAATAGCGACCGGATAATAGAACTGTCAAGGCAAATATATTGTCAAAAATGACAAACTTCACGATACAATCATCACATCGGAGTCAACATTAACAGTGTTGCCAGTTCTCGAAATATAAACGGATACCCTCGTATACTGTCTACCTAGGCACCATAAAAGCAGCACTTCGAAGGATTCTTCAAATCATTAGATAACAAATCTCTCGCAAAAGGAGTCAAATATCCAGCAAGGTCGACAACTTAAAAAGGCGGGGAACACAAAACAATTGAAGCAAATAATTTGCAACATTTATCTACTGGGGAACCAACAAATCGGCCAACAGACTAACATAAAATTCCTAGTAAGACATGCTTCTACATTTCGAAAGGAGTTACCACTAAGAAATATAAGGTCGACACCTACTTTGACTTGTCATTAGGCCACTCAAAGTATGCTAACCTTTATTCACGTATTTTAATTAAAGAAAAAACGACCCTTTTTCCCTTACACTCAGGCGTTTGCTAAAGCAACGTTCTTGGGTCGATATTATACCTCTTATATAAAATAGACCTACCAACAACAAAAATCACTATAGCAGTGTCAAGAGACTTCCAAATGCACCTAAATAAGATTCAGCAATGGTTGAAAACATGGCGTACCAAAGAGAATAAAACCAAGTCCATGCATGTAACATTTACATTACAAATATCAATATGTCCCCTTATAAAAATCAATAACTAACAACTTAAGCAAATTGAAGACGCTAAATATCTCAGCGTGCATTTGAACCAACGCTTGCTATGGAAAAACAAATATTCACCAAACACAAGCAGCTAGGACATGACCTATGCTCATTGACTGTAAATCTAAACTCTCCTTGGATAATAAAGAACTACTTTGCAAGTCCGTCCTTAAACCCGTTTGGATTTACTAAATTCAACTATAGAATACCACTAGTACCTCCAACATTAACATCCTGTAAAGTTTCCAGAACGTGCCATCGTCGATGAAACGAAGTGGTACAGCGTGACGTCCCTCATGAATTCGTCAAAGAAATCATGTATCAAATTAGTATGGAATACAATGAAGGAGAATTTGTGCGTTTTAATACCTTTTTTTGTTCCAGCAGATTTGACTACAGGACTCAAATAAGTCTAGTCTAAAGTCACAGGAAAAATTTTCGAAGATCCCTTAATGAAATGATACCCCACATATCATTACTTTCTAGTCGCTCCACAATAAACGATTATTGCACCTTGGGTAGATTACGGACTTCTTTAGGAGTTACAAAAGAAATTTTATTACTCATTTGCGGACTTTTACGCAATTGTACGTAGCTTTTGTATAATGTCATACAATAATCAGCATGAATTTCTGCCATTGAAGCCTACCAATACGTTCTTAACTATATTGATTCAAATTGTACGCGAAGTTATAGATAATAACAGCCAAATGGATATTGTGCATATGATTTTCGTCTAGTCTTTGATCAACACTTGAGTCCATATAAATTTATTCCCAATATACGAGGGAGCGTTTTTATATTCGCGGAATGAGCGGGTTGTAGAGGGGTGAGTAGGCGCATTGGGGGTGTGGCCTGTGCAGCGACTCATGATTAGCATAAATACGAAGTTTCATTGTTATTAGACAGTTAGTCTTTGAGCTATCGTCAACCAAGTAACATAATCAGGAGTGAAAAGTGAAATATGGAAAAAATCGAATATCGTGCCGTTATAAAGTTCCTTACCAGGCAAGGAAAATCAGTCGCGACCATAATGAATGAGATGTCATTGGTTTACGGCGACTCTTGTCCAGGAAAAACCATGGTGTACAAGTGGCATAGTTTATTTAAACGAGGAAGGGAATCCCTTGAAGACGACCCGAGGCCGGGCAGGAGCATTGAGGTGACCACGCCAGCATTTATCCAAAAAGTTGAACAAATTGTACTCGAAGATGCTCGACTAAAGAAGAAACAACTCGCGGAAATGGTTGGAGTATCCGATACAACAATTTTTAAAATCCTATACGATCATCTCGGCATGTCTAAGGTCAGCACAAGATGGGTGCCGAGAATGCTCACGCCGCCGCAAAAACAACAGCGCGTAGAGTGTTCGCGTGCATTTTTGGACCTATGTAATGAAGACAAGGATGGTGTATTGAGTGGAATTGTTACTGGAGACGAAACTTGGGTTCATCATTATGAACCTGAGCCCAAACAAGACTCCATGCAGTGGCATAAAAAGGGCACAGCACCTCCCAAGAAATTTAAAGTGTCACAATCAGCTGGGAAACTTATGGCAACGGTATTTTGGGACTCGGAAGGAATATTGTTGATTGATTATAAAGATAAAGGTGTTTATATAACCGGAGAATATTACGCTTCAATATTAGAGCGACTAAAAGAAGCCATTAAAGAGAAAATACGGGGAAAATTGACAAAAGGTGTTCTGCTTTTGCACGACAACGCGCCCGTCCACAAGAGCCGCGTTGCGTTAGCTGCCCTGCATAAGGTGGGCTTCGAAATTGTGAATCACCCATCCTACAGCCCAGACCTGGCCCCGAGTGATTATTACCTGTTTCCGAAAATGAAAAAAGAGCTGCGGGGTAAAAAATTTACTGCCGATGATGAAGTCAAGGAGGCAGTTTCGGCGTATTTTGCAGATAAAGAGAAATCATTTTTTTATGAGGGTATAAATAAAGTAATTGAAAGATGTGAAAAATGTATCCGTCTTGCAGGTGAATATATTGAAAAAGAAAAATAATTTGGTTTTTTTATTTCCACCCCTTGTCCCCCATTCCGCGAATATAAAAACGCTCCCTCGTACATTATAAATTCAATCTGCATTTAAAATATATCAAGAAGTAAGGATTTCTCTGTCCCCTTTATTTTAATAAAGAAACCATCTTGTGGATTTTAATCTCGCTTCTCATACAACTCGTAATTTCAGTATTCTATCGACAATACGTGAAAACAAAAACCTTACAACGTCATCAATAATTGAACTGGACGACGTTGAAAGTGAAAGAATCAATTCAGAAAGAAAAAAAAACACACGCCTAACTTGTAATTATATTTAACCTTTTCCTGTTGGCTATGAGCGCTAAATATTTCTGTATGTAATCGTTTAGGTTCACTTGGCCTGTAAAAATATCCTTCAGCAAACGTGTAATACACAAAATAGTAATGATATTAATAATTTATGTACGCCTCTACCGTTACTCGATGTTTGCATCTAACAGTTAGTGCTGCAGAAAAATATATAAGTGGCACAGTAATAATTGTTGAAATAGATATTAGTTCGGAGAATTTAGAGTTCATTATATTTCACAAGCTTTAGGGTATTGATCAAGACAGTCCTCATTGACTAACTTAGCATATTTTACTCACTTTGTTACAAGTATTATGTATGTATGTATGTATGTATGTATATATGTATGTATGTATGTATATATGTATGTATGTATGTATACATACATAATGTAAAACTACCTCTTGTAAATGCAAAAGCTACCTGAGTAATAATAAAATGAATTAGATTTCAAATGCATTTAATTGATATAATGAATAGAGGTAATTAAAGAAAACACAATACGCATTTTTAAAAGCAAAGCCTAATATTATTTATTATCAAATTAAAATCAAAATAAAAAGTATTTGCTTAATTTATTATTTAGAAATCTTGTTAATGATCAGTATATAAGGGGTTTTCCAATAGGGACATGACAAATTTTAATTCAATTTGTGAACGCACCCTTTCACTAATCATCGAACTGTCACTGTCAATTTATTCAGTAAACTTAACATTTTCGTCATGGTAAAGTACACGAACGAACGACGTCTGCAAATTATAAAAATTTACTACAGATATTCGGAGTCGCCGCTACTTTAAGAGCGTTAAATCCGATTTTCAGTCGTAATTCTCGCCCTAGTAGACAGGCAGTAACAAGTTTAGTGCAAAAATTTGAGTCTACATATTCGTTGTGTGATGTTGCCCGGCCAGTGAGACAACGGGTTGATCGAAGTGTCGAAAATATCGCTGCCGTTGAAACGTCCGTAGCAAATGATCCAAATCAGTCAATTCCACGGCGTTCTCAAGAGTTGGGCATCGCCCAGACCACGTTATGGCGAGTTTTGCGTAAGGATCTTGGTTTACACCCATGCAAGATCAAGCTGACTCAAGAATTGAAGCCGATGGACCATTTGAAGCGACGTACGTTCTCCGATTGGGCTCTGGAGAAGATGCGCCAAGATGATCAATTTCATCGCAAAATCATTTTCAGTGACGAAGCTCATTTTTGCCTCAATGGGTTAATCAATAAGCAAAATATGCGTTATTGGTCAGGTGAAAATCCACATGTGCTTCATGAAACACCACTTCATCCACAAAAAATAACTGTTTGGTGCGGTTTGCAGGCCGGCGGCGTCATAGGGCCATATTTTTTCGTCGACGATAATGATCGTCACGTTACTGTGAATGGTAATCGTTATCGCGCCATTATTACCGATTATTTTTGGCCCGAATTGGAAGATATGGACATGGACAACATGTGGTTTCAGCAGGACGGTGCCACAAGCCACACAGAACACGTTACAATCGATTTATTGAAGAGTAAGTTTGATGAACGTGTTATCTCGAGAAATGGACCAGTCGATTGGTCGCCTCGTTCGTGCGATTAAAGCCTCTAGACTTTTTTCTTTGGGGCTACGTCAAGTCATTGGTCTATGCCAACAAGCCGACAACGTTGGAAGAGCTCAAAGCCAACATTGAACGCGAAATAGCAGCCGTTTCGGCCGAATTGTGTGGCCGAGTCATCGAAAATTGGGTCCAACGAATCGATCGCTGCAAACGTGCCCGCGGTGGCTATATGAACGAAGTCGAATTCCATTCATAAATGTTTTGATTGTACTTCAACCCAATAATAAATTTTTTGAAATATCTCAAATTGTCTGCATTTTATTTTGAAAAAAAAGTCCTTACTGGAAAACCCTTTATATATATATACATATATATATATATATATATATATATATATATATAAAGGGTTTTCACTTAACCGAATTTATGAAATAATTAAAAGTTTTGATTAAAAATATAGACGTATTGAAAGTTTACTTACTTTAGAAGCTTATTTTAATCGTTTCACGGTTTTTTGTTTATATAGTTGTAACAAAGGTATTTATTCTTAATATTCTTAATTAATGGTTACATCTTGATTAGTTTTATTATATAATAAACAAACTAAAGTCATGCGCAAACGTTAATAATTTTAAATTTATAGTTAGGCAACATTTCTCACAGGTTATGTATAAAATAGAAGGTGTATATATATATTTTATATTAAAGAGTATCCCAAAATTAACGCAAGATTTGTATTTAATTAGAAAACACAGTTTTTAGTCTTTTGATTGTTATTTTTTTATTGAATCATAAAGTACATAGGATAGGGTTATTTATGGAATAACACGTCGGACAAATGGCTTCCACGCTTTTGCATGCACGTACGCACTCGTTTGTCAAAATTTTCCAAGACCATTATGCATAAATGTGACTGAATTTCGTTGATGCAGCGTTGAATCTCCTCATTTAATGCACGGGTGGTTGTGGGCTTGTTGACATAGACCTGTGATTTCAAATAACTCCATGAAAAGAAATCTAATGGTGTTAAATCACACGGGGGCCAATTCTGATCACCGAAACGAGAGAGTACACGACCTGGAAATGTCTCATGCAGTAATTGAATTGTTTCACGGGCTGTATGGCATGTGGCACCGTCTTGTTGAAACCACATATTGGTCACATCAATATTATCCAATTTCGGCAGAAAGAACTGTGTTATCACGTCGCGATATCGAGCACCAGTAACAGTCACTACTTGACCAGCCTTATTTTCGAAAAAGTATTGTCCAATTATGCCTCCAGCCCAAAACCCTCACCAAACAGTGACAGGTTGTGGATGCATTTGTTTTTCAACAATCGCATGTGAGTCCTCAGAACCCCAAAAGCGGCAATTTTGACGATTAACTAAGCCATCAAAATGAAAATGTGCATCATCGCTTAGAATGATTTTGCTCGAAAAATCAGCATCCATTTGTTGATGTTCAATAATCCATTCAACGAACTCTCTTCGCTGTGCATGGTCATTAGGCTTCAGTTGTTGTGTTAATTGAATTTTGTAAGCATGGAGACACGGATATTTAGTGAGTATGCGCTATAGAGAGCTTCTTGAAATTTGCAATTCTTGTCCACGACGCCGAATTGAGGTTCCTGAATTGTCACCGACACTTTCACGCACTGCTTCGATATTAACATTTGAACGGCTTGTTTTTGGACGATCAGTGTGTTTGGCGTCTCCAACGGATCCAGTCTCTCCCTGAATTTTTCAATTAATCTCTTCACAGTTGACGAAGTTAAACACTATTCCGACCATATTTTGTATGAAATTTTCGAACTGTGGCCGCCAAGCTTTCATTATTTTTGAAATATTGTGTAACGCTCCATTTTTACTAACCCTAAACTGTTAGCTGTCGAATTGTTTTTTTTTAGGATTGCCAACACTTTACTGCACTAATGGCGACAAATTCAAGTCTTGCGTTAATTTTGGGACATCCATTATTTACAATCATATTGGAAATGTGCTAAATATTTAATAGATTGTTTCCTTTGTTATTAATTTATTTATGTTAGTTAATTAAATTTATTAAAGCTTTTATTGGTATTTTTTATTTCAAGTTCAAATTATTATTATTTTGTCTTACAATTTGATACGTGGGCGTCTAGCTTTAATATATGGTACACAAGTGCGGGCATTCTTTAGGACAAATACAGACAAACTGGCAGAAACACAATGTCCATTGGAAAGATTCGTGCTAATATTCACACTCTCTGACCGAATGACAAATATAAGAAATATTACCAGAGTATAAAGAAAATAACAAAACAAAAAGGGAAATGGATAAGTCACAATGAAATGTACATAAATAGCAAATGGAATAATATTATTGACAAGTAAAGACCATGGACTGATAAAAGAAGGTGGGAATACCCACAGATGAGATAGAAGGACGACGTTAAAAAATTCAAATCTAGCCAAAAAATAGATAAACGAAGAGACCTAAAACAGGCTTATGCTCAATATTAGAAAAATCAGCTATGAATAAGAACAAGTACTAATCCCAATGTGTATCGAAAATTCCCTTTGTATTTACAAGAACATTTCTTAGAATATAATTTTCTCGAAGTGGTTCTAATTTCATGGACAACAATTGTATACTACTGTGGGCAAAAAATAGTAAGACTTTTTAATTTAAATTTCGCGTGAAAACCCATTCGTCGAAATATTTTTTTTTCTTGGTTGGTATGACTGTCAGTGACATCTGTGCCAAATGTCACATCAAAATAATCATTAGTGTTTAGATACGCTTGTCTTTCTGAAGTACAAAAAGTGCATTCGGCGATTTTTACATTGAGTGAAATTATTCAACAAAGAAGTTCCATTAAATTTTGTGTATGGAATCAAATTTCTGGTGCCGAACTGTTCAGAATGTTGCAAAAGGCCTTCGGTGATAATTGTTTATGGCGAGCAAGTGTTTTTTATTGGTACAAATTATTCAAAGAGGGTCGAGAACGCGTTGATGACGAACCACGTCCAGGACGGCCATCAACATCAACTGATGATCAACAGGTCAATAGAATCAAGGAATTGGTGCTTGAGAATCGACGATTAACAGTCAGAGACCTTACTGGCATCGTTGGAATATCGGAAGGGTCAGTGAAAACCATTTTGAAAGGTCATTTGGGCCTAAGAAAAGCGAAAGCATGATTTGTTCCAAAATCACTCAATTTTTTCGAAAAACAGCGTCGCGTTGACGTCTGTGAAACAATGCTTTCCGACTATCAAAACAAGATGAAAGGCATTGTAACTGGAGATGAGAATTTGATCTATGCTTATGACCCGGAAACAGACAATCAATCGGCCGAATATCGTATCAAAGGTGAACCGAAGCCACGTCAAAGCAAGTCAAAAATCAAGGTTATGTTGACAGTTTTCTTCGATTATCGAGGTGTGGTGCGCTCCGAATTCCTTCCGACCGGCCAAACTGTCAACAAAGAATACTATTTGAGTGTTATGCGTCGTTTGCGCAATGCTATTCGTAAAAAGAGGCCAGAATTATGGGCCGACAACTCTTGGTTTTTGCACCACGATAATGCACCGTCGCATACTGCATTAATTCTTCGTGAGTTTTTCGCCAAATTTTTAACCAATATCGTGCCGCAACCACCGTATTCGCCTGATTTAGCTCCGTGTGACTTCTGGCTATTCAGCAAACTCAAACGACCGCTCCGGGGAAACCGTTTTGAGTGAATTGAAGACATTAAACGTGAATCGCTACACGCATTGAAGGCTATTCCTGAAATTGACTTTAACAACTGTTTCGAGAATTGGAAGAAACGTTGGCACAAGTGTATTGGGGCCAGGAGGGATTACTTTGAGAGGGACGAAATAGATTTGGAAGAATAAATTAAGAATTTAAAAATTATGAACAAAGTCTTACTACTTTTTGCCCAGAGTAGTATTTCAATGACAGTAGTCGCTATCATTTTCACCTTCTTATTACTAAGGTTGAACAATACTCTGGGTAACTAACGAGAGGAATCGATGTGGTACGAACGTGTACAGGCATTTCCAATAGCTTGCACCATGTCAGTGACGCAAAGATGGATTGTTTGCTGCGTCGGGTGTAAATACATTTCGAAATCGATATTTCTAAATCGATTTCCTACCTTAGAATTAGATACATTGTTTATAATCGCACCTATTCAGCCTTACTGGCGAGACTATATACTACTGCGAACGCAGAGGTTTATTCAATATTAATAACGTCCTATAATAAAGACAATCAACTTGTATAAAACCACTACTTCGTTAAAAAATCATCTTTTACTATCATTACTTTATACATCTACTAATACATAACATAATGAATTTCATAACTTTTTTTTATTAACGTCGTATTCCTGAAGATGACGACCCTACAAATATAACAAATGTGTAAATATTACGACGGAATACCGTCCTTCAATCAGACACTTTTATGTGCCTCCGATACATTTACGACAGTGTAGTTATGAGTTCCGACGTTCTCACCAGAGCGGAGGCGCTAAAATCACAAAACAAACACACGGAGCCCGCACAAATTAATTCAATTTTAGGACCATCGTCCTCGAACGAGGGTCAATCAAGACGGCAAACACGATAAAGTCCTCCTCTCCTCTCTTATCAATGTTACCGACCAACGTTACTTTCGACTAACGACCAACACAATGAAGTCATATCTATTCAATAATGAGATCGGTTACCCTTCGGTCGGGTCGTTTAGAGTTTTTAATCAAGCATGGATGGCAATACTGGTTGCTCGACTGCCAATAAGAAGCAGAAGATTTACTAATACGCGCGGTTATTTTGTTTGCGGTTCGTGTTTGTATAATGGAGAGCGGTCTTTTCATCCCGTCTTTTATTAAAGGCAATTTCAGATTTTCATAAAATTCGTCTTTCAGGGCGATATTTGTTCAGTACACGTCCAATTTCAGGAAGTGTTATATACTAACAAACACTAAATATTAGAGAAATTAAGCAGTAATAAGTATTAACATAAGGAGTAGACGTAATAAAATAATAAAATCTGAATTAAAAATAGAAATGCTACTGAATAATTAGATTTTTTACGAGAATATCGCAATAATCAATATAAGAAGTTTGTTCTTTTACGAATGTTTTTAATAAAAAAGGTAATACTTTTACCAAATTGTCGTTTCGTTTTACCAGACACTAGTGATTGCATATATTAAGACATTCACGAAAGTAACAACATTTAAAGCCATACCACGAGTTTTTATATGTATTTCGGAACATAATATACGAGGGTGGTCCCAGAAGTACCCCACCCAACAAAGAAAACAAAAATTTCGGAAAGAAATATCATCACTTCTTCATCGTTAGAAAATCTTTGACAACTGAGCCATTTTTTCAAGTTTGGGAACAGAAAATAATCCGAGGATCTACATCTGGCGAATAAGGTGCAGGAGGTAGCAATTAAAACTTTATTTCATTAATTTTGGCCATTGCGATAACGGATTTGTGAGCTGGTGCATTGTCTTGTTGAAACAACACTTTCTTCTTAGCCAGTCACATAACGATGACCAATTCTCTCCATTTTTACAAATTCACTGAAAGCGTTCACTATTGATGGCTGCCAAACAAATACTAAACAACGTGGCGTCCTCGAGCTTGAAACATATGCTTTATATTGGGTTGGCAACTAAGTACTTTCGGTTTTTACCGATAGAGAGCGTTGCTTTATTTTTTGTATAACGTATGTTAGTGCTGTACTTTACAGTTTATCGCGTGATACTAGTTACATTGACGTAACTTCAGAAGCAAGTAGTGCGTGATTTTTATTAAAGCTATTACTTGTGGGTTAATTTTAAATGGAGTGCAGAAACGAACATTTTCGACATATTTTACTATTTTATTTCCGTAAAGGAAAGAAAGCTGCTGCGGCTCACAAAAAGATATGTGAAGTTTATGGTGCTAATTACTTAACAGAGCGCACGTATAAGAATTGGTATACAAAATTCCGTTCTGGAGATTTTTCCCTCAAAGATGAGCAACGTTCTGGTTGACCTGCTGAAGTTGATGACCAAATCAAAGTCATAATTGAAGAGGATCGTCGTACAACTGTTCGAGAGGTTGCGGAGAGGCTACATGTATCGCACACAGCAATTGAAAAACATTTAAAATGTCTTGGGCTAGTTAAGAAGCTTAATATTTGGGTACCTCACGAATTGAAAGAAATTCATTTAACACAAAGAATCAACTTTTGCGATATGCACCTTAGACGAAATAAAACCGACCCTTTCTTAAACAGAATCATCACTGGTGATGATAAATTGGTCCTGTACAGTAACATAGTTCGAAAACGATCATGGAGCAAACACGATAAACCAGCTCAAACCACATCGATAGCTGAATTGCATCCAAAAAAGATCATGCTGTCAGTTTGGTGGGATTACAAAAGTGTTGTGTTTTTTGAGCTACTTCCAAGGAACCAAACGATCAATTCTGATGTTTACTGTCAACAATTAATAAAACTGGATGAAGCAATCAAAGAAAAACGGCTAGAATTGTCAAATCGGAAAGGTGTAGTTTTCCACCAAGATAATGCAAGGCCTCACACATCTTTGGTAACTCATGGGAAACTATTGGAACTTGGCTGGGAAGTGATGCCACATCCTCCATACAGCCCTTATCTAGCACCATCTGATTACCATTTATTTCGAAGTTTGCAGAATTCTTTGAATGGTAAAACTTTCACAAAAGACGATGACCTTCACTCGCACCTGGTTCAGTTTTTTCCTGATAAGGACCAGAAATTTTATGAGCGCGGAATCATGCAGCTGAAAGAAAAATGGCAAAAGGTCATTGAGCAAAATGGAAAATATATAATTGATTAAAAACTATTCTTTGTTTTAAAAAAAAGTGTTTTATTTTATACTACAAAACCGAAAGTACTTAATTGCCAACCCAATAGATTATGTACTTTCTAATACAGTGATATTTTTCAAACAATTACCGCCATCTTTAGGTCAGGCCGGACACTTATGGGATCACCGTTGTAGATATGGCTCTGTTGCATTGCAAAGCAAGCACCCTTTAATAAATAAAATAATCTTAACCAAACACATGTGAAGATTTGTTTTTAGGAACTCTATTTCGCTTTTAATAAAATAGTTAATTTAAAAAGGCTAGTCAAATACTTGCCAAAACTGTGTATTTGTATTGAAGCGTCTATTCATTACGAAAGTTCCTAAACTTCATTTGTGTGAATATATCATTCACTAACCCGTTTTTAGGTTAGATTAAGTACCTATAAACATTAAAGTATAATGACAACACAATAATTTATTTAATTAAAAAATTGCATCAATTACACATTCTTAACAATACGTTGAACGATTATCATATGTACGAACAGCATTTCTTATGGTTTCGGGATTTACTGTTTCTTCATTTTTCTATATTATTCATTTGAATATAGCTAGAAATTTTAGATTTAAAAACAAAGAGAGAAGTCGTTTGGGAATAAGTTATGTGAACGGGGTTTCGAAGTTCCAAAGAAGAAAATCATTTGTGGATAAGTTGGATAAACGAAGTTTCAAGGCTCCAAAGAAAGAAATCATTTGTGGATAAGTTGTGTGAACGGGGTTACCAAGCTACTAAATCATTTCGTCCCATCGAGTGAATTGTAAATATTTAGTTAGAATAACGTGCAACAGGCCCCCTAAAGTGAAGATCTATATTGATATGATATTTAAAAAAAAAATAATTATAAATCACCTCAAAACTGTGACGAGAAAAAATAATGTATCCATTACTTAATATAGAAGTTTAAAGCGAATAAGATGTCTCATGCAACAAACAACATAAAAATATTCCGCATAAGTGTATAGAAACAGTTTTTGTAAGTGAGGTTTATAAGTTTTGCAAATGCAAAAGAATTGAAACGAATTGAGAAAAAACAATATTTAATACTCTTGTTGTTATATTAACGATATATTTTACATAATAAAGGTAATTTTTCAACGAATTTATAACTTGACTGTGTGGTAGAGATAGAAGTAAATGCATTAATTAAATTCCTGTAATAGAATAGAATAGAAAATTGATTCCAAAGTCCATGGCGCCTTAAAAATAGAAGTTATGGGATTTCCAAAATGAAACAAAAAATGCCATGGTAGGATATTTATTTCGGTTTTTTCCAATGTAAATAAAAATACATCGAATGCAGATAATGTCTTAATTTAACTACTTAACATATGTGTCATAAATTTAGGAATACAAACATTACATTACATTCTACCACGGAACATAAACAAAAAATTAATTTAAAGAAACAAATTATGAAGTAAAAAATATTAAAGCTACGCATATGTATTTTCCAGAAAATAACTTCTCAAGCCTAGGTTTTGTATCCCATTGAATCACGATAATAATTTCTTTTATTTTCGATAAGATATTTTACTGTTGTTTGGATGATAGTCAATCTAGGGGAAATAGAAATATTTTTTAGTCTTTTTTTGCATGCACTACCGGTCATATTTATTTGCCCACCCTTAGTTTTAGCAAAAATTATTAAACTATCAAATATGTACTGAAAATGTATTTATTGTACCAATGCAATAGTGTAAAATAAACATAAAATAGTTACATTTTTCTTATATAAAAACTTTATCATTAATTATTATTAAATTTTGCTCTCGTCAATGTGCCCACCTTTATTTTTGATAATTGCGGCACATAACCGCGGCATCCTTTCAATTAATTTTTGCAGTGTATCTTCTGTAATTTGTGCCCAGGCTTCTTGAAGTTGTTCCCACAGTACAGTGGTGGATGATAGAGCACGTTCTAGAACCTTCCGGTCCAATTCTTCTCAAAGAAGCTCTATTGGGTTCAGATGAAAACTTTAAGCTGGCCATACCATTATAGAGATTTGCCCTTGCTCTTCTAGTTGACGCAAATAATCGCCACAAAATCTAGATGTGTGTTTCGGATCGTTGTCCTGTTGAAATACAAAGTTTTCGCCAAGAATCCTTAGTCCTGAAGGAACAGCGTTATTTTTTAAAATTTCCTTGTAGCCTTCTTTTCTTAGGATTCCCTCAATTTTGACGAGATCGCCTACAGATCTTCCACCAAAACACCCCCAAATCATTACTGAACCTCCTCCATGTTTTACGGTAGGCGCAATACATTCTGGTAGTACTCTTTCTCCTGCGGATCTTCTTACGAATATTCGCCTTTTACTACCGAAAAGTTCAAACTTCGATTCGTCTATCCACAATACATTATTCCACTGATCAATCGTCCAATTCTTATGTTCTTTAGCCCAATTTAGTCGTTTTATCTTGTTTTGTTTTCGTAGTAGTGGTTTTCGCAGAGCAATTCTTCCGTATAAACCCACTTGCCTTAACCTTCTCTGTAGCGTGGACACACTAATTGGTTTAGCACGCGCTCTATTCATTTCAGCAGCAATTTCTGGTGCTGTTTTTCGTCTATCGCGTCTACTTATCCGTATTAGATGCCGGTCATCTGCAGATGTCGTCGCTTTGCGTCGTCCAGGTCTTCTTTTGTTGGAAAATGTACCACTTTCTTCAATTTTTTTAACGTTATAATCAACGGTTCTGCGATTTAATTGTAATTCTTTTGCAATTTCGCGATTACTTTTACCCGTACGATGATAAGCGATTATCATAGCACGCACTTCAACAGATAATTCCTTCGTCTTCGACATTGCATTAAAATATTCACAATAACTCTCTATTTCACTGTTTTCGCAACAAAAGATGAACGATGACTGACATAAAATTTATTTTCCTTTTTGAATAACACATCCTAATATTTTAATTAGTTAGTACAATAACACAATATTGGTAATACCTTTCGGAAATGCAAGTAAAACTGTTAATACTGTAGGGATTAGCCTATATAATATTTATGGGATTTTCCCAATTTATGACACCTTTACGATATATCATAAACAATTAAAGATTTTCGTAGAAATTCATATGGAATTACTTCCACTAATAATATTGTTGAATAATTATAATAGAGATTTTTCGAAAGATAATCCGTATTTCAGGAAACACATAAAATTGGAGTGGGCAAATAAATATGACCGGTAGTGTATATTCCACAAGAATGAGTTCTGCTGTAAAAAACGGCGGCCATGTGCTTTCCAAATCAAGGTTGTCTTCAAACCTTTTTTACCGAAGTCTCATCATTAGATGAGCCTTAGAAAAAATATCAGCGTCTTCGTCCAAAAATGCAAAATTGCTATGAGAAATGTATGGCTTCAAAGTGGTTTTCGTTTGGAAATCAACGATTTCAGAACCCACCGTGCACAAACTTTATTCATATACACTTAATCGCCAAGAATTAATGAAACACTTCGATTAGATGTATTTGGTGCTTCAGTAAAAGTAAAAGCTTCCAGAACCGCTGTTTCAACTTTCATGCAAGCATCAAGATTAGTTGCGTCCAAAGGCTATCCGCTTCTCGGACAATCTGCAATAAATTCACGACCTCACCGAGACCGAATTCTGTTCTTTTGTCAAAAATTCAACGATACTGCGATGTTCTCATTTTACGAAACTCATATTTTATAAACACTGTATAATCACAAAATCATAAACGAATTAAAATTAAATTTGACACACAAATAAAAAAAAAGTGTTATTGTTGATCGTTATTAGGCAATGCACAAGTAATTATTTCTAATTTCTTAATTAATTAATTAGCATTTAAAGAAAACTGAATAAATTTTCACTTATTCTATGCCTTAAACTATTCCAAAAGTTATGATAATAACAGAGAGAAAGATAGAGAAATGATTATTGTTTTATGTCGTATGGAAGAAGAATAAAAAACGAGTGAACAATTAGAAACTAATTAAAATATTTTTTTTTCAAAATTTCGTTATTTTTAAATTTTAATTATACTTTGGATTTAAGCTTACGCAATTCTAAACATCTTTTGTAAAATTTTATTAAAAAAGTGCCTGATATTACTTTTATTTTCTCAGTTTATTCTTGTATGCAAGTTCAATTGTTTGAAGAGAGAGAATAGTATTAAATATATTCTATTTGTAATAAACAAATTTTAAATTAAAACAGAAAAAAACTAAAAATGATTTAATAATGCAGATATTTATAAATTTTATCAAACTCTAGAAGATATCTACAATACATAATTTTACCAGTAATTTAGTGCATTTGGACACTTATACTACTTACTAATAGATGGCACTATACCCTTGCATTTTGTTAAATATTTTGGATTTTTTATTTAGAAGTTTTAAAAAAGAGTGCATTTAATTTTCAAAGATGCAAAATATTATTCTTAAAAAATAAACAATATTTTACGTTATCGAGAAAAAAAAAACAAAAAAAAACTATACATTCAAGTACTATAAAAAATGTTTTTACTCATATTGAAAGGTTTTTTTCAAGTTTAACTCAAGTTTTCTGTTCCAATATTTTAGATAAGTTTTACTAAATATTATTTATGTTTATATCATTTCAAAATCATTAATATATAAGTAGATGATACAAATAATGAAGTTGAATTTGATGGAGCCTGTGGTTGCTTAACTTAATCACTAAGGTTGATATATAACCCCTTTCCACATTAACTTTTGTAATTCTGTATACGCATTTCGACAACTAAGTTGTCATCATCAGCAGACAATTGCACAGTGTCGCACCTGGTAAAACACGGCGAAAAATACCTGTACGAAAAACAAACTCCGTACGCGATCTACACCGCTCAGAACCAAGATGTACACTGGTGTTTTTCGCCGTGTTTTTACCAGGTGCGACACTTTGAAATTGTCTGCTGATGATGACAACTTAGTTGTTGAAATGCGTATACAGAATTACAAAAGTTAATGTGGAAAGGGGTTATATATCAACCTTAGTGATTAAGATACAAATAATGTTTCATTGGCTAGATAACATAATTAATATTTTAATTTTTTTTTCAAAATGGTAATAAAATTAATGTAAATCAATATATAAAAATTATTCAATTTTTTTCAGTATTTTCTAATATTTTTCATGGAATACGTAACATACCTATATATCTTCTAAATACTGTTCCTATTTGTTTTGATTAAATTATAGTTCAGTTTAAAATATATTATATCAAAACAAATGGTATTTTTTTACAAGAATTTTTACACTTTTGCTTTGTAATTAATGTTAATAGTTAACAATATACAAATTTAATAATAAAAAAATGATTTGAATTAAAAAAATCAATTCATATTATTTTTTAATTCATGTCATATTTGTATTACATTATACATCAATTAATCGTTCATACTAATGAATTTCCTAGGCTTTTTTTTTATTGTATTGTGTTCGTGAAGATGATTGCATTTAAATATTTATGAAACCTACAACGTGACGCCATCTCTTTGCCAAAAGCAGCACTTCCTGTACAATCTATTAGTAGTAAGGATAAACCAACCCATTTTACCTGAGCAACCAACACACCTGCAATTAAAAGCAGGTAACTGGCACGTACAATCATCCCTTCTTTTCTTATGTAAACTACATTAACACCAAGTTCCATCTATACAATATAAACAACATTAAGAGCATTTATTAGTTTGTTTTCGTTATTGAAGAGGGAGATTTGCTTGATTGTTTTCTTGTTTAAATAATAAATTAAACGGAGGTCGACTTTAACGACTTTCCGGCAATCACGGTAGGGAGAAAGTATTGGATTTTTAGTAGGGTTCCATCGAACGTCAAACAATCCTCTGAATTATGAACCGTTAGAATTGAAATCGATATATATATATATATTAATTTTGGATGAAGGAAAAATAAACTGTGCAGTGGTTTTTATTGCCAGTGAGGCAGGGCAATAAAGGGAAACGTTTTATATTTTGTGTTTGCCAACCTCTGACATGCGACGTAAATAAAAATACATTTTATGAGACGAATGTTTGTTTTGTTAAAGAAATTTACCGTCGAGGATTCTGCTACAAATCAATAGTAATAAACAGATGAAATATTTAGGCTTTCCTCTATTTACAGGCCTGTAGTAAAGGAATTAATAAAGATCTCGAAATAAAATTGTTTATTTCGATGAAATATAATAATTAAATTTTAGTTATGAATAATTCGTGTAAAATAAAATACAGTCGGGCCTCGATTACCCGTGATCCGGTTAACCGGTAACCCCGATTAACCGTGATGGCCTCTGTTTTTTGTTTGCAATGTTTTCAAATTGTTTTCTTCTATTAACCGTGATTACCTCTATTATCCGTGATGGCAGAATTTTTTTATTAACTTCAAATTCATACATACAATACATATAATAAACATGAAAACGGGGAATTCCCTTGTTTGCATACGACAAAGAAACGTTTTAAATATTGATGTAAATATGTATGTACACCAATGTTCACTTGTTAAATAATAAAAATATTAAAAAAACTGTATAATCAAAATTGTTATTCGATTAACCGTGAAAATCGATTATCTGTAATGCTTTTGGTCCCGACCATCACGGATAATCGAGGCCCGACTGTATTTACAAACACTAGAAGACTGTAAAAATTGAAACTGGAATATGAATTAAAAACAGACAGGCTCTATAAAATGTACAGATAATTGTTTCTATTAATAATTAAAAAATCCATCTAAAATTTATTAAATTGTTTTGAAAGGAACAATTTAATATTTAAAAAAGAAGTTAAATAATCTTTGACTAATGATACTTACCCTATACCAACGACACAACACTTACAGTTGCGTTCCATAAAATTGCAATAATATACAGTCAGTCACAAAAGTGTTCCTACACCCTGTCAACGTTCAGTATCATCAGATGTGAACATCTGGCTGAGATAAAGCATATTTACTTCCATTTAACAACGTTAACAAGCTATAAAGACCTTTAAAAACTGTTCTTTTTTACAACTACAAAAGAATTTGCTAAATATTCTAATATCGACTGTCACACACAAGTTGTACACTTCGTTTTTGTAAGATATTTATCTATTATAAGCCATAAATTTAGAATTAATCCTTTTCATAGAATCCTTCATAAAAGTCCTTTTAACAACACTACGCAAAGAAAAGAAAAACAACCAAATTGTTCGAAAAAGCGTTTTTTACAGTGCAGAATGAAAAAAATGTATCCAAGATATCCTAAACTGTTGAATTGTACCGGCAAATAGGCGTTCATAGATTCTAAACGAACGAATCAGAGAACTGATACAAGAGCAACAATAAGTGCACTGATGATAGTCGTATAGATGGAATTTTATACTGGAAAGAAAGTACATACATTAGAAGCACAGAAATATAATTTGAAGAAACGCCGGATATAATGGAAGAATATCACGTAGAAAACTTTTTATTACTAATGTTAGTGTTTATATCTATGTGCGCTATGCTTTACAATAGCTGACTATCAACAATGCTTAATGAATGGTCTTTTATGTGATACTCTTCCTCTATAACCAGCTTTCGTCAAACTCTCTTTATGTTTTCTTAATGTACTTTCTCTCCAGTATCAAACTCTATCTGTACAACTACCTGACTTGTAAGAATTCTCTGATCGTGTCATTAAGAATCTTTGGACACCTATTTCTTGGTACGATTTCAACAATTTAGGATGATTTAAACATATTTATTTTTCAATCTACATTGGAGAACACGCCTATCAGTTAAACTTGCCCGTTTGGCCTGTTTTTCTTTGTGTAGTGTTGTTTAATGGCGTATATTTGAAGTCGACGAAAACCTTTGTGTCATTAGATGTTGGAACATGTAGCGAATTCTTTGGTAGTAATAATTACAGTTTTCATATTGTTATTAGAGGTTTTCAGAGTTTCTAACGTTATTAATTGGAAGTAAATATACTTTAACGTAGCCGGGTGTTCAACATTCACTAGTATACGAACACTGACTGACTATGTATCCAAAAGATAAGATGAGAATTTCAATTTGTTAAAGCAATTTTATTGGATGCCATCTATAAAAGAAGTTGAGTTACTACTCAAATGTCAAATATGCGTACGTATAAATTGAGAATTAAAATGAAAATAACTTCGGCTTTCCTCTCAAAATAATAGCAGTTGAAATTGATTGATTAACTTAATCACTAAGGTATGTTTAGGTTCTCAACGGTGTGTACCGCGTACGGAGTGTGTTTTCGTACAGGTATTTTTCGCCGTGCACAATTTCGAGTAATTTGTATTGTATTTTGTAGCTTACTATTGCCAAAATAAACTATCAAAAAATAATTTAAATCCAACTTGCAGTTTTCTTTTTGTACATAAAAACATTTATATCAGTATTTATGGCAGGACTAGGTATACATATGTGCATTCGAGATCTATACCCATAACATAAAATTAAATATTAAATAAATGTTTGTATTAAGTTGGCGTCAAAATGATATTTTGTTTCTACATAAAATATTTTCCTTTTTAACATTAAAAGTAAAGTACTTTAATGTATTTTTTTAATTTTCTTAAAAAGAAGTTTTTGTATTACATAAAAATTATATTTGTTGATAGAAATTATTTTTAGCAAATGAAAATCGATAAGTTATCTAATTTACTTCGCATATGTGTCTACTAAAACCAAATAAATCACTAAAAATCCTAAAATTATAGGAAGCTAAAGATTATGTGCAGAAAACACCTTTAGGATCATTAAAGTGTATATCGTTAACTATATCCGGTCTTTACGAAACATTTGTGGAATTTGGAGAATAGTCAGACACCATCAAAAGCAATTTGTGTCTTAATATGTCAGAAACAGGATACTTTTCAATCTGTACGGTAGTGTAGGAAGTAGACATTCAAGCGAATTCGCAATAAATATTTGAATAAGCAAGTGACTGCATATATGCTAATTATTAACAAATACAATGAATATCGTAATACTATAAGTTAATAATATTAAACAATTAACTGGTATGGTCTTTACTTGATAACTTTAATTTAATATTAAACAATTTGAATTTAATTTAATATTAAAAAAATTAAAATTATATTTAGTAAATCTGTTAAACATTTATAATAATAAGCAAAACAACATAAAACAAAACGACTTTGTAGACATACAGGTAATACCACGAAACATTAGAAACAATTGAACATATCAAAGGCTCATCTACAAACTTAACACAGACAAAATATCTAACGCAACATAAAAGTATCTGTAAAATAATACATAATACAAATTTGTAGGCACAATTTACACATGCTACAAATACGAATCGGAAAATTCGGACACAAATAAGTGACCTTTCTATACTTAACTATAATAAAAATGCAATCTAGCCGAAGAGATACGGCAATTTTGGCATCAGAAACAGGTCCTTATTATACCGATTATATGAGGATAGTTTGACAAGTAGTGAGAATGACACATAAGTGGCGCTGTAATTGGTAAAACAAATGTACTGTAATTTAGGTTGGCTATTTATATGTTTACATTCCGATATTTAGATAAATCGGTTGATTAGTTTATTTTTGACAGCTGATTGAAAAAGAAGCAACACGTCGTTTTGTTAAAATGAAAAAAGCAGAGTATCGTGCGGTGATTAAATACTTCGTAATTAAGGGTATGAAAGCTACCGAAATAAAAGATGAATTAAGGGAAATATTAGGTGAATCTGCCCCATCATCCGTCACAATAAGCAGATGGATAAATGAATTTAAACGTGGTAGAACAAGCTGTGTTGACGAAGCGCGCTCTGGAGCACCCAAAATCGTGACTTCTAAGGAAATGATTATAAAAATCCATAATATTATTACGCAAGATCGACGACTCAAAGTGAGAGATATAGCAGACATGGTAAACATTTCAACAGAACGCGTACACCACATTTTAACGAAAGAATTGGGTCTTTCCAAGCTTTCGGCAAGATGGGTGCCGCGGTTGCTTACGACTGATCAAAAGTTCACTCGTTTGCGCATTTCCAATGAGTGTTTGGACTTTTATAAGCGGAATCGGGTTGATTTTTGTAGCTGATTTGTTACTTGCGATGAAACTTGGATACACTACAGTACACCCGAAATTAAACAACAGTCGAAACAATGGTTAGAACGTAGTCCTGCACCTCCAAAGAAATCGAAAACCACTTTACCGGCAAACAAGGTGATGGCATCAATTTTTTCAAAGGGCACTTTGCTCACTGCCACAATAAACGGACAATATTATGCAGAACTTCTACAAAAATTAAATGTTGAGATTCGTGCTAAACGGCCAGGAATGGCAAAGAAAAAGATTCTGTTTCACCGAGATAACGCTCCCTCGCATACCAGCACAGTTGCGATGTCCAAAATTCACGAGTTGCATTTCCAATTAATACCGCATGCGCCTTATTCGCCGCATCTAGCCCCTTCCGACTTCCACCTTTTTCCAAAATTGAAAACGGCACTAGATGGAAAGAAATTTTCGTCTAACGACGAGCTTATCATCTTCGTAAATGAGTATTTTGCAAGCCTTCCGGAATCGCATTTTAGAGATGGCATAAGTGCATTGGAACACCGTTGGAATAAATGTATTGCTCTTTTAGGAGAATATATTGAAAAATAAAAATTATTTTGTATTTAAAAAATTCGTTTTTCTTTTCCATTCTCACTACTTGTCAAACTACCCTCGTAATTCCTACCACTAGATTAATTCCTAAGCAATTCCACGAAAGCTTTAAAGAACTTGGTCACAATCTAGATATTTTTCAATGACTCAAGTTGTGTCCGATTTGTTCCTTGCATGTGTTAATTCATAGCCGGATTTATTCTTCGGGTCTTCTGAGTAGACTTAACTGGCTGCTCCAAATGTATAGACTTTCTTTACTCCAACGGGATGCGCTAATATACTAGTCAATGTGTCCTACATGATTCATGTGTACTTTATATAAGAATGCACTATAAGTAGCCTTTCCGCCTAAATTTTGTTTGTCTTATGAATGGATTTAACAATTGGCAACACAAAGTTCTTTCGTAAATTGTGTTTCCACCGGCACCAGCTATTCTAAATAAGCAAGACATAAGACAAACAAAGTTTAGGCCGAAAGACTATTATACAATAGTTATTGTATATAAACGATGCACGATAAATAACCTTTCGGCCTAAACCTTGTTTGTCTTATGTCTTATTTATTTAGAATAGAATAAATAAAATGTATATAAAAGATGCACCGTAAGTAGTATTTTGGCCTAAACTTTGTCATATGAACTTTTTGTTGACATTTGTCAACAAAAAGTTCTTTTGTGAATTGTCTTTCCATTCTCCAATTCTCCGAAAATAATTGTTTCCAATTATTTTGTTATGCTCTCTGCTATATATTTTCCATTTCTGTCTATTCTCAACCTTTGTATTTATCTCGTTATTTCTAGAACTTCAAAAACCATCCCCTACTTTGTTTTTTCATTTCAATTTTGCTTTACCTCTCCTGCTTCTGCGGTGTGGTGTCCATTCCAATATTGATCATATTTTGCGTTCTGGATCTGCTTTCCGAGAATCACAAACCATGTTATATAGGATGCAATAGTTTCATGTTCCAATACTTCAACTATTTCTAAGTTCGTTCTTAGGTCGTTACCTCATAGTTTCCAGTATTATTCTCAATATTTTCCTCTCTTTTACACTTCGTCATATTGTTTTTTTTTGTTAAAACAACATGGTCTCAGTTGCAATTATAATTAATACTTGCAAATAAATTTCTACATTAGAATGGGAGACTACGTCATTTTCTGTATTATTCCTATATTTCTTCGACTGATCATCTCGTTTGACGCTAAATAATCGCATAGTAAGCCTTTTCATAAAACTTAAAATTAAATTTTCGAACTTGTGCCATATCGCGAAAAAGGTGGTGATTACTTTGATGATTAAATTTTTTTCCGGCTTTGTTTGACAGTTCATACAATATTTGATTGTTCCATAATATTTAATTTAACATTTACGAACATATAACCATGCTCAGATGTATTAGACACCCCAGGTAAAAACCCTTATTCTCGGTATTATCCAAGTCTGACGGAAATTAACCGTAAAAATAGTTAATGGTATTTACAGAAATGCGTTTTTGAATACCCTAGTTAATCCCCTATTAAAAAGAGTAGGTGGAAAGGGGAAATTGTGGATTTTAGAAATTTAGTGTCATTCTAGCAGTGTGTGAGCAACGTGCGTTTGTGAGTTTGTGGTAGAGATCAATTAGATTATCCTATTTTTTCACGTTGTGTCAGTTATTTGTTGAAGAAAAATGCCTAAAACACGCGAGTTGTCGGTAGGGGAACGCGCCCAAATAGTGCTACTGCATTCCCAGAAGTTATCAATAGCTGCAATTGCAAAAAAAAATGTTCGCAATGTGCAGTCCGTACAACCATTAGTCGCTATCAGGAAAGCGGGTCGTTTGTTAACAGACCAAAAAGTGGCAGAAAACCCTGTACCTCGATTAGAGAAGACAGAATTTTACAAAGACTGGCTCTCTGTGATAGGAAAAAATCGTCGAAACAGCTCGCCAGTGAGCTGAAACAGCGTTATCGCGTAACAGTTTCTGCGCAAACAGGTATTGGATTGGGCGCCACAAAGTCCCGATTTGTCGCCCATTGAAAATTTGTGGCGTATCTTAAAAACTAAGATCACGGAACATAAATGCCTGTCAAAAGCAGAATTATCAACAAAAATTCGCGAAATATGGGCTGCAATACCACCGGCAGAGTGTTACAATTTAGTAGCAAGTATGCCTCGACGAGTGCGAGCTGTCATTAATGCCAAGGGCGGAGCGACAAAATATTGATGAATTGTAATATATTACTAAATAACACTTTGTACATAATTTTCACAACAGTTTTATTTTCCTCACCTCTCTTTTGACTAAACTATATAAACTATATATGTATGTATGTACATAAATTCGTAAGGTGTCTAATACATTTGAGGATGGTTGTATATGTATTCAAGTACACTGATATAAATGTAATAAGTTCCTCTTTAATCTGTGCTTTATGTGCAATGTGCAGCAGGAGATGAAGAAATAAATACCACAATTTCATCGTGTTAAACATACATTAAAACATTGATAATAAGAAGATCGCGTTATAAAAATTAATGGCCCCTAGACCGTGCAAAAACTGAAGTCCTTTATTTTCTCCGAAGTTGATCCACACATACAGATTATTTATTTATTTTGATTTTCGTATGCAGCACGCTTCCAAAGTGGCGTATACAAATATACATTATTCGGTTCATAAATACAAAATGCCTACACACCGGGAGTGTGTGTACCTACGAATGTTACCTATGTATGTATATGAAATATCCAGTATCATTCGGCAGCTATATATTGGACATGTTATACTTTCGATAGTTAATTGGTACTGATCACGAATCGGTGCTTCTGCTGCATGATATCAACCGATAAATTTCGTATCGATGGTGCCGTATTGCTTGTCCGTGTTCCAGAAAAACACGGTGTACTAATGTTCAACACTCGCTTGGAACATTTTATGGTACAAATGCACAGCTTGAGGCCGAATCCAGTGTATTTAACTATGGTATGCAATCGTAATTCACATAGTTTTGGACGAATAAAAACAATATTGAGTCAAATAAATACCAGATCGAGTGTGTAAGTTATTGGATTATTTTGTACGGCTATTTTTATATATAGGGTGGAAAAAAGCGAACAAAAAATCTTTAACTACACCTAATAAAAGCAAATACTGTTGAAGACTGTGGTTAATCGAACTTAAAAGAAAGGCAAACGAACCCATACCACATTAACGTTCGTACTCTATACACGTCTTTCAACGTCTAAGTTGCCATCATCAGCGTCGCATCTCATTCCACCAAAACCAAATACACACTCAGTGTATTATTGTGACGAGACGTGTGAAGAAATCTTCACACGTCTCATCAATTTACGAGACGTGTGAAGAAATCTTCACACGTCTCATCAAGTTCATCCAGAGATACTCGATACTAGGTCTGGGCTTTGTGGTAGAGTATTGAGCAAATGAGGAATATTATAAGTAAACCATTGCCTGACCTGTATTGTGTATGTGGAAGTAAAAACCCTAATCCAAATCCAGTCTCTCGACACAATGTTTTACGTTATTTTTTAAAATACTTATGTAAACGTGTTAAGCAATTTCTCCGTTGATAATTACCAGCTCACTCATCTACGACACAGACACGTGACCCCAAATTATTACATCACGTTTTATGATTTTTTTTGGAAATTGCTCGACTGAGGTTCTGTTTCTTCTTTTCCACCACACTTTCTCTACTATCGCATTGAAAAGATTTACATATTTTATTTTTATCCGACCAAAGAACACTATTTCAGAGTTCTGAATATTAGTATTAGGTGCGCAACTAAGTTCTCGCTGTTTTTCAAGAGGTGGTTCCAGTAGTAAGTGATGGTCGATTGTGACATAACCAAAACGTCATTAAACCAAGCTTATACTTATGGTAAACAAACCGCTTTGACACACTAGTGTTTTTTTTTTGCGTCATATACTTTTGGTTGTGTGAAAATGTCTGATTTTGTGCCAAATAATCGTCATTTGCGGGAAGAGTTGCTTCTCTTCTTTCATTCGAAGAAAACGGCGGCTGAAGCGCATCGAGAACTCCAAAAAGTTTACGGAGATACTGCCCTAAGTCAAACTACGTGCCGTGATTGGTTCGGTCGCTTCAAAGACGATGATTTCGATGTTGACGACCGTTCGCGTGAAGGAGGACCAAAAACCTTTGAAGACGCTGAATTGGAGGCATTGCTCGATGAGGATCCGTGCCAAACGCAAAAAGATATTGCTTCAGCATTAGAAGTTACCCGCCAAGCCTTTCGCCAGCGATTGCATGCGTTGGGAATGATTCAAAAACAAGGAACTTGCGTTCCTTATGATTTGAAGCCAAGAGACGTTGAGCGTTGTTTTTTTCGCCTGTGAACAACTGCTCCAGCGGTTTTCTTCATCGCATCGTTACGGGTGATGAAAAATGGATCCATTACAGCAACCCAAAGAGAACAAAGTCCTGGGGACTGCTCGGTCATGCTTCTACGTTGTCGGTTCGGCCGAATATTCACGCTGTGAAGGTTTTGCTGTGTATTTAGTGGGACCAGGGCGGTGTTATTTATTATCAGCTGTTGAAACCGAACGAAACAATCACTGGGGAACGATATCGAACTCAATTGATGCGATTGAGGCGAGCACTGCGCGAAAAGCGGCCACAATACGAGCAGAGGCACGAAAAAGTGATTCTACAGCATACGTTGCCAAACCCGTTAAAACCTACTTAGAAACGCTCAAATGAGAGGTCCTACCCCACCCTCCATATTGCCCAGATATTTCGCCGTCCGATTATTACTTGTTCCGTTCGATGGCACATGGTCTAGCTAATCAGCAGTTCCGCTCATATGAAGACATCTCAAAATGGCTTGATTCGTGGATAGCCTCAAAAGACGAACACTTCTACCGTGACGGTATTCGAGCTCTACCAGAAAGATGGGAAAAAGTTGTCGCTAGCGATGGGCAATATTTTTGAATGATTCATTTGTAAACGTTTTTTCACAATAAAGTTCAATTTTCATCAAAAAAAAACAGCGAGAACTTAGTTGCGCACCTAATATAAAAATTAAATAACATTAGGTGTCTCAGTATAATTTAATAATTTATAATTTAATACTACTTAACAAGTTTTAATATGAAAATAAATTTGAAGTATTTAAAAAAAAAATTCGCACCATAATAGCAAATATTTCCAACAAAGACTTAAAAGTCATAATATACTTATCAATACTTAAAAGTATACTAATCGTAACACGACAAATAACATAAAAAAACTTCTCTAACTTATGCCATTTTATGTGAAAACATAAAATTTCTTTATTGCCCTACTACACATGTAAGGACACCCATTTTGTATGTTCCCTATTTTATTTATGAGAAACACAACTGGACCACATTATTCAAAAGAAATTTACAAAAGATTTATTGCTCCAGTTCTGTAGAGGAAACAAAAAAATTTAAAAACTAGTCATTATACGTCAATCCTACAACAAATCTACTGTTACACCATACATATATTTCTGCTACCTAAACGAATATTCCAAATTTACTAAACACTTAAACGAACAGGACTTTTCGAAGATATAAACGCACCTATGTGGATTTGAATTGTATGAAAGAACAACAAACAAATAACAATAAAGTTAAACAAGAAAAGAGCTGAAGTCGGACCAATAATAGTAATAGTCGGTATTTTTAGTGAGTATTTTATTATGAAAAACGAATTTTTACGTCTTTTGCTACCAGGAAACGAAATAATCATGAAAAGGATTCTGTTCGTTTTACGAGTTTTTCAATTTTTATGTGGACCGTTTTGTTTTATTTTTTTGTTACACCGATTTTTACTGTTCCACTCATTTCTTGTAGCGATTTCTTTTAAATGTTTTTGTAAGATAGGTTACTAGTGGAGCGTTGCTTTGTTGCTAGAGAAGAAGGCTTTACTCCAATGTACGTGGACTTTTATTTATAAAATTTAGATTAAATGCAAACATGCTATACAAATATATTCTGCTAGACAAGTGAAATAGAACATTTGCCATTAATATAATATACCTAAAATATAGTTACATTGAACAAAATAAAATCATTTTAATAACTGCCACAATCGTGCCGAAGTGTTGTTATATTTAAAACACTTAAACTTATTAAACTTAATTTGAATATACAGTCAGTTACAAAAGTATTCGTACACGCCGTAAATGTTGATTATCATAAAATATGAACATCTGGCTATGATAAAATATATTTACTTCCATTTAGCTACCGTTAAAAAACCCTAAAAATATCTAGTAACAATATGAAAACTGTTATTATTTCCAATTGCAAAAGGATTTGCTAAATATTCTAACATGGAGTGTCCTAAAAGTTTTCCTACACTTCCTCTTTTTGTAAGATATTTCTCTATACAACAACGTATATTATTTCTATCATCAACATTAATAAGAAGGGCAAGTTTTTGTATTTACTGTCCTAAGAGCTGTAGACATGGAAGGATATTAGGTTTACAAGGTAAATTTCTACATCAAGTTATTTATGAAAGTAATAAATGCATTTGTGAGTATCCAAGGAATTAAGTAAACAATAAATTAAACAGAATCGTTGGAATTTAAATATTGATGTGAATATAATGCATGTAAATAGCAATTATTCCTAGTTATTAATGCTAAATATACTTGAAAAATATTGTATGTAGTTAAGACTGTAGGGAAAGATACATTACACTAATGCAACGTATCACACTTTAATATGGACATCTCGTTTCGTCTCTGGAAAGGTATATAACGAATTCTAGATATACTTTGTTTGAGCCACGATCTCCTCCCATACTGCTTGAATCCACTGTATCGTTTGAGCCACTAGCCCTTTGTCAAAGTGAGCTATTTAACAAGAGTCAAGCTTAAGAAATTATATAGCCATTTTCAAGGACTAAATTATGCCGCAATTATATGGTACATTACATTCGATTTAGTCAATAAGCAACCTGAAAACAGGAGATTAATAGAATTCATTGACTATCTTGTTGAACATATATCCGAAGACAGCAGATTTCGACCTCACAGAAGCAATACGAGCATAAAAAGAACGACAAATGTATGTAAATCATTGAATAGCCTTTGCTACTTGGCATAATTACATTGGCCATCTATAACAATATCGTGTATTTTGTCAATAATTTCTGAACTACAAAAGCCTTTTCAGCGTCGGTTGCCTTGTTCATCAAATATGCTCGTCCATCCATGTTAAGACTTCTTAGAAGCGTTCTCATTGAGTAGCGTACTCATCGAGTACATACACTATCGCTCATAAGTATTTGGTCACCCTTGTTTCATTACAGTTTCTATAGAAAAGTCTTAATTATAAAATTTATTTCTGTAGTAGGAAATAGTTTCATAGTAAACATTAAAATTTATAAAAGCTTGCTAAAAATAATTATGCCATTACTCTATTATTCACAATGAATGATAATACCCTAATAAGTGACTAAATACTTATGAGCAATAGTGCAGATCCAGTTGTCTAATGCTGGTATAAATACAAAATTTCGCATGACGTAAAACACTTAGCTTTATTTCTTATCGAAAATGCAAACTTAATTGTTACAATGCAAACATAGCAGCTTAGCCACTGTTGGATATTTTAATTTTTTGTATGCTGTTCATTTCCATTAACAATATTCTTTTACAAATATGTGATTTAAAGCAAGACAAGTAATTACAAATGCTTCTGTATTTTCATATTTTTAAATAGGAAAAAAAACTAAAACGGTCCGGAAGACAAAACCAATTTACATCGCAATCAGTAAATTAAGTTATTTAATATCTCTTTGTACATATATGTTTCAAAATAATATTTGTAATTTTCTATAATAAAACATTATAATTTGATATTGAATTTATTCATGCGGAATCTTGAAAATTATACGGGAGTTGTACGGGAGTCCTTTTTCTGTTAAACGACATGCTGAGGCAATGAATCTATGTCGAAAACAGCAATTAACAACGTCGGTGTCGCGTGTACTAACCATAAACTAACAAATATCACGAAAAGTAAGAGTAATAAACGTAATAAAAATGACCCTGGATCGAGGCCAAGGTTAAAACGAACATTTCTGAACTTCTTGCACAGCTTTGGAAAAAAAAGACTGTCCATTTCTCCCAAATTGAATTATATAGTGTACGGTGTTGTAAAGACATTTCGACTTCTGTGAATGCTTTCCGGTAGACGGTCATAAAAACATAAATAGTCATTATAAATGAAAGTATAAAATTTACTGTAGTTTTTTTTGAGCACAAAAATATGGCTGTTGTGAAATTTTGTATACAAAATAAATCAGTACTTATTGGTATATCACCTTAAAAGCAATTATTTTGCAGGGTTTTTCTTCTGTATATAAAGTTGTGAATATTATATAATTCTACAGGCACATATGTACATATGTACATATTTTATTTTACGTGTCTAAAATTTAATTTAAAAATCGTTGAATGGAAATGGAAATCATCGAACTGCATTTACTTCACATACGAGGAGCATTCAGTGTATTCCCGGTATCGGGGTGATTTACTAACGATGTGGGTATTTTGACTAACTCATTAGATAATGGAATTATATGAGGGTATAAGAAGTCGATAATACAGAAATGTTGTATTGTCGTTCGTTAAGCTATACGAATTGTTTACAATTTGGAAACTCCAAACAAAGAAATCAAGAAAATTCATATGTGATGATCTCGCAGGTTATGATATTGGTCTATTTCGCTCAATCCACCTATCTCGAAAACTTTCACTCAACCATGCTCTTGTAGTTCTTGCATGATACCCTGGTGCACCCTCATGCACATTGGTTCTGACATTTAATGGAACATTATCCAAAACTGTCTCCAACTATTCGGAAAAAGTATTGGTGCTACAATTTGAAGCCTTAAGATGCTTAATCAAACGTTCACAGAAAATTTCCTTGGTGTCCAAATTGTCAAACAGCTCCGGGCTTGTAATTCGTCCAAAAATAGAAATTGCAACTCTTGAAGCCACTATCTCTTGTGAACATGCATTCGTCACTCCATAAAATAAGTGATAACATGTTTAAATTTTCTTCAAATCTGTTTAAAATTGTGTTTTGAAAGGATTTCCGTACGCACTAAAGGAATTGTTATGTTACTTGATATGTTGATTCAAGGAATTCTGGATATTATAAACAAGTAACCTAGCTACTTGTTTATAACATCCAGAATTCCTTGTTGAGCATGGATCGTACAACGATTTGAGGTCGACTTGCATCATATTGATTGACAACAGATATGCGTATTTCACGAAGTCTCCAAGCCAATCTTCGAAATGTAGACAACTGTTGCCGGTGTGGATACAGTATTGCATATTCGTTTTTTGCCAAATGGATATTTTCATTGTAAAACCCAAATACCATATACGTATCAGCGTATTCGTTGAAAGTGTACGTTATAAATTGCTTGGGATATCACAAATATGAGGTAAGCAGTCCAAATAAAAATAATAATTGTTTAAATGACAAACGTCATAATTCGACAAATTATTTCTAAATTACAGACATTATTCTGGAACAAAGTTGCTAATTGTACTTTGACATAACGCAAAGCAATTAAAGGTATATTTAACGAGGCAAAATAGTGACATAAAAAAATTAATATAAATATAAATATAAATAAAACAATTGCACCAACGTAGTATTGCATAATTTTATTTGACAGTAAAAAACAGAAAATTAAAAAAAGTTCTATATATTTTTTATCGCATATTTTCAACGTCGACGACTGAATATACGACACTTCTGTATTAGCATTGTCGACTCAGAATTAATCATAGAATCGTCCTACCTGACGATTATACGTAAGTTTCTGACCACCGTATATAATATTTCACATAGTTGTGATCATTAGTCCGCTAGTATTCCTTAGTCAACGAAGATCAGAATGGTTGACGTGACAATCTTGAAGAAAATTGAGCACCGCGCTGCGATTAAATTGCTTAAAAAACAGGGAAAAAATCAAAAAATCATTCACCAAGAGATGGTGGAAGTTTACACAGATCTGCACCTTCGATATACACAGTTCAAAAGTGATCAATTGAATTTAAAGGAGGCAAATAGAGCATTGTAAACGAGCATCGCTCAGACGGCCCGATTACTGCTGCTACGGAAGAAAATATGAAGCATGTTAAAAAATTTGTACTGGAGAATACCCGAATAAAGGTTAGAAAGTTAGTAAAAGTGACCAATCTATCCGTTGGTATCATACACACTATTCTTAATGACTGCAAATGCTCACGACGCTTCAGAAACAAGTACGAGTCGAGTGCTGTAGAGAATTTTTAGAGCATCGTGGTGAAGATTCATCAAATATTTTCGCCCGAATTGTTATTGGTGATGAATCGTAAGTTCATCGTTATGATCCTAGAAGTAAGCAAGAGTCTTTGCAGTTGTATAAGAAGTGTACGGATCCTGTTAAAGAAATTCGAAGTTATTCGATCCGCTGAAAAAGACATGGCCACAGTGTCTCGGAATTCAAAAGCAATTTTGCTGGTCGAGTACACGACAAACTGTGCCATAAATGCATCATCTTAGGTAACCACTATGCTTAATTTAAGGGATGCAATTAAAGAAAAAAGATGATTTTAAAAAAATTTGGTATCTTTTAATAGAACACGGCGTATAAAGTTTAATTCAGTATAACTCTATTATATACAGTCTGTATAGTATTTAAAGAGGGTGATGATATTTTGAATAGACTGGATGGCAACGAAAAGTTCCCGAAATTAGCGATAAATAAAATTGCAGAATACCAAATTGTTATACAAATCTAGCACTTCTAAAGTAGCTCTCTGGAAATGCAAAACATCGATTGTAACGCCACGGTCACGAAAGGAACCATTTTGAAAGTTTAACTTTGTTAATATTTTATTGTATATTATATATATATATATATATATATATATATATATATATATATATATATTTATCGTATCAAATCTTCAACTTGATTTTCACCATTCGAAAGAAGAAATAGTCGCAATTGGTTCCTTGTAACTTAAGCGATAAATAAAATTGCAAAATATCAAGATTTAATACACATCTAGCACTCCTAAAGTAGCTTCATTTTGAGCACAAACACCAATGATAGCGCCTCAATTGTGAAAGGAATGCATTTTGAAAGTTTAGCTTTGTTAATATTACAGCATCGTCTGGTGTTCCGTTCCTTCTTCAACTTTTTCTTCTTTCGAAAGACAAAAGTCAAATTGAAGATTCGATACGATAAAGTAGAGCTGTAGTAGCTGAATCGTAGGTTATGCTGAAACAATAGCAAAGCTCGGACGAGTACGCTGCTTGAGCAAAAACAGTCATGTTATTTTCGCCGAAAACTGCTGTAGAATGAAGCCGATATCTAGTCTCGTATTTCCAAGGCTGCTGTGCGAAATAGTGTTTCGAAAAGATATTCTATAGAACTGACCTAGTTTCTAGAGATTAACTATCTATTCCCTAATTTGAAAAAGACCTTCGTGAGAAACGATTTTTCGACGATGAAGAGCACAAAGCAGCAATAAATGCACATTTTTCGGACAAGACGGAAAGTTGTCTTTTTTTGTTTTTTTACAGGGTATTAAAAAGTAAATTTCGAGATGTAATAAGTGAACTGGAGTTGTGGGGGATCATATTGAACAATAAAAATAAATATAATTGTTTATGCACTTTTTTTTCGCTGATATCTAAAATATATTGAGCGCCCCTCATATCTGCATTGATATATTGGGTTGGCAACTAAGTACTTTCGGTTTTTATTGATAGAGAGCGTTGCTTTATTTTTTGTATAACGTATGTTAGTGCTGTACTTTACCGTTTGTCGCGTGATACTAGTCACATTGACGTAACTTCAGAAGCAAGTAGTGCGTGATTTTTATTAAAGCTATTAGTTGTGGATTAATTTTAAATGGAGTGCAGAAACGAACATTTTCGACATATTTTACTATTTTATTTCCGTAAAGGAAAGAAAGCTGCTGCGGCTCACAAAAAGATATGTGAAGTTTATGGTGCTAATTGCTTAACAGAGCGCACGTGTCAGAATTGGTATAAAAAATTTCGTTCTGGAGATTTTTCCCTCAAAGATGAGCAACGTTCTGGTCGGCCTACTGAAGTTGATGATGACCATATCAAACTCATAATTGAAGAGGATCGTCATATAACTGTTCGAGAGGTTGCGGAGAGGCTACATGTAACGCATCAACAATTGAAAAACATTTAAAATGTCTTGGGCGAGTTAAGAAGCTTGATATTTGGGTACCTCACGAATTAAAAGAAATTCATTTAACGCAAAGAATCAACTTTTGCGATATGCACCTTATGGGTCCTGTACAGTAACATAGTTCGGAAACGATCATGGAGCAAACACGATAAACCAGCTCAAACCACATCGAAAGTTAAATTGCATCCAAAAAAGATCATGCTGTCAGTTTGGTGGTATTACAAAGGTGTCGTGTTTTTTGAGCTGCTTCCAAGGAACCAAACGATCAACTCTGATGTTTGCTGTCAACAATTAATAAAACTGGATGAAGCAATCAAAGAAAAACGGCCAGAATTGTCAAATCGGAAAGGTGTAGTTTTCCACCAAAATAATGCAAGGCCTCACACATCTTTGGCAACTCGTGGGAAACTATTGGAGCTTGGCTGGGAAGTGATGCCACACCCTCCATACAGCCCTGATCTAGTTTGCAGAATTCTTTGAATGGTAAAACTTTCACAAATGACGATGACCTTCACTCGCACCTGGTTCAGTTTTTTGCTGATAGGGACCAGAAATTTTATGAGCGCGGAATCGTGCAGTTGAAAGAAAGATGGCAAAAGGTCATTGAGCAAAATGGAAAATATATAATTGATTAAAAACTATTCTTTGTTTAGAAAAAAAGTGTTTTATTTTATACTACAAAACCGAAAGTTCTTAGTTGCCAACCCAATTGATTGGCTAAAGTTCTACAAAAAGAGTATCTATGTAATATGAGTTTGTCCATTATTTAACCTATTCTGAATAATCAATATTATAAATGCCATTCATTTATTTCGTTTCTATTTCCAGTTAAAACAATTTGATTCGATTTACTTTTCAAAATAAATAGAAAGTGTAGAATAAACATACATAAAATGTTATATTTGCAAACTTACGTTTATCATAGTGTATTATATAAATATTATACATTAGTTGATCGGTGACTTGAGTTAGTTTCCAGTATTTACTCAGTACAGTCTCCTGGTCGTTGTCTTTTCGGTCTCCTGTTTATACTCTGGTAGTTAAACCAGTGGGCAATTAACATATTTTTACGACTTCCAGCGGGGTTTATACTTTTCTGTACGAGGTCGTAATTACATCATTCATGTATTGAATAAGAAATTCGTTGTTTAAAGTCTGGTTGCTGACAAACCACGAGACATTACTTATTACGCGAGGAACTTGACACGAAATCTACCTAGACATGAGAGGAACAATTAATTGTGCGTTGTCTAGTAACAATTCAATTCAATAGTGACAATATTTTTCTATTTATATGTTAAATTCGACTTTCATTTTTTGCTTTATAAAATGTTTCAAAAAAGTCTTTTATGAAATTAAAACATAGTAATACCATCGATTTTTTGAAGGTTGATATATAACCTCTTTCCACATTAATTTTCGTATTCTGTATACGTTATTTCGATTTTGTACGGGTATTAGCCGTAGTTTTCCCAGGTGCGACACTGTTTAATTATCTGCTGATGATGACAACTTAGTTGTCGAAATACGCATACAGAATACGGATACAGAATACGGTCTGTCGGCACTCGTGTTTCTGAACATGAGCGTTGTACTAGGTTGCTGCGCATAGCCGGTTCTGCACTTGCCGAGCATAGGCTGGAAACCGGGCACCATATCCAATTTAATTCGACTAAGATCCTATCCCACACTAACCATTATTATGGTCGCAAAATCCGTGAAACTTTAGAGATCTCTAAGCACCCCAGTAACCTTAACCGCGACGATGGCTACCCCCTACATAACGCCTGGCAATCCTGCATCTCCAAATTACCGAACAGCAACAATAACGCTCCGTTGACCTATTACCCTATGACCTATTACCCATATATAAACCTGTCCACCATCGACTTATACCAGTTTCAGTGCAGTAGTTGAGCCCTGATCTTCAGGGCTCAACTACTCCAATACAAATGGGTACGAAACGTCGGCAGATATACAAGTGACGCGTTTCCAGCCCGAAAGGCCAGAAGCCGATTGAATACGAAAATTTATGTGAAAAGGGGTTATATATCAACCTTCGGTGAATAAATTTTCGAAGACGAACAGATTACTTTTAAAACTATTCACACACGAATGATTGTGGTGTATGCAGACGACACTCTTGCCATATTTAAAGTGCAATATTGGTCAAAAGAGTTCGGGCAGAATCGTGAATCAAATAAAATAACCCACCGTCTTTTGGGACCAAGCAGCCAGCGGTACTACAAGCCATTTATATTTAAACATATTTAAAATTTTTGATTGTAAACGCATTTAGTTGTTCAAAGGGGATCAATTCCTAGAAAAATAACCATTATATTAGAAATATTCCCGTATCGATTTCGGGCCAAGTACCTGCTCTCAGGGTTTAAATACAAATTATGAAATATGTGAAAGCATTGCGAATAATATCCATTTTTGTTGAAATTTATACGAGCTCATGTTAAGAACTGTATTAAAGTGTTTTAATTATCTAACGTGCATTTTATTATTAGTTTCGATTTTTTGTGAATTTTCAAGCTTATAATTTATCCGAAATGGGAAAAGTAAAAGATATTAGTAAAGCATAAAATTAAAATAGAAACTTTATTAATAACATGCGCGTATTTGAACCGATAAATTGCAATAATAAAAAGAGTTTCTCGGCTTACAATCGACCGAATAGTAGCATTAATACGAGTAAATATTCTATCAATATCAGGCGGTCGAAGTCACAAAGGTGTCCATAAAACTTCCGACAAAGACGACCGGCAAAATATAAAAAGAATACTCGCATATAGACAATCTTCTGTGAGAAAGCTGCTAGATAAATTAAAAGTGTATCATATAAACATATCCGAGCGCACGATGCGATCGCGATTGCACTTTTCCGGAGTCAAATATCGCAGACCAGCCAAGAAACCTATGTAGTTGACACAAACAACGATTTTTTTGTGAATCTTTATTTAAGTTTATAATTTATTCGAAATGGGAAAAGTGAAAGATATTAGCAGAGCATAAAATTAAAATAGAAGCTTTATTAATAATACACGCGTGTTTGAACCGACACATTGCAATAATATAATAAATAATAAAGAGTTTCTCGGATTACAATCGACCGAGTAGTAGCAATAATTCGAGAAGGGCGAAAATGCACAGTAATTTTACAGTCGAAGACTGGAAAAAGGTAAATGAGTACAAACTTTATCATTAGTGTATCGTAAAGTTTGCAAACAAGTGATCTTCAGCGATGAATCCTGGCTTGAAGCAATGACGGATAGTATTGTTAGATATTAGACGAAGAACCAAGGAACTGTACAGAAAAAAATGAAACACCATCATTAGAGACCTCTGAATTTTGTGGACACCACCATAAATCAAGTGCTAAAATGTTGAAACTGTATTTTTGTATTTTCTAAACACACTAAATGAAGAAGAATGATAACCATACATCTTTATGCAGGATGGAACACCGTGCCATAATGCGAAATCGATAAAACAACTATTTCGAAAGAATAACATACACTTTTGGACTTGGCCCGGAAACTTATCAGATCTAAATCCGATCGAAAATATATGAAGCATGTTTAAAAAGTTTACATACTCATCCTCAAACTCAACAATAGCAGTTTTAAAAGGTAATACTGCCAGACATTGGCAAGAGAACGAAAAAAGGCAAGAAGGGGTAAAAACTTGTATTTCCAGTATTTCAAATAGGATTAGTGTCAGTCATTAGAAAAGGATTAACAAAATAATGTATTAGGTTGGCAACTAAGTACTTTCGGTTTTTACTGATAGAGAGCGTTGCTTTATTTTTTGTATAACGTATGTTAGTGCTGTACTTTACCGTTTATCGCGTGATACTAGTCACATTGACGTAACTTCAGAAGCAAGCAGTGCGTGATTTTTATTAAAGCTATTAGTTGTGGGTTAATTTTAAATGGAGGTTGCGGAGAGGCTACATGTATCGCACACAACAATTGAAAAACATTTAAAATGTCTTGGGCTAGTTAAGAAGCTAGATATTTGGGTACCTCACAAATTGAAAGAAATTCATTTAACACAAAGAATCAACTTTTGCGATATGCACCTTAGACGAAATGAAACCGACCCTTTCTTAAAAAGAATCATCACTGGTGATGAAAAATGGGTCCTGTACAGTAACATAGTTCGAAAACGATCATGGAGCAAACACGATAAACCAGCTCAAACCACATCGAAAGATGAATTGCATCTAAAAAAGATCATGCTGTTAGTTTGGAGGGATTGCAAAGGTGTTATGCTTTTTGCGCTGCTTCCGAGGAACCAAACGATCAATTCTGATGTTTACTGTCAACAATTAATAAAACTGGATGAAGTAATCAAAGAAAAACGGCCAGAATTGTCAAATCGGAAATGTGTAGTTTTCCACCAAGATAATGCAAGGCCTCACACATCTTTGGCAACTCGTGGGAAACTATTGGAGCTTGGCTGGGAAGTGATGCCACATCCCCCATACAGCCCTGATCTAGCACCATCTGATTACCATTTATTTCGAAGTTTGCAGAATTCTTTGAATGGTAAAAGTTTCACAAATGACGATGACCTTCACTCGCACCTGATTCAGTTTTTTGCTGATAAGGACCAGAAATTTTATGAGCGCGGAATCATGCAGCTGAAAGAAAGATGGCAAAAGGTCATTGAGCAAAATGGAAAATATATAATTGATTAAAAACTATTCTTTGTTTAAAGAAAAAGTGTTTTATTTTATACTACAAAACCGAAAGTACTTAGTTGCCAACCCAATATTATTTTCTGAACTGGACCATCCACCATATAGTCCAGATTTGGCTCCGTCAAACTCCTTTTTATTTAGAAAGTTGAAAGAATATCTCAGAGAACATCATTTTGGAAGCCATAACTAATTAAAAAAGGAGATAGATGCCTATTTAGAAAACCAGTAGAAATATATTTTTCTTATAGAAAAAGGGTGGAGTCAGTGCGCTGATGTTAAGGGTGAAAACAATGAAAAATAAAAAAACTATTCGGATAATTACAATAGTTCAGAAGACGTCTTTTCTAGAAGATAATACTTACAGACATTAGCAAGATTACAATAGCAAATATGAAGACGGCATCGCTATCCTCTCATAGTATACAAACCTTGAAAGACCTTCTCGAAATTAATAGACTACTCTAAATAAAATCTCAATTGTTTTTCATAGAAATAACATTTTATTTGTCACATCATGATTACTTTTATATAGTTTACCAATATTTTTGTTGGTTATTAAGAATTACAATCTCGAATCCACAAATAATCTAAGATTACTTTAATACTCGGTAATAATTGGAAATTAAAACCATTTATGTACATATTTATATACAACAGAACTTCTTTAGATAAAAATACATGAAAGTGGTTAGTATTTTCAAGTACATTATATTAAAAAGCACGTGTATGTATCTGAATTTCCACGATTTAATTACATAAATATAACAGACGTGTTTGTCAAAGCAGACTCCCATACTTACTTAAAGATAATTAATAAAAATTGTCACCAAACCAAGCAGGCATCATCCACTTCACATCTCTCACACATATGGGGTTAACATACTTGAGATATTTGATGGCCTTCAGTTTGGCAGCGGTGGTCGCACATAGGAGCTCTGTTTTTGATAATTCAACCAACTTTCAGGATTCCCACGTGTTGGTAATGCGGTGGTGGCGATAAGTTGTGAAAGAAATTGGACGAAAGGTATTTCTCGCTTAGATAAGGACATGTGTTTTTTAAGAAGTCCTTAAAAGTAGGGTGACTTGACTAACTGAAGAGTTATATTTTACACGCTTTATTACATTACTTTTGAGTGGAAGTATAATATTCCAAGTATCGTGTTTCGGAAAAAAAAAACATTAAACGTTTGGAAATTTTTAATCAGTTTTACTTTACATAGATCATAGAATCACTTTCGATCAATCTTTGTAGAAACTGTATTTTAAATTAAACGGATTTGATAATTTATATTGATGCTTGTTCTGCTATCGCATCTCTTTATAAAATTGCTAATATGGCGGAATTTTTGCTTATTTTGTTTCATATATGGCCATTAGTATAGTATAGTAGAATTTTTAAACGATTAGGTACCCTATTGCAAATTGGGAATTACATACCTGTTTTTAATATCAACCTTATTCACAATGTTTCGTCGTTTACTTGAATAGATAGACAGAATAAAATGAATTATTTAATTTGGATCAGCCTCTACATATATTGAAACAACAACACACAGAAATAGACAACTTATTAGCAATACGACATTACACTTGTTAATAAAAAAACAAATGAAAACTTTCAAAATAGACATTGCGATATCAAAACATACAAATATTACATATTCAAAAAGCTTTGGAAGTTGTTAATAACAACAAAACAATTTCTGAATAACATAAAACCTAATAATAAAGCAAAATGCACAAATATACAAAGAGCATCATAAGGACAACAACAATAATCAGTAACAGAAGATATTATGACTTGGCCATTATCCGTCATTCAATCAACACAATAGCAACTACAATAACCACCTTCACATGGGTGCGCAAAACATGTTCAAACGTGTAGAAAGTAACTGTTTCGTAAAAGATGATAAAATCATACAATACCAACCGCGTACAGTCCAAGCTCAAGCCCGTAGTTATATGCGTTGAATGAAATTTCTCGGCGTGAGACTGAGAAAAACATACGTCATAGAGTAATAATTACAATTACAATGTTTCGTATTAATTGAAGATACAACCCCTCGTTTATAAGGTGCATTTTCTTGTCGTTAAAAGAGCTCGATTTTTATCGCGCTTCAAATCTTAATTAACTAAGAAATTCAGTCTAATGTACTAATTGTAATTGTGACAAATTTGATTACGAGTGTAGCTTTTTCTATTTCGGGAACTGACAACACTGTAAGTGTTGTCCAGTGTCCAGTCTGATGATTACATCGTGAAGTTTGTCATTTTTAACAATATATTTATTTTGACAGTTTTATTATCTGGCTGCTATTCCTATTGTTGATAGAAACTTGAAAATTTTATGTCAGCGAAAAAATGGAATTAACTCGTGAACATTTTCGTGCAATTATTTTTCATAACTTTCGACGTGGATTATCTCAACAAGAATGCATCGACGACATTCAAACTTGACGGCGTTCTTTGAACGATAAATTTCGTGAAGGTTGTCCCACAAATATTGTTGTGTCGGAAAACATTAATGCAGTGTCAGAATTGATAATGCAAGACATACCGTGTGACATACCGTGAAATCGAGGCATCTCTAGGTATTAGTAATACCAGCGCGCATAAGATCCTGCATGAACATTTAGCCAAATAATTTGATAACTGCTCAAAAAAGGAATCGCGTCGATTGGTGCCAAGAAATGCACAAAAAATACAATGGCGGTGTTTCAAAGAACATTTATAAAGTCGTCACAGGTGATGAATCTTGGATCTATACGTATGAGCCCAATAGTAAACAGCAGTCGACTGTGTGGGTATTCCAAGATGAACCAAGACCAACAAAAGTTGTTCGCGCTCGAAGTACATCAAAATCATCAAAACAAGTGGTCGCATGCTTTTTCGGAAAAACCGGTCATGTTGCAACCGTGCCTTTAGAGAATTGTAAGCGGTCAATTTCAAATGGTACACAACTATTTGTTTGCCAAAAGTTTTTGAAGAAATAAGGAAAACAATCCGAAAACGACAAATCATTTTCCATCATGTCAATGCAAGCTCTCACAGGCCGGGAATATTCGACCGGGCGAAACATTGAATTGATGAGCGATCCACCGTACAGCCCTGATCTAGCATGCTGTGATTTCTTTTTGTTCCCACACCTGAAGAATAAACTTCGTGGTCAACGGTTTTCTAAGCCGAAAGAGGCAGTCGAGGCATTCAAAACTCATATTTTGAAGATACCGCCTTCGCAGTGGCAGCAATGCTTTTCGAATTGGTTTAAACGAATGCAAGAGTGCATTGATTTTCAAGGAGAATATTTTGAAAAGTAATAAAACTATTTTCGAGAATAAAAATTTTTTTTTTGTTTGTTATTCCCGAAATATAAACGGCTACCCTCGTATTAGCGCTCTTCCACATTAATAAAATGGCGAAGCAGATGTCATGCACATCTTATCAAGCGTCTTGATCAACTTTTATCGACTTTCCATCTTGAAATCTCCAATCGGACAATTATTTTTTAACGTTCCCCTCGAGTTTTAAAGACACATTTATGTTTAAATACCTCCCAGATCCTTTTTGAAAATTCATATACACAAGCCCTTCTAGATAGATATCACAATATACAGCAAATATAATAAAATTTCTAATTTAAAAAGCGCTACGAAAAGAACTTTATGTATACATCCGTACTGTGCTATATCAAATGTTATTGAAACTTTAATATCAAAGAGCAAACATGAAAGATTTCAATCTACCCTTCTGCAGCAAAATCCCCAGCAAACTTGCCAGATATTTGCATAACCATTATATCTCCGGAACGGTATCTGAAAATCTCATTCCCAAATTAGATTTTGGCATCCTTTGTGCCTCCTCGAAACTCCATTACCGGCAGATAGCTTTGATTTCAGACGCGAACGTTCAGAATAGGCATCCGCGTTGGGGCAATTGTACATAACATTCACATTCTAATTGTTAATACGGTTGATCGCGTAGGCGGTGCTCTGGCAGCCATTTGCATGCGTAGCGGCAGCCATTACACCTTGAATCAAAGTTTGCCCCGGAACAAAACGCGGCGTATTATCCCGGTAAATAGATTTTGGACCGGTGAATAGGTTTTCAGCTCTAGCGCCCACAGCTATACGTCCGTATTGCGAAAATTAGTGTCAATAATCGAGTTTGAGCGGGATTTTAGTTGGGAGTGCCGCAGGCGCGACAGTTAGGACCTAATTGAACGAATAAATGAGTGTAAATGTGTAAATGAGGGAGGACGTCACCTGGTATGTATTTTGCTTCATTTTGCGTAATTATCATTTAGACTGGGAAAAATTAAGTGCAGATTGTGAAAATTATTCAATTTGTGGTATACCACAAACAACAAATTACAAAAAAGTCCAGAAAAACGAATGTAATTAAAATGCCATGCTGTGGTTGAAAAGTATTTTGTTATACGAGGTGTGTTCAAATTTAGAAATGTTATTTGGAGAATTCACAACGTCGGCTGTGAGGCTCATTCTGGTACACATAGTAACTGTTTCGCCATTGTGATATCATAGAGTTCTACGTATATTCACGAATGAAAACATTTTATTTATTTAAAATCCCAATTTTATTTCAATCTGCACATAATTTCGCAAAAGTGTGCATCATTAAATAATATATATACCAAAAATCACACTATTGACATGCTGTGAACATATCCGTTGATATGCCGCTTTTTATTAATTAATCTACTTGATTGTTGGCACTAAGAAGGAGCAAACAGAAGATTGTATTTGGGTTTTTTTTGTTACACTAAATCGTGGGTATTCGTGCATTAGAAACCAGTACGTCTTCTTAAAAAACCAATGCTTCTGCTACAATGGATATAAGTCAAAATTGTGCATAACATCTGGAGTGCCGCAGGTATCAAACCTAGGACCTCTTCTCTTTATTCTGTTTATTAATTACCTGTTTGATTATGTTAATTGTTGCAAATGCATCCTTACAGTGGAATTGAAAATATTTAGAAAAGTCAATACAATCGTAGATTGCATAGATCATCAGTCACTGATAAATAATATATTGCGATGGCGTACGCGAAACAATTTGCAAATGAACATCTCAAAGTGCATCGTCCTGACATAGACTGGACAAGCTAATCCGTTACGCTAAGATTATTTGCTTGCTAGTTAAAGGTTTGGGTATGTATTTTGATCCATATTTGTGTTTACGTACCATGGAAAGTATATTATAAGGTCGCATTTAAAAGCACTGGAATTTCTTATAAGAAATTCTAGATCACTTCGAATTGAAACCACAATGTTTTTGCATTGCAGTCTTGTAAGAAGCAAACTAGATATGGCAGCTTAGTTTGGAGCCTGTCCTGCAAGTCACACATTGATAATTGAAGAAATATAGCAAACTACTGAAGTATCTGTATTTTAGACCAGAAGGCGTCTATTCCTCGAGAGGATTAGTTTATATCTCCTGGAAAAATTCTTATATAATCTGGCGCATGAGAATGTTGATTCTCCCTTATTTGTTGTCACAACTAAACTTTTCAATACCACAAACTTCGTCTCAACACACTTTAATTACTAACTGCTACAATTATCACAAATATGAGCTCTCCACCATTAGTTTTAATCCCCAATTTTAACTCACTTCTCATTATATACGAATTTGGCCCTTTATTTAGATTTAGAACTTATTGGACAATAAAATACATTATCATTAGATGTCTTTCGAGATGATTAGATTGTGCTCTCAGGTGTTGCTTGTATTTCGAAGAAGACCACAGATTAATATCTGATTTCCTTAAAATCCTGATGAATTCCGTTCAAAAATCGATGTACTTCTTCCAGAAACAGTAGAACTTCTTTCCTTGTAAACGTCTCTATTTACGTTTGAAACGATTTAAGTTCAATTAACAAATAAACATTAAAATCTAAAAAATAACATACTGGTATTCTTTAGTTTCCGATTGTGCACTAATTTTCTGTACGTTTTCACAACATACACTGTCTTTGCACTTAAACTATTCACACAAGTAACTCAAGCGATTTCATCCTCGAGAGTCAATGTTCTATATTCTCGTCTTCGAGGACGACATTCTCGTACTGATGAAGTCTTCCTCTACGACACCTGACAAGACAGATTCTTGCAGCGATTACTGTTTCTTATGTACCAGGGTAGTTGTTTTGTATTTTATTTTCAGATCATTGTCTGGTTTCGATATTAGAAGGTTTAACGTAGCACTACAACTATACACCATGAGTCCAAATAGGAACAAAGACTTTAAATACTGTACAGCATCAATTTATTGTGCAATAATAAGCCAGATTTCTTCTAAGCAGACGACTTCAAACTTAATTCGAAGCCGTAATTTATTATTGTTTGCTTACATTTTAAGTCAAGCACTAGAAGTAAATATTAATGATTCGATTTACATGTAAGGTGATATCCCCCTTCAGTTCAAGACCGTTAATATCATAAGCGAATTGCAAAGAATCCTTTCAGCGAAAATATTGGGTCTGGGAAAAAGTTCGTGGCGTTTTTCCCGATACATGGCATTGGTTGCCGATAACTAAAGAACAACAAGTCACAGCGACACCACCGACGGCTCGTTTTTTAGATGACCTTCCGAACGTTAGTTTGAGCGTAGAAACATTGTAATCGGTGTAGTGGTTGGAAAGTTATTCGCACTTGAAAATGGAGAAGAATAATGAGAAATTTCGCTATATTCTGCAATATTATTATGATAAGGGGAAGAACGCTGCGCAGGCTTGTGATAAAATTTGTGCTGTGTACGGTGAAGGTATTTTATCGAAATCTGTTGCGCGGAAATGGTTCGCTCGCTTTCGTTCTGGAAATTTCAATGTGAAAGATGAGTCACGCTCCGGTCGTCCAATCACTGAAAAATCTGATGAAATTCTTGAAAAAGTCCAACAAAATAAGCATATCAGCAGTGTCGATATTGGCATGGAGCTAGGCATTGACCACAAAACTGTTTTGAACCATTTACACAAAGCTGGTTACAAAAAAAAGCTTGACGTATGGGTTCCTCATGAGTTGAGCGTGAAAAACATGATGGACCGAATTAACATCTGCGATGCGCTGCTGAAACGGAATGAAATCGAGCCGTTTCTGAAACGTTTAATAACCGGAGATGAAAAATGGATTACGTACGATAATCGGAAGCGTAAAAGATCGTGGATAAAGGATGGTGAGCCGTCACAAGCGTTCGCTAAGCCAACATTGACGCCAAAAAAAGTGATGCTGTGTGTATCGTGGGACTGGAGGGGAATCGTCCACTACGAGCTACTTCCAACTGGTCAGACGATTGATTCTCAACTCTACTGTGCACAACTAGAGAGATTACGCCAGGCGATTGAAAGAAAACGGCCCGAATTGATTAATAGGAAAGGTGTTGTCTTCCATCATGACAACGCCCGACCACACACTTCTTTGATGACCCGTCAAAAATTGAGAGAGTTTGGTTGGGAAGTTTTGATGCACCCACCTTACAGTCCGGATATAGCACCCTCTGACTATCATCTGTTTCGATCTCTGCAGAACTCTCTCAATGGAATTAAGTTGGTTTCAAAAGAAGCCTGTGAAAACTACTTGATTCAGTTTTTCGACCAGAAACCACAGAAGTTTTTCACCGATGGGATCATGGATCTACCAAAAAAATGGCGAAACATTGTCGATAATAATGGAGCATATTCGGTTTAAATGAATTCGTCCACGCGCCATGCGGGGACCAGTTGAATTTTACTGAAAAAACGCCACGAACTTTTTCCCAGACCCAATATGTGACAGCCACAGACTTGCCAATGCTGAGTGCTACTCTGCAAGAGCGTGTCCTATTGATGCGAAAAGGTGATAGTCGGACGGGGCAAGGTCTCGAGAGTACGGCGGGGGCGATATTATGTCCTATCCAACTGCTTTCTACGCTTACTGGACCGGTTTTAATGCTGACGTAGAGACGGCGCGTTATGGTGCTGTAAAATGACTTTATCGTGTCTTCGGGCTCATTCTGGACGGTTTTCTATCAATGAATTGTTCAAATTGATAATTTGTTGTTAGTAGCGATAAGTGTTAACTGTTTCACCAGATTTCAATATCACCACGCCGCTCTGATTCCACCAAGCATAGGACATTGTCTTGCGACCAAAACGATTTGGCCTTGGGGTCAATAGGACGGCTTCCACAGGTTTTCGAAATAAATCCATTTTTAATGACCCGTCACTTTTCGATGTAGAAATGACTTCCGATCATACCTTTGAAGCAGCATTTCACTGACGATTTTTCGATTTTCCATTTGCCTGTCATTCAATTGACGTGGCACCGATTTTCCCATCTTTTGGACTTTTCCCATTGCTGGTAATCGACCGCTAATCGTTTCTTGGGCCACATTTAACACTTCTGACAATTGGTTTTGAGTTTGTGTTGGGTCTTCATCTAATAGCTAATGCAGTTTCGCATCTTCAAACTTCTCGGTCTATCAGAACGTTCTTTGTCTTGCACATTGAAATCACCAGTTTTGAATTATCGAAATCACGCCTCACATGTTTTTATGGTTGCAGCATGCTCACTGTAAGTTTATACGTGCAAAAGAAGACTTTTAGCGGCCTTTTTCTTTTGATTAAATAAGAAACGTAATGCGTGTCCGCAAATGCACCTTTTGAGGCACGAAACTCGACATTTTCAAAGAGGTATAAATCTATGACGGAGTTACTTTCGCAAAATATAATATGTATGGCTTTGAATCTTGATATCAGTTGAATAAAATGACATCCCTCAAATCATATCATTGCATACTTAAGCCTAGCGGCATCTGTTAGGAAAACCAGTAATGACTTTCCAGTACACCTGGTAATACTGATTCCATCAATTGAATATTTATGCCAAAACATGTGTTTACAAAAAACTGGTTCTGCTCCTTTTATTCTGAAATATTGTCAGGACTTCCATTTCCCTAAACATCAAATTGTTTTCCATGTTTTAAAATGCAAAACAATTCTATATCCGAATCAGTTAATTTCCAAACAAGCATTAGGGCTTTTTATTTCTTTCAAATGAGTAAAATATCCGAATACTTTCTAACTCCCTGTGTTGCCGTGATGTGAATGGAAATTTGATAGTAAAGAAGTAATTTTCGAACATTTAGTGTCTAAAATTTCACCGTAACACAATCGAAAAACAAAATAAAACGAGAACAATCTAGAATTTAAATAACATATATAAATAAATCTCCCAGTTACTTTTCATATTAATCAGAATATACATGCATTCATTCTTAAAAGGCACTCAAAACCTACCACATCTGTAAAACAGTAAATGTATTGAGTCTGCCCACGGCACAATAATAATAAAGATTAAAATTTTAAGTAGCATTACAGACAAATGTTTCATGTACATACATACATATTATACACACGAAAATTAATGAACACATTTAAATATCCATAAGCATAAAGATTATGTTACTGCTTTTGTGTATTTGAGAGAAACTCTGGTGCCATATGCCAGGTTTTAATGTCTTTTAATAAAAAGTAGGTACTTCGTCTAATTTATGTGTAATTTACCTACATCAAGTCTATGCTATCACTGGAGAAGTCGTGTTTCAAATGTGTATGTACGAGTATATGTAGTAATGTGGGTAAAGAGAGCACCTAACACTTTTTATGAAATGAAAAAATCATATTCTTTGCGCAGACAATGTATTCGATTTCTTCAATTTTTTTTAAATCAAAGCGTACCACATTTATGTTTCAGTGACTAGTGACTACTTATGTTGTCCAAGATATCTAAAGATCCGACAAATTGATATTTTGTAACTGTATTGCGCTCTCTAATGGCGTGCAATTCTTGTGTAAACTACTTAAATCACCAGTAACTCAAGGAACTTTTCTGCTGGGATTCTTTGATTGCATTAAACTCATCATGATTTAGTTTCATAATAACCTATTTGAGTCGAAGAAAATATTTATTATTCGATATTAGAATACAGCTTGTATTCAAGCACCACATCTGATTAGAATTGCGATATTTTCGGTACTTCGACCGGTGCTTGTCCCACTGGCATAGGAACATCCAATAGTGAATATTTTGACTCGAATCTATCCACTATAGCACGCACAGCCTGTCTAGTGGGATGATTATTGAAAAATAGGAGAAGTTGCAACCACCGACTCAGGATTGTGGTAGTAATTCCTAAACGTTGCTCGTTCGTGAACTTCACCATGATAAAAATGGTAACCTTGACTTACGTTTTGACGTTAACAAATCATGAAATAAAATGAGGTAACGACTCCAGAAATGGTGAAGAAAATCTACAAAGGGGTATTGGATGATCCTCGACTGAAAGTGCAGGAGCTAGCAGACATAGTGGCATTTCAAAAAGTGCGGTATATCGCATATTATCTGAAAATTATGACACGAGAAAACTGTGTGCAAGATGGGTGCCGCGTTTACTCATACTGGAGCAAAAATAGTGTCGTGAAAATGTTTCAATTGAGTGTTTAGCCAAGTTTCACAGCAAAAAAGCAGAATTTTTGCGCCCTTTCATAACCATGGATGAAACATTACTTCACACCCGAGACAAAAGAGCAATCAAAATAATGAATTCAAAGAAGGCGAAGACCGTTTTATCTGCAGGCAAAGTGGTTTTTTGGGATGCGCGTGGAACAATTTTCATTGACTGTCTTGAAAAAGAAAAAACTATGAACGTCGAGTATTATGCGAACTTATTGCAACGGTTGAGCGAAAAAATCAAGCAAAAACGGCCGCATTTGGCTAAGAAGAAAGTGTCGTTTCATCAAGACAATGCACCAGTTCACAAATTCGATATTGCAATGGCCAAAATTAATGAATTAAATTTTGAATTGCTACTTCATGCACCCTATTTGCCAGATTTAGCCCCATCGGATTATTTTCTGTTTCCAAACTTGAAAAAATGACTCCGTGGTCAAAGATTTTCCAACGATTATGAAGTGATGTCGGCAGTTAATGGCTATTTTGAGGAGCAAGACAGTTCTTATTATAAAAAGGATATGGAACTTACTGAACATCGCTGGGAAAAGATTATAGAGCTGAAAGGAGATTATGTTGAAAAATAAATGTGTTTCTTTCCAAAGTGTTTGTATTTTCTTTGTTGAGTCGGATACTTCTGGGACCACCCTCGTATATATCAGGTTGTTACATATGAAATGTCCGATTTTGTAAGGAATAAAAAAAGTCTAAATTTAAAAAAATATAAATATTTATTCTGCAAAATAGTCCCCATTTACATCAATAGTTTGTTGCCAACGGCCTGGAAGCTGAAAAATTCCCTTTGAAAAGAAATCTAGGTTTTGACGGCTCACATATTGCTCAAACACTGCTATTACAGACTTCCGGTCAGGGAAGTCCCTATTTTTTAAGTGATTGTCTAAACTTCGGAAAAAATGAAAAGTGAGGGAGAATTTCGTAAGTTTTTGAATTGTCTGTCGTGCAACATGAGGTCTTGCATTATCATGAAGAAGTATGGGTCCATGTCCATTGACTAGTGAGGGCAGCAAGCGGCTCAATTTTCCATGCATAGTTTCCAGTTCGGCACAATAGGACGCTGCCGTGATGGTTTTACCAGGTTGCAAAAATGAATAGTGGATAATACCCTTACTGATCCACCATACAGTCACCATAATCTTTCGCGGGTGAAGTGATGCTAGTGCATGCTGTCTTGGTGCTTCACCTCGATCTAACCATTGTCCTGACCGTTTCCGATTGTCATAAAGTATCCACTTTTCGTCACACGTTACCACTCGATGTAGAAACGGTTCAACTTTCTGTCGATTAGCCAACGAGGTACCACCTCTAATCGACGGAGCTTATTGGCTTCCGTTAATTGGTGCGGCACCTATCAATCGAGTTTCTTCACTTTGCCAATCGAAGAAAGGTGACGACTAATGGTGGTAATGGACACTTGAAATGTTTCTGCAAGGCTACGCACTGTTGTCGACGGATTACTTTCAACTTCTACACGCAGCTCGTCGTCATTAACGATGCTACGCGCATATCCGCGAGGCTCATTTTCCAAATCAAAATTTCCCTCGCTGAATTTTTTAAACCATCGCCGTAATGTGCGTTCATTACACGTGATTTCACCGAACGTCTGATTAATTTCTCGCGTTGCTGCAGCTGTATTTAATCCCTTTTTAAATTGAAAGAGGTAAATTGCCCGAATATCTCTTGCCGACAGCATTTCCATAGGCGAGACAAGGACAGGTGTATTAATCTTTCCAAGAAATGGAACAGGTACACACTTCAAAATAAATACCCTTTTCTACAAATACAATAATAATTTTCACCAAAAACATACACGTCTTCACACAGGTGCGATTCAGTTCAGACTGGAGGAAAAAACGGACATTACATTTGTAACAACCTGATATATATGTATCACACCTTGTTATGTTCTAAATTTGGGCACCTTTCCTAGAATGGTTATCTAGCAAAGTGCATAATTCTTATTTTCTAATTTTTTTTTCTAAAAATTGTTGTATATGTCTGACATATTTTTTTGGCTAAGTAAATTAGATATTCATGATTATAGTTATCTTCGTTCTGACGAAGTATTTAGTAAGATAAGTCTGGAATGTCCTAAATTACACATCGCAGAATAAAATAAAAATTGTATGTCATTTTATTGCATAAGAACGTACAAATTTTAAATCTACTACAATGTAACTGCACCTGTTATAATTATATCTATTGTCACGCAACATATTCGAATACATGAAAGGCTGTTCCATATTTGCACAAGAATTAATACGCATTACACCCACGTAATTGAAGAAGTAATAATCAATATATCGAAATTCTTTTTGCCACATAATGGATACGGTATACTAATATAAATATAAAGATAAAAAGTAACAGCTCGCACATTAAATATACATGTACAAATATTAACTGTAAATCTGTCACATTATCAGATAATATAATTCCCCTTACGTTTCTGCCTATCATCCCCCTACACTCTCAATTACATAATTACAGTAACAAGTAGTAGGCATAACGAAGTCGTTCGGAAAGTGAAATGAAGACAAAACATATCTGTTCGACGCCCTTTCACTGACAAGCGGAACGTATCGAGTGTTTACTGATCGGTATGCCAGAAAATAAAAATGAACATAGAAATAAAAACGCACCGATGCACAGCCCTCTCGAAAAATTGACACCGCTGCCGATGAAGTCAAGTTTTTTGAAAGCAAAACCTGATGAACGCAAATTGCCAAGCTCTGTAATACATAACTGAGCATATGGTATACAGATAAAAGGGTTTAGGAGTTAATTTGTGTGTGAATTAACTTTGCTAATATGCATACATATATTCATTTAGGTGAGCTTATGAAAGCTTATAATAATGTTGCGAGTTTGAAGAAAATATGCTGTGATTATTTCAGTTCTTCTCTTAATTGATATTCGCTGTAAAGTACAGATAGTGATAATAATATCGCAGTAATGTACATAAATACATAAGTGGCCATTTACAAAAAATTCAATTCTTACACAATATTGTTCCCATATTTGATATTATTGTAATTTTATTCACATAATAAAATTCTAGGAATTGAAAATGTATTGTTGAATGAAAAAGAAAGCAGTTTCTGCGAAAATATCCGTAGTTAATCCTACTAGAGTAATGTGTCCCTCATTGATGGATGTTTCGTTACCTACTGAAGGAGTTTCTACGCAATATGGGACAGCAAGTCATTGGATTTCGAAGTGCTTACCCGAGTTATTGTATTTTCAATCATAATGGACTTGTTTACTTTAGTACAAGTGCCCGTGAATATTTTCCTGGCACTGTAAATAATAATTCATTTTATTCATCATCTTTATTTTGATTAGATTAATTTCTCGAAAAGGTAGGGAAATGCCTAGACGAAAGTCGCCAGAGGAGAGAGTTCCTTCATCAACAGGGCTTAAGTCAGGGAGAAATTGAAGAAAGAACACAGTATTCGATGTTCAACTTATCAAACAATCTGAAGCAATCGGTTTAGTGTGTAATAAAAAGAGTACGGGAAGACCAAGAAAAATAAAGAACGGTCATGATCAATATTTGCGATTGATATCCTTACGAAATAAAACGAAATCATTTAAAGAATTAGCAGAAGATCTTCGTAGATTAATAGAAGTTTCTGTGCATTCTTCTACTGTTCAGCGCCATCTAATTGAAGAGAACGGTCGGAATATGCACGAATTCATTTCCATTGGTCATTAAGCAAGTGGTTACCCGTAAAGTGAACAGACGAGTCCAAATACATACCTTTTATTGCATTAATTTAACCGTGAAAGGTAATTCAAGAAATTTCTATCGTTAGATGTGAATCAAAAAGTTACGTTTTGACTTTTAATGTACAGAAAGAAATATGAAAACTTCATAAAAGTAGGACTCTCAAAGTAATTTTCAGCAAATTCTATCCATTACACAGGGTAACAAAATGAAAAAAAAATTTTGGTGCCGGAAATCTAACATCTGATTTTAAATGTTTTTAATGTGCTGATTCCAAAAATGCCACCAGATTTTTTCTATCAGCTCTAGTCTTTGAGATACAGGTTACAGGTTAATTGATACTTTTTCTGATAAAGGACAACAAATAAAGAGATAAATATGTACTTAATCGTCAAAATAGAAATTGTTTTGGGTATTTATCACGTAAATTTCCTGGCATTAGCACGGAAAAACTAAAAGCTGGTATATTTGATGGTCGTCAAATAAGGCAACTTGTTAAAGATTCACAATTCACCACATCAATGAACGAGACTGAATCTAACGCTTGGTGTTCATTTGTTCAAATAGTACAAAATTTTCTTGGCAATCATAAAGCAGAGAATTACGTAGAATTAGTGGAAACTATGCTTTCAAATTTTAATATTTTCGGCTGTAACATGAGTATAAAAGATCACTACCTCCACAGCCACCTAGATCGTTTTCCAGAAAACTTAGGTGATTTTAGTGAAGAACAGGGGGAAAGATTCCATCAGGATATTAAAACTATGGAAGATCGTTAACAAGGACGATGGGATACCCACATGATGGTGGACTACTGCTGGAGCCTTCAGCGAGACTGCCCTAGTAAACTCCATTCTAGAAAGTCGTATAAAAGAAAATTTTTATGTGATTAGTGACTAATGTAATTATGTAAATTAAGTTTTCGCAATAAATACTTAAATCCATGTGTCTTTGTTTTTTTAACTGTCAATAGTAATATTATATATTATAACAGTTATAACGTAAAATATATACACAATTTTTTTAAAAAATCTCAAAAACTAGATCTGATAGACCAAATCTGAGAACTTTTTTACATTCTGCATCCAAAAATTACCCAGGAACAGTTAAAAAATCGAAGGCACCAAAATGTGTGTTGGCCTGTGTTATTAATTGTTATTCTTATATTCTATTGCCAATATTTTTCGAATATTTAAATTTCTTGGCCACAGCAAAAAACCTTGAATAAAGGTTAGATGAGGTCTTTATTCAAGATTTTTGGTCTTCTATTCATTATTCTTTAAAGCCAATTTTACTTAAATCCAAAAAACTACGTTTTCCTTAGTGTTTCCGGCAGCACGCGCTACATGACCACTATTCAATTCTTAACGGATCGAGATTTCTGCATAGACTTGGATTTGTTTTCGTCTTCAAAAAGCCAAACTATATTTTGTGCTTTAGCGTTCGCGTCATATCTCGTAACTAATCAAATAAACTCTCCTACGTTTTTTAAAGCTGAAAAGCGAAGTGTTTTTTCAGCTTTTTTCGTGTTTTTTGCACCATGCACTCCACCATCAATATTTTCTCAATATTATCGAGATTTCCGTGCAGATTTGGACTTGTCGTCTACCTGCCAAGATGCTGCCAACATTGCAAAAAAGTCCGTTGTTCGAAAGCGATCAATTTTGTCACTTAATTTCATTTGACGTTCTTTCTTTAACAAACAAGAGAATAAGTTTTATAATTTTATTTTATATATACAGTCAATTTGGTCTTGTTTCGGAGGTAAGCTGCATGAAGCGTGACGCAGTAGACCTCCCAGGCAAGAAACCGTGCTGACGTGGAGAAATATAGGAGTGGGTATTACAAAATATAAATTTGTATAAATAATGCTCAAATATCCTAGAAAAGTTCGAAAGAATTGTCATAAGATAATAGTTGAAGAAACTAGATCACTCTTTTAAGGAATTGGGACAATTCTGGCACGGTTCCAGGTATAAGGAAAGACAGAAGTGGAAATAACAAGATTGATAACTTTCTGCAAAGGAAAAGTGAGTGAATAACGGTCATTTGTAATAGTGAATCTAGGAATCATATCACTACCCGACTTGGCGATACAAAGTAAACTTTTTCCAACTTTCTATTATATTAAAGTAACATTCTTTATAGCATAAACTATAGATATTCTAGTGTCGTAACTTCTGAGATTCTAGAAGGAAATCTTGCTGTAATAGCAACGGGAAATCATTCTCTGGCGAATAGTTAGCTTGTGTCTTCGTTGTCGTAGCCAATAACTGAAATAATTGCCTTGTACTAAAGCATTTCTTTGTTTTAAAAATCATTTCGCGATTTCTCACAACTTCTTAAACACGATCCCGAAAGAAATTAACACAATTTAGAAATCATTGCCTTAAAAGATATATTACATTCATAATCATAAAGTGGCTGCTGAATTAAAAATGCTACACCAATTATGAGAAAACTTTTAATACGCAATAGAATACTAAATATTATAATTATGTTATAAATCTAGTCAAAAATTACTTTCCATTATTCATATTAAGGTGGAAATAGAAGTAAAAAAAATGTATAATTCTTATTTAAAAGCAACTTTCTTTTACTCCCTAGAAAGAGTTTAATGGCAAATACACATATAAATATGTATATACACCTCATAAAAATAATATTACTAAAAATCCCAATAAAAAATAGACCAAACTGCGAAAAAACGGTTCTTCTCCTATCGTAAAAGTTTACCTAGTAACACTTAGAAGACGTTTAAAAATCCCGATGTATGTACAAAAAAAAAACGATATTTATTCACCCTTTTTGGAGAAAATGCGTTCTTTAAAACCCTTTAAAATCAGAATAGGCTGCTCATTTACGAACAGCTTCGTTGTAAAGGGGTACTATAACTGTTTCACTATAATACAACCCTAAAAAAGATAAAAATTTGCCTCGTCTCGTAAAAAGTGCCGCTTTCCTTTCGGTAGCTGTATGAGTAAAGGGGTGCCGCTACATAGCATATTTTGCAAAATAATTATCGTGTTTATTGCAGACGAAATAGCAGCTACCAAAAGAATATTTTGGAAACTAAATAATTATTATTTACGTCTTTATTTACTGCAATCCAAACTTGTTAAGATAAAGTGAAATTATTTTTAAATAACTATCTGTATATTTCTTCGATTGATCTTTTCAACCTAAAATGTATTGCAAAAATAAAGAAACTTATTCACATATTTTAAAAGAGATTTTGATTCCTTATAGCTAAAGTAACTGTAATGTTCTTAAATAGTTTTACGTTTCATACAAGAAATAAGAATATTATCTAACAATTGCAACATTTATGAAATAAAGATGTGAAAGAAGTATAATATATTATTACCTTTAAATTTTAATTACGAATAATAAGTTTTGATATTGATGAGCTTGACTTTATTTTCAAGTGTGTATCAGGTAATTCCTATACAATGTGACAAAAAAGACGAATTGACTGAATGACCTTTACTTTATTGAAAATACATATCAAAATTAACAAAAACTGTTTAGACACAACTGAGTTTCCGTGTTTAAAAATATACATTATATATTTTAAACCTAATTGTGTTCAAAGGTTTGCAACGTTGAGAATAATAAATGATGAAATTTTTATTGAAAAATTTTTACATTTATTTATAGAGAAAATTTAATAAAGACTTGCCGCTCGAGGTAAAGGAGTAGATTACGTTATTTGCCCGGACATGCTTGCAAGATGTGTTGTGGAAGCCCATTCCAAGCAATCTGTAGAGCATCATGCAGCTGTTGTTAGTTCCTTAGATGTTTAGGGACACATCCATCCTACGACCTATCATATCTCAGATATATTCTATGAGCAAAAATCTGGCGACTTGTATATATGGCAAAGCGAATGATTTCAAAACTTTATGAATGTACCTTTGAGCATTTAAATGGTCTCCAAAAAATACTAAAAGCGTACTACTCCCTGTGCTAATTCTATTCTAAAGCATCAATCCTCTAATGTGCGCAGTCTTACGTTCTACTAAAAAATCCTAATACTACTTCTTTTCGGTGATTATAAACGAGTCTAACCATCATGGGCTCTCGAATTATTCCTCATCCTAATCTGTCTGTACATTACACCGTTCTAATCTAAGGACACGATGTCGATTAGTCAGAGACAGCATTAGATTTGGACAATAGGGTGCTACTGCTTTTGTTGTTGCACTAAAACAATTTCAGTAGCAACAGTTAAGCAGTTAAGTGAGGATGTCTCGTTCAAGTGAGGACGAAACGTCAACATCAGAAGTGCCAAGAACAGAGTTCTAATCCGGAAGAAGCTATCTACGAAGTTATCGCATAAACACTATTATCTTTCAGGAAAGTGATCTACATATATGAACGGTCCATGTATATACATATAAACTATATCTACAGGAATATTATTCATTTCGGCTTTAAATAAAAATACAGACCTTGTAGAGATAACGGGTGGTGTTGCAATTTTGTATTTACACATTATTTCTAGGAATATTACTACTTCTGACGTTATATCATCTATCTACATATACTGGCAAATAAATAATGTCGGAATCCAAAAAAATATTTTGACGGGATCAACATATTGTTATCGAACTGTTGGAAAAAAACAAAACTTACAAAACTTTTATTCTAGCAGTTAATTATGCATTTCCAGACCGAAGAAGAACATAATGTACAGTTAGTCACTAACATATGTATATACAGAGGAACTCAAAAGTTATATAACCTATAACAAAATTATGTATTCGTGTATGTGACAATAATAATTTATCATGTGCTATATGATAATATAGCTAATATGCTAATTGTGTTCCCACTGGTATAACATGTTCCTGCAGAATCTCTAAATATTTGGCTGACATTAATTTTCCAGTAAATTTAATTAATGAACCAACATGCTACTTCATACGTGTAGAGTCTCACCTCCATATTTTATTGTTGACTGCATACTTGATGATGGATTACCAATTTCTCTAATATTTCTGTGAACGTACTGTTCCCTATTCGCCTATTTTGGACCTTGTCGAAAATACGCGAGTACTAGAAGTAGAAAGCGCCGAGTGGTAGAAGGATGAACTGACGCTCCTGTCGATCTATGAAGATCTTCTGTTAATTCTTTAGATGATTTCGTCCTATTTCGCAAGAATATCTGTCGCAAATTTTGATATTGGACCTTTCTTTACTTTTCTTGATTCTTTTGTCCATTCTTTATTAGCCACTAAACCGGTTGCTTCAAATCTTCTTGACAATTTTAAAAATAGAAGACTTAGAACTATGTGTTCTTGCAATTTGTCGCTGACTAAAGCCCTATTGAAAAACACTATCTGGTGTCGATTTTCTTTATTTTACGCCCTGGCACATACTAAGCTTAATTAGGCGGCTATGATTATGTTACCCTATTTATGAAATTCAAAATAATGCCGTGAAACGAACACAGAAAAAGTTCCTAAAATATTTACCTTACAAAGAAAACAGCTTCTATTTGGGCATGACATTGACTATAAGAAACTTTTAAATCGACATGGTTTGAATTCCTGAAAGAAAGGACGCAGAACATCAGTGCAACTTTTACAAAGTACTTAATCGCTGGGACAATTGGTGCACCAGTTTTATTAGTTGGCGTAGAATTCACAGTTCCACGATTAGAATCAAGATTTAAGGAACTACTGTCACTAAAAACGCCAAGAATGTAAAGTGTTTTCCAATAAGGACTTGACAACTTTTTTTCAAAATAAAATGCAGACCATTTCAGATATTTCAAAAACTTTATTATCGGGTTGAAGTACAATCAAAACATTTATGAATGGAACTCGACTTCGTTCATATGGCCACCGCGGGCACGTTTGCAGCGGTCGATTCGTTGGACCCAATTTTCGATGACTCGGCCACACAATTCCGCCGAAACGGCTGCTATTTCGCGTTCAATGTTGGCTCTGAGCTCTTCCAACGTTGTCGGCTTGTTGGCATAGACCAATGACTTGACGTAGCCCCAAAGAAAAAAGTCTAGAGGCGTTAAATCGCACGAACGAGCCGACCAATTGACTGATCCATTTCTTGAGATAACACGCTCATCAAACTTACTCTTCAATAAATCGATTGTAACGTGTGCTGTGTGGCTTGTGGCACCGTCCTGCTGAAACCACATGTTGTCCAAGTCCATATCTTCCAATTCGGGCCAAAAATAATCGGTAATCATGGCACGATATCGATTACCATTCACAGTAACGTGACGATCATTATCGTCGACGAAAAAATATGGCCCTATGACGCCGCCGGCATGCAAACCGCACCAAACAGTTATTTTTTGTGGATGAAGTGGTGTTTCATGAAGCACATGTGGATTTTCACCTGACCAATAACGCATATTTTGCTTATTGACGAACCCATTGAGCCAAAAATGAGCTTCGTCACTGAAAATGATTTTGCGATGAAATTGATCATCTTGGCGCATCTTTTCCAGAGCCCAATCGGAGAACGTACGTCGCTTCAAATGGTCCATCGGCTTCAATTCTTGAGTCAGCTTGATCTTGTATGGGTGTAAACCAAGATCCTTACGCAAAATTCGCCATAAAGTGGTCTGGGCGATGCCCAACTCTTGAGAACGCCGTGGAATTGATTGATTTGGATCATTTGCTACGGACGTTTCAGCGGCAGCGATATTTTCGACACTTCGACCAACCCGTTGTCTCACTGGCACGGCAACATCACACAACGAATATGTAGACTCAAATTTTTGCACTAAACTTGTTACTGCCTGTCTACTAGGGCGAGAATTACGACTGAAAATCGGATTTAACGCTCTTAAAGTAGCGGCGACTCCGAATATCTGTAGTAAGTTTTTATAATTTGCAGACGTTGTTCGTTCGTGTACTTTACCATGATGAAAATGTTAAGTTTACTGAATAAATTGACAGTGACAGTTCGATGATTAGTGAAAGGGTGCGTTCACAAATTGAATTAAAAGTTGTCAAGTCCCTATTGGAAAACCCTTTACTTTTAGAAGTTCCCTTAAAGCATTCTGCTTGAAACTTTAACATCCTGCATCAGCCTACCATTTAAAATTGTATGCATTTCTATTGCATAATTTTATTTGTATTTTCGATATATTTTTTATGTATTTAACCCATCTAGAGTTTCTCTGTTGGATAATTAAGAAATATTTTTATTATTAATATGTCTAATAACCAGGCATAATACATAATACGATTATTGTCTTTCCGTGTTGCAAATAATGACGATGGCAATAATTTCTTGTTTTGCTAGCTCACTACGAGGTCAGGACAGTACCGTAAATATGGCTACACATCTTTAAGCTCCTTTACTAATTATTATCAAATAATTAAACAAACATACTTCGAAATTAGTCTTAGGTATTTTTGCTTTAAGGACGTAGCTACATATGGCTAACACACAAATCGTTCGCGCATAAGATTTTGTTATTCCAGAGAAAAAAAATCTGTAATCTTCGACCATACGGTCCTAAATTCGACAGTTGTATATGTACTATATAGAGATTACAAATATTAGGCAGAACAAATAATTATTGAAATAAATTCAAACCAGAAGTCCCGTATAACAAGTACATACATATGTTTCACTGTGAATTTCGATAATCAGTTTTTCCAATTGAACAGAGATAACAGTGCTTTGCTGTTTTCTTTTGGATTCAATTACACCGTTGCTCCGGGATATTTGTATTGTTCAAATATGTATACAACGCATATGATAAACAAAAATCGTGATTTTTACTAATCATTGAGTGACATTTTTATTAATAATAAACACACATACGCATGTACGCATATGAATATGTACTAGGTGGTATTAATTTGAATTATTTACATAAGCACTTGAAAAATGTCGTGTATTTATTTGATATTTGACGTGTATTGCATTGCGTTCGGGATAATTTATGAGATGTACATAAAAAGGGTTTTGACCCCATCTCTTGCCTATTATTAAACTTTTATAATCTGAAAACATTTATGTTTTTAAAAGAAATAACATTACTAGTTGTTATTTGTGATATTTCATACTGAAACAATTAATTTATATTAAATACAGGGATTATTCAATACTTGATTACACGATAAAATAATTAGATCTGTTTCATAATGCTATTGATAGTATACTAAAATACTCAAAACTCTATTGTTAGATGGATTAATTTGCAGAGCAGTCGTCTGGAAAACGACAGCTACAGGTTCGAATCCTGCTCCAACGTAGACATTTTTAATTAATTTCTGTAAAGATAAGATAAATAAGAAATATGAATGTTCATTAATATAATATAGCAAAGCTAATATTGAGAGAGCTGTCTACTCTATGGATACCGCGACTGCTCACAGTGGACAACAAGTGGACGTGACTGCCATTTTCAAAGCAGCGTTTGGACATCTATAAGCGATTTTCGCAGGAATTTTTGCGTTGAATTGTAACCGTCGATGAAGCCTGATTCCATTACCATATGTCGGAGACCAGGCGATGGTCAAAGCAATGGACTTTTCCTGGCAAATCTACAGCGAAGAAGGCAAAGAAAAGTCCACCGGCCAGAAAGATTGTAACTACTGCCTTTTGAAATTCTAAGGGAGACGAAGAAATAGTCAAAGCAATGGACTTTTTCAGGCGAATTTGCTTTGAAAAAAATAAAAACTTTCTCGTCGACTTAAAAAATCATGGCTACTGCATTTTGGAATTCGAAGGTAATCATCCTTGAGGACTTCTTGAAGAAAGGACGCACGATTAAGGAGTTTTACTACGAGAAATTGGAGGGGCAACAGCCCCACGTATCAAAGAAAAAACTGATATTCCACCACGCTCGCTAATTCGTACTTGTGACGGCCAAATTGCGTGAATTGTGATGTCTTTCTGCTCCTCAATATAAAAAGGTGGCTAACAGGGAAAAGATTCAGCTCAAACGAAAAAGTCATTATCGAGACAGAAGCTTATTTTGAAAAATCGCTTCTTTTGGAGGGATTAAGAAGTGAAGAGGCGTTGGTAAAAGCATAAACTATTTCTAAAGGAAGATTATTTTGAAAAATAAAATGATCTTTTTTGAAAAATTTACGTCTTCAGCTCCATTTAACACGTCAAATGATCCAATTTTGTATGTACAAAATTATGACGAATTATAATAGTTTCTCTTCATATTCCCACTCTGATACTAGCACCTTCCACATGGTGAATGCAAAAATCAGCAAGCACTCCACATCGTCGATATAGATTTTAATGGTGGCATAATGGGTTCATTTAGGTGCGTCCATACGCAAGTACTAACATTAAAAAAACGCTTTTCTACCTTATCTACATACACAAGCCATCCGGTATGCAATAAATGTTAAATTACCGAGAGCCAACATATCGATAAAAGTGAGTAAACTGGCGCGCGTGTCCCACCGACTATTTAAAGAAGAATGTCATAAAATTTCTTGTTCAAACTGCGACATCGCGCGTCACATCTTTTTTATTCAAAAAACTACAACGAAAAAACCAACTACCCAACAAATTGCAATATAACACCATATCGAACATGTTTAGACAATTGGACAATAAATAATAAAATATAGGGGATAAATGAATGGTAATATTTGTGGTAGTATAGGCAATTTACGACATGTGAAGATCATAATTTTCCTAGCAAATAGTGCGAATATTAAAACGACTATTGGTAATTTTCACTGGAAAGTCGGCGAGATCAAAGGCGGATCAAAGGTGCCGCTATCGTCGGTGGGATAGTAGCTTTGATAAGAGTACACACCTTGCTCTTGTTCTGCGTGCGTATACGTGTCTACGTATATCGGGGACTTGTTTGAACAATTTGTTTTACTGGGAGTTACTACCCCGTCCCCGACGGCTGGAGTTGGATTTATCCTGTTGTCTCGTTTGTGCTCTAGTTTACTATTAGAGAAAGTAAATATTAAAACATTTAATAAAACCAGTGAAAAAAGGTGTAAAACTCCACATATTGAATGTGTGTCTGCTATTTGATATATTGCGTTGTTATAAAATAGGGAGATCTACTTTAGTTTGATAACGTAAATGAGCGTAGGTTTAAAATTTGTAAAAACTTCATCAGCGTATTACAACAATTTCAACTTACTACTGTTGTAAATAGAGATAATAGATTGATAAATTTAATTTCGCCAACTTTAGTTTCTCAATTGTCGAATATTCCCTATTCCCGTTAGTTCATGAGGATATTTTCCATCCGGCTTTGAATATTAATATAAATTTACACACATACTGGTAGAAATGTCCCTCCAAGACTAATTTCAGATACAATTTTGGAAGAGCTAATCTGTCTTGCCCATCGCTAGCGACAACTTTTTCCCATCTTTCTGGCAGAGCTCGGATACCGTCACGGTAGAAGTGTTCGTCTTTTGAGGCTATCCACGAATCAAGCCATTTTGAGATGTCTTCATATGAGCGGAACTGCTGATTAGCCAGACCATGTGCCATCGAAAGGAACAAATAATAATCGGAAGGCGCAATATCTCGGGAATATGGCGGGTGGAGTAGTGCCTCCCATTTGAGCGTTTCTAAGAAGGTTTTAACGGGTTTGGCAACGTGAGGCCGAGCGTCGTCATGCTGTAGAATCACTTTGTCGTGCCTCTGCTCGTATTGTGGCCGCTTTTCGCGTAGTGCTCGGCTCAATCGCATCAATTGCGTTAGATACCGTTCCCCAGTGATGGTTTCGTTCGGTTTCAATAGCTCATAATAAATAACACCGCCCTGGTCCCACCAAATACACAGAAAAATCTTCGCAGCGTAAATATTCGGTCGAACCGACGACGTAAACGCATGATCGGGCAGTCCCCATGATTTTGTTCTCTTTGGGTTGCTGTAATGAATCCATTTTTCATCACCCGTAACGATGCGATGAAGAAAACCCTTCCTTTTTGCCGCTGGAGCAGTTGTTTACATGCGAAAAAACGAAGCTCAACGTCTCTTGGCTAAGGAACCCAAGTTCCTTGTTTTCGAATCATTCCCAACGCATGCAATCGCTGGGAAATGGCTTGGCGGGTAACTTCTAATGCTGAAGCAAGCTCTTTTTGTGTTTGGCATGGATCCTCATCGAGCAATGCCTCCAATTCGGCGTCTTCGAAGGTTTTTGGTCTTCCTACACGCGAACGGTCGTCAACATCGAAATCAACGTCTTTGAAGCGACGGAACCAATCACGGCACGTTGTTTCACTTAGAGCAGCATCTCCGTAAACTTTTTGGAGTTCTCGATGCTCTTCAGCCGCCGTTTTCTTCGAATAAGAAAAGAAAAACAACATTTCCCGCAAATGACGATTATTTGGCACAAAATCAAACATTTTCACACAACCAAAATTATACGACGCAAAAAAAAAATCACTAATGTGACAAAGCGGTTTGTTTACCATATGTCTAAGTTTGATTCATGACGTTTTGGTTATATCACAATTGACGAGCACTTACTACTGGAGCTATTTCTTGAAAAACAGCGAGAACTTAGTTGCGCACCTAATATATAGAATGAAAAGAGATTATATATCGACCTTAAGTGATTAAAAAAAATCTCTACTTAACAAATTATGACGTAAATAAATAAACTGAAATTAATCTTCTTAACGATTAACTTATAAACATAATGTACCATGATATAAACTTGTACCGTAATGTGAATTCAATTTTTGATCGTTGGAGAAGTGTTCTATTCCTAAAGTATTAGCTGCTAAGAATTATTACTTGCTTGTAATAGATTTAACGTATGTATAAATAGACATATATAGATGGTGCTTATATTGTAATGCATTTGTTGTCTTCTAAAAGGAAATTTCTGTTGGACGAATGAAAATATTATTATTATTATTATTATTGTAATATTAAATAAAAATCACAGAACAGGAAATAGATATATCTAGAAGAATGATAAATATTATTGGTACTGCCCAAAAAGAAATGAATCTCTCCTGCGACCATCCGTTTCACTTTCACCCACTGTTCTGTTTATATTGACCCTAATTGTGTCAATAAAGTAACAATTGCCGGTGCCCTTTATAACTTTCAATGTTTACAATTTCCCTTATTGACCGGGGTTTTATGGACGTCCTGCACTGAATTAGTTTCGAGTCATTTTTGTACACAAAATCGGTCCGGACTGACTTGCCGTAACTATTACGGTAGAAGAGAGCATTTTAAAAATGCGAGATATTCCATCTTCGAAGGCCCGAATGACAATGCCCGAACGGTAATGCTGTAAAACTATTGCAAAAGTGGGTTAATTTTACAAGGCCTTCTCCAAAACTGTTCGGTTCGAACAAGTGATTTTATTTGAGAAACGTTTTCGTGTAACTGTATCAGAAGCCGTAATAATATTTTATTGTGCAAATAAAATGCAGAAATAAGGTTGCACTTACTGTGAAACTTACTGCCGCTTTCACAGATCTGTAACGTTTGTGAAAAAGGAAAAGTTTATTTTGTGACGGTAAAATCTAGTAAAGTTAAATTGGAACCATAAAGGGAAAGGGTTAAAGTATATTTGTGTTTGTAGATATTGAATGTTCGATGTCCTAATTTTGAGGAAGAGCTATAGTAATTTGCATAAACCGAAGCTTTCCCTTTTGTATAAGCCACTAAAGGTGTTTTATTAAATTAATTTATAAATGTGAAACTTTTGGCATTTTCATTTATTACTGATAGCGCCGCAACTATGCGTTCTATGAATCGGTCCCTTAACGACGACTGTGGTAACTGCTTTCATGTTACGTGTAAAATCAATATTTTACATCTTGTGGCATAGTATATGGTTTGTCTTTGAAGTTGTGCACATAAAACTGGCATAAACCAGTAGATAGTCTTTAAAAACTTCATTGTTTTTCGAAACATTCTCCAGGAAGATTTATGCACTTTTGCATGCGCTCGAACCAACTCTGGAAGCAGGTTTTCCACTCGTTTTGCGTTTTTGAAGGCATCGACAATTGGAACTTTTGACCAACTAGTCCATTCTTGATTTTCGGAAGGTAAAGCAATCGTTGGGACTTAGATCCGGACTGTAGAGATGACGATCCAACAATTCGACCTTTTGTTACGTAAAAAAATGATTTGTCGTTTGGGGTTTTCAAAGCTCAGCGATGATTTGCGGCAAACAAATGGTTGTATATTAATCGGCAGTAACAGTTCTTTGATCTTACAGAGGAATAGTTGCAGCATGACTTGCTTTCGAAGCAAATATCGCGACCATCTTTTGGAGATACTTCAAGAACGGAGGATTTTTGTCGGCTTTTCTTCACCTTGGAACACCCAATCAGACGACTGGCGTTTATTTTCTGGTTCGTATGAGTAAATCCAAGATTCATCACCACTGGCAATGTTGTACACGTTTCTAGAGTTTTCGGTGTTGAAGCGATCTAGAGTTTTTTGACACCAATTCATCCTAGCTGCTTTCTGTTCTTCGGCAAACAGATGCGGTATCCAACAGGAAACTTTTTTGCACATAATTTTTTATGCAAAACTGAATCGAATTCTTTGAAATCCCAATAACGCTTCAATCTGGCGATATGTCACATGCCGATCTTCGTTAATGAATTTGCGCACAGCATCGACATTTTCCTGAGTGACTGCCTACTCTTGAATCGTGGCGAAGACTAATCTGTCCACGTTTGAATTCCCCATACCAACGAGAAATTGTTGACTGATGTGGTGCTTCATTGCCGAAGATAGAAACCAACTCCACGAGGCATTCTTGTTGAGATAATTGTCTTCGAAAATTATAAAAAATTATTACGCAAGAAAGAATACAACAGAGCCGCATTTTAAGATGTATCCTGCATGAGATATAAACCGCAATATTTTAAACTCTTTATTTTATTGCACCGAGCGTCCCCGCGATTCTGGATTATCCAATTTTGAGGTACGCAATTTCCAAAATAAAACGTGTTCATCTCAAACTTTGAATTAAAAGATTTTAAAAATAATTGAAATTAATCTGTTGCTGCTTCTTTATAGTATTGTTTTTAGATAGTTTTTGTCATTATTTAACGTTAATTTCATTCTCCTCATTTTATTATTTAGATTTTTACTCATCTAGAGTGAGAAGTATAGTCGGCATACCAGAAAGAAGAGTTAGAAGTGCTAAAGGATCTACAAGAAAGATATCATTCGTGGATCAATATATAATGTATACGCAGGGTAAAGTTGACAGATTAAAGAGCTTGCAAAAAAATAAAAGCCTCTTTAACTAGAATATGGCGAACATTAAAGCAAAATGATTTCCGATTTGGGATACTAGACAAACAGTATGTTATAATGGAGTCACCAAGAATATAAAAATTACCCCAAAAATATTTAATCGACATGCAAAAATTCCGAGACGATTGGCGTTTTATTTGTTACGATCGAGTTAATTTCTAGTCAATTGAAAGAATATATTCACCGCAGGATCCTCGCAAATCAAGTAACTTTAAATGTACATCATCAATATTGGATTATTATTAACGCTACCAATTATTATGTATCGATGCAGTTGTTATAAATGAGTAACTATAGGGAAAGTCTTAATCATTATGTATTGTAAAACATATTATACAAAGGCTACTAGGAAAGTTTTTGCAATATGAGACATGTTCATACGTGCATAGTAGCCGCCACGCCATGTCGATGGGCTCAGTTATTCATTAGCAGTGAGAGTGTAAAGTGCTTGTGATGGCATCGTGGTCACGAAATGAGATAAGGGCAGTTTTGCGTTATAATTTGGTGCGTGGTTTAAACATAGACCAATACTTCGAAGAAATGACTCTTGCACTAGGTGATGTTTGTCCATATCGCACAACGATATTCAGGTGGTATAGAGAATTCCAAAGGGGAAATTTAACTGTGGAGGATGCTGAGAGGCCGAGAAGGCCACGAACGTCAGTAACGGAGGAAAACGTTACTACTGTGAGGAAAATGCTTGGCGAGGACAGGCGACTGACCTACCAACAGATAGAGGCTACTTCAGGCCTAAATACACCAGCAATTCGGTCGATTCTGCACGATCTTTTGCACGTTAAGAAACTTTGTTCTCTCTGGATACCGCATCGAGTGACTGAAGAGCAGGTGACACGACGTGTGACTTGCGGGAGATGCTAATAAGGGACAATCTCGGTATGCGAACAACATCGTGACAGGTGACGAGATTTGGCTGTACTATTACGATGTGCCGACCAATGCTCACAACAAAGTTTAGGTCTTTGATGATGAAGACACCCGTAGTTTTCAAAAAATCTCGATCTGTAAAGAAGAAAATGTATTTTTCAAATCGAGTAGAATTGTCACACAGTGATATACTGAACAGTGCCTACTTACAATCATTGGATCTATGAAGAACCTGCGGCCAAAATCAAGAATGGACACCTGGTTTCTCCATCACAATAATGCTCCAGCTCACCGCGCCAAAGTCTGCACCGAATATTTGACCACGACAGGATTGAAACTTCTCGAGCACCCTTCCTACAGTCCAAATCTTGCTCACTGCGACTTTGCACTGTTCCCGCATGTGACAATGAAGGTAAAAGGGAGGCGGTTTTCCAGTGATGAGGACCTTCTGCGGGCTTGGGAAAACGAGTGTGCTTTACTCCCTAGTGAAACTTGGCAGAACTGGTTTAAATATCGGTTTAGGAGGACGGAGAGGTGTATTGAGTGTTGAGGAAATTACTTTGAAAAAATTAAATAAACAAAGCTGTATTGCAAAACTCTCCTAGTACCCTTTGTATGTTATATATTTTTTTTACAATATAATATTAAAAATAGTAGGTATTTGCTTATGGTTGACTTCTATTTACAAAAGCGCGTTATATGTGTAAGAATAATGTGTAAAACTTCGTTTCCTACATGTTTATATACATCTATAATATTAATTTTGTATTTCTACGTTTGTGTATTTTAATATATTAGGAACTAGTATAAATTAGTATATTTATAAATGATGCACGAATATTACAAAATGCACATTATCGTTAGCTTATCGCACTGTTACACCAGGCGATTTTATAAAGGTACATACTTTCTACTTAGTCAAACTAAAATAAATTGAAACGAACTATACCTACTATTGAAATAAATTTAAAGAAAGAATTGAACTTAATAAGTCAAAAAGAAATTGTGATTAAAATTTATAATTTATTTTTTTATTAGAAATGTCCAAGGTCAATTATTTACAAATACCACCTCGTATACTCTATGTGAATAATTATGTTGACTTTAGATAAGGGGATAATTTTTCACAATGTAAAAGGTAAAAACTTTTTCAAACATTTATGTCTATGTACGTGTATATAACCCATGTTTATTATTATTAGATTACAACTTCATTACATTTAACTAATTTGAAGCGGCTTTTGTTAAAAGTATTCGTTCTAATGAAAAAATTCTTTTATCTTTACCATGAACACACATGCCATGCTTGAAGAGAAGTATTTACTCAAGTAATATATTAGTAACAGGTCGTTATACTTAATTAGCTTTTAAGGGAAATAACCCTGATTATTAATACAATACACAAATAAAATTAACGGAAAAGGGTTTTTCTAGAACTAGAGACATGCAAACTTATGTAGGTTTCAATAATTTGTTGCACTTTAGCTTTGCTAAAAGCATAGCTTTCTAATTTATTCGTTTTTCAATTTGTTTGTTTGCTTTCTTGGTTTTGTTTAAATAATAATGATAATAATGGATAATTTTCCAATAGAAAAATTGCAAGCCAATAACAGTGTAAAATAAAATAAATGCAGACAAACTTTTATTCAAAAATAACTCAACCCGCTCGTAATAATGTTTAACTGCAAATACACCATATTTAAAAAGTTAAAATTCTTTTAAATGCAATAAAGTTATCCCGTTATTATTACAACATATACAAAAATTAGAAGACATTGGCTAAACCTTACCACAGTACTTCTAAGAACATAACGAAGCCTTGAATAATTTAAATGATTTCGTTAGAAATTAAATAAGTCGGGTTCAAACGTACTTTAATTTGCAAAATAGGTATTCTGTTTTTTATTTTTTGATAGAAAAATAAACAGTTTCGTTCTCCAAAATAGTGAAAATACCACATGTACATGTTCATATATATTATTTACATAAAGTAACCGCAGTGAAACAAAGTGGAATCAGTGAACCACGTAACATTTAGAGAACGCCAATATTTACTTTGTTCATCCTCAATTCAATTCAAATTGCTAATAATATTTATTAGTAACACACGAAAATAAGAAAATATTTACGAGGATAGTTTGACAAGTAGTGAGAATGACACATAGGTGGTGCTCTAATTGGTACAACAAATGCACTGTAATTTAGGTTGCCTATTTATGTTTACATTCCGATGTTTAGATAAATCGGATGATTAGTTTATTTTTGACAGCTGATTGAAAAAGAAGCAACACGTCGTTTTGTTAAAATGGAAAAAGCAGAGTATCGTACGGTGATTAAATACTTCGTAATTAAGGGTATGAAAGTTACGAAATAAAAGATGAGTTACGAGAAACACTAGGTGAATCTGCTCCATCATCCGCCACAATAAGTAGATGGGTAAATGAATTGAAACGTGGTAGAACAAGCTGTGTTGATGAAGCGTGCTCTGGAGCACTCAAAATCGTGACTTCTAAGGAAATGATTATAAAAATCCATAATATTATTACGCAAGATCGACGACTCAAAGCGAGAGAGACAGGAGACATGGTAAACATTTCAACAAAATGCATACACCACATTTTAACGAAAGAATTGGGCCTTTCCAAGCTTGCGGCAAGATAGGTTCCGCGATTGATTACGACTGATCAAAAGTTCGCTCGTTTGCGCATTTCCAATGAGTGTTTGGACCTTTATAAGTGGAATCCGGTTGATTTTTGTAGGCGATTTGTTACTCGCGATGAAACTTGGGTAAACTACAGTACACCTGAAACTAAATAACAGTCGAAACAATGGCTAGAACGTGGTTCTGCACCTCCAAAGAAAGCGAAAAACACTTTATCGGCAAACAAGGTGATGGCATCAATTTTTCGGGATTCAAAGGGCGTTTTGCTCATTGATTACCTTCAGAAAGGTGCCACAATAAACGGACAATATTATGCAGAACTTCTACAAAAATTAAATGTTGAGATTCGTGCTAAACGGCCATGAATGGCAAAGAAAACGATTCTGTTTCACCAAGACAACGCTCCTTCGCATACCAGCACACTTGCGATGTCCTAAATCCACGAGTTGCATTTCCAATTAATACCGCATGCGCCTTATTCGCCGGATCTAGCCCCTTCCGACTTCCACCTTTTTCTAAAATTGAAAACGGCACTAGGTGGAAAGAAATTTTCGTTTAACGACGAGCTTATCTTATCTTCGTAAATGAGTATTTTGCAAGCCTTCCGGAATCGCATTTTAGAGATGGCATAAGGGCATTGGAGCACCATTGGAATAAATGTATTGCTCTTTTAGGAGAATATATTGAAAAATAAAAATTATTTTGTATTTAAAAAATTCGTTTTTCTTTTCCATTCTCACTACTTGTCAAATTACCCTCGTAAATGGTGCCTTTATGGAACCTATGTATTTTTGAAGATTATAATAAATAAATACTGCTGAGTGAAAAGCAAAGTTAAAATAACTTGTACTAATCAAGTGTAGTGTAGTAACCTTCATAATAAAATTAAGTAGTCCGCAGAGGATTCTTAGTAAACAATAACAGGATAAAATCAGAAATAAATAATAGGCTAAATATTCAATGGTAAAATATATTTTAAGAATTTATAATGTTTAAGTTTTAATAATCTTGTTTCTTTCCATATACTTAAAAAAACCGCTTTCTTCAAATAACATTTGCTTTAGTATTATAAGAAATCGCTCCTATTTATTGTAACGATTTATTTTTGTACCAAAAACAGAACAATTACTATCGAAGTACTAATTTATAAACTACAATAACAAAATATTTTACTCATTTTTTTTTTAGATACACTTACAACCCATTAAATCAATCAAATTCAATAGGCATTAGCGATAGAATAAATATATGCAACTTACACATTAATTGATTTATTTACTGAAACGAGTAAAAGTATTTGTTGTTGCCCGCAATCAAGTGAATTGAGACACTCGAGCCGACAGTCGTCGGTAGCTTTCATTTGACATTTTTATAGCACGCGAAAACGGCTTCCGTTCAAAAAAAAATATTTCACATCAAGCTTTTAAGTGCATGTAGTAGGAATATTGATTTGTTACATCATAATACCCACCTTCAAACACAAATGTCGCAATATTTTGATCTTTTGATTTGTGACTATATTTAGGAGGTTTAAACGTTTATATATAATAGTGTGTACAGTCACTCGAAAAAAGTAATCGTATTTTAGAATTATTTACAAATTACAAATTGCTTTTGTGAATATGTATTTTGCAAGTTGCGCTAGCGAAAGTTAGAGTTAAATAGAAAGAGGAATGAAAGATAAACTAAAAGTAAGCCATTGTTAGAAGTTATTATTTAGAAAGTAGACTATAATGTAGGACAAATTACATAATAAATTAAATACCATTTTGCGAAAAATACTTAAAAGACTAATAGATATAAATTGCGTAGATTGGTATATATGTAAAGGGTTTTCCAATAAGGACTTGACAACTTTTTTTCAAAATAAAATGCAGACCATTTGAGATATTTCGAAAACTTTATTATCGGGTTGAAGTACAATCAAAACATTTATGAATGGAACTCGACTTCGTTCATATGGCCACCGCGGGCACGTTTGCAGCGGTCGATCCGTTGGACCCAATTTTCGATGACTCGGACACACAATTCGGCCGAAACGGCTGCTATTTCGCGTTCAATGTTGGCTCTGAGCTCTTCCAACGTTGTCGGCTTGTTGGCATAGATCAATGACTTGACGTAGCCCCAAAGAAAAAAGTCTAGAGGCGTTAAATCGTACGAAGGGGGCGGCCAATTGACCGGTCCATTTCTTGAGATAACACGCTCATCAAACTTACTCTTCAATAGATCGATTGTAACGTGTGCTGTGTGGCTTGTGGCACCGTCCTGCTGAAACCACATGTTGTCCAAGTCCATATCTTCCAATTCGGGACAAAAATAATCGGTAATCATGGCGCGATAACGATTACCATTCACAGTAACGTGACGATCAGTATCGTCGACGAAAAAATATGGCCCTATGACGCCGCCGGCATACAAACCGCACCAAACAGTTATTTTTTGTGGATGAAGTGGTGTTTCATGAAGCACATGTGGATTTTCACCCGACCAATAACGCGTATTTTGCTTATTGACGAACCGATTGAGCCAAAAATGAGCTTCGTCACTGAAAATGATTTTGCGATGAAATTGGTCATCTTGGCGCATCTTTTCCAGAGCCCAATCGGAGAACGTACGTCGCTTCAAATGGTCCATCGGCTTCAATTCTTGAGTCAGCTTGATCTTGTATGGGTGTAAACCAAGATCCTTACGCAAAATTCGCCATAAAGTGGTCTGGGCGATGCCCAACTCTTGAGAACGCCGTGGAATTGACTGATTTGGATCATTTGCTACGGACGTTTCAACGGCAGCGATATTTTCGACACTTCGACCAACCCGTTGTCTCACTGGCACGGCAACATCACACAACGAATATGTAGACTAAAATTTTTGCACTAAACTTGTTACTGCCTGTCTACTAGGGCGAGAATTACGACCTAAAATCCGAGTTAACGCTCTTAAAGTAGCGGTCACCGACTCCGAATTTCTGTACTAAATTTTTATAATTTGCGGACGTTGTTCGTTCGTGTACTTTGCCATGATGAAAATGTTTAGTTTACTGAATAAATTGACAGTGACAGTTCGATGATTAGTGAAAGGGTGCGTTCACAAATTGAATTAAAAGTTGTCAAGTCCCTATTGGAAAACCCTTTACATGCAATAGTTATTGCATTTAAAAAGCTACAGCAAATTTTCTTCGACTCACTAATACACAAGAAGAAACGATTATATTTCAAAGTCTAATAGTAGACGAATTGAATAATAAGAAATATTTTATTTCTTACGTATATGCCGTCTTTACATTTCAAAGTAATTATTGACTGTTAGTTTAGCAAACAAACTGTGTCAGAGACACAGTACGAGCAATTGCAATATTTTAAATGAGGATAGAATTGAATCTTAATTTTAAAAAGACTTGTGACTAGACATCGTTTCGAAACACATGTAAAATAAATATTATATTTTGAAATCATTCTTCCATATTAGGGAAGGTGAGTAGATAATTTTCTAGGATATTTCTCTCTGTTTGCAGTGATTAAATCTTTCCTCGATTCCATAACGTCCAAATTAGTATTGTGTTTTATGCCATCGAACATTTTCGAGAGATAAATTAAAATATTACAGAGGTGTGGTAATTTGTCTTGCATTTACGAAAGCTAGTTTCCGACTGACAGATAATGTTATACTCGATAAGAAAGTTGTAAAGGTAACTGAGAGACTACGTTCTTAAAAATATGTCTTATTATTTCGATTAGTTATAATCCATTATAATGACCATTTAGCGAGTTGATTGGTGTCGATCATCACGTACTAAAGCATTCAGCCAGTCTTCAATAAATAAATAAATAAAATGTATGTCAAAAATTGCCGTTTTTATACCCAGAAAGCCATTGCCGTGCTGCACTCTCCCCAATTACATATTCTCCATAAACGGCAGAAATAGTCCAACAGCTTCCGATGCATTAACTCCTCCTCGAACTCGAACAAAAGCGTATATTTGAATGCTTGTTTTATTCTCTACTTGATATGCTATTTTTCCTGTTAATAAATAAGACAATTTTAGTATAAATTCAAAAATTTAGAAACTATTGGAATAAACAATAATAAGAAATTAAAATAACTTTTCATAGATGTCTAAGGTTTTTTCTCACGACACTCAACCTAGAAAACCTGATATTAACAAAACATGATACAAAATCGATTGGCACATTATTAGATATAACCCAGACAATATTTCTCGAAGATAGGAATTTTCTCGACCTGACACAAAGATAGCCAATAGAGTATAAAATAAAATGTAATATTTATCAATCGTCATTCATTAATGTACATTCAATATATTTTCAAAATTGAGATAGAAACAACTTGGTCCTGAAAATGATACTGCTTTGCAATAATAAAAGAATACGAACGTAGTTATAGATAGGTTCCAGACTATGAGCGTTTTGGAAAGTTAAAATTGTCCATTATAAAGCCCCGGTTAAACAGAACATTTTACGTAATGAACGGAATCAGGCTTTTTTTTAAGTACTTAAGTCCCAACCAGATAAGTGATTTAATTTTTAGCAAAAACCTCAAGGACTAAACAATAAAAAGCAGCGTTGTGACTTTTACGCCACTTGATAAATGTTTAACTGTTGGTGAGTATTATATCTATCACCATACATTTGAGACAAAACAGTAGTAGGCAATAGATTGCGAACCCTCGAAGACAACAAAAAAATCTGTCTTTTCTTTTGTTTTTGATGTGCATAATGTAGTACTTATAAACTGTCTTCGAAAAGGAAATATCATCACAAAAGAATATTAAATGAAACACAAACGACTATATTGGCAAGAAAAGAATTCTATTTTGGCAGGACAATTAACAAATTCATTCATCATTCGACTGTATAAGAGAAAATATTTGATCTAGGTTACGAAATATTTCCAATGTCTTTTAATTGTAGGACTTTTTTTAAATCCCAAGTTTGAAAAAAATGTCAGGTTAGAGAGAAATTTGAATTAAACAATGAAGTATTGTCTAAAAGTAAATGACTGAAGAATGTTAAAAGGAATCATTCTATTATTAATAACACCCTATCTACTACATATGTTTCATGGATAGACCAATCATCAGGCAGATTCTGTGTTATTAATGATGATCTGTATCGTAATGATATGATAAGACGCTATCAAGGAATCGTTCATTAATAACACAGAATCTGCCTGATGATTGGTCTATCCATGAAACATATGTAGTAGATAGGGTGTTATTAATAATAGAATGATTCCTTTTAACATTCTTTAATTGGCATAAAGCCGAATACGCAAGTTTCTGTCTATTACACACTGGAAACCTAGTTTACCGATCTTGTGAGATAGAAGCGTTTCTCGCTTTGTCGGTCAATACATTTATGTATTGGTTGAGAGAGGGAGATATGATATTATTCATTAAATGACTGAAGGTTGATATATAATAATTATACAATATATCAACCTTCAGTGATTAAGTGAATCAACCACAGGCTCCATCAAACTTACCTAAAAATAAATGCTTTGGAAATAAATTATCAGGACGATAATATTCCACTTAACTTTTGCAATGCGAGAGAAGAAAAAGTAATGGGAATTGTAGTTTATAGTAACATTATCTTTGTTTGTTAGAGCCACGGTAAATAATTCATTAAATTCACTAGCAAGAAGTTTCGCATTTGGGAAAGTTATTTGTGGTTTGCTATATATGTATGTATGTACACTAGGTACCATATATATCTGCTGAATTCATGTAGGATGGTTTTACATAATGTAAATAATACATTGGCATATATATATATATATATATATATATATATATATATGCGGTAAGAAAGAGAATGCAATTGTTTGAAGCCTTTTGGTATCAGGTCGAAAATGCAACCAAACACTTGCGCTATTTGAATCACATGCAGCACACACCATTGTTCATTTATTTCTTTTCATGAAACATACAAGAGCTCTTTCCAGTTTGATATTAGCACGATTCAATCTAAAAATATCTTGCAAAAATTTAAATCCAAATCGTAAACTTTTCGTGGTTGTGATTGTACGAACATAAATATATGTACTCTTGTTTCCGTTAATAGATTAAATTGCGCCTGTTCGTCATTTCACCTTCAACAAACGATGTTTGTAATAAGACCATGTTGGTTTTAAGTATCATCATAGAAAGGGATAATTTGCAAAGCGAATAAAGTTAAGTAGTTTGTCCAGCTTCTCCTGAAACAAATGCATTTTGAGAAGCAAACAACATGCAAGAAAGTATTTATTTTAGGCAAATTTGTTTGCACAAGTATGTCCATAAATGAAAGTACTTTTAATTTATTTACAAATTACTTCAGAGTACGAATACTTTTGCCAGTTACTATGCATGCATATAGACAGTAGCTATCTAAAACTCCTCATAAAACTACTATCTGATACTGGTCGTAAATTATTACAAATGACTAAGATCGTATTTTTTGTCTGATTTGGATTCTTTGAAGCTAACGAACTGTAGATAAAAACATTTGCGTTTATTATTTCTAATGCACGCAGTTAATAGTCTGATTAACACTCGAATGATTTAAAATGCAGTATACTAATATTAATTAGTTTCTTTTTTTCTAGCTGTTTCGCCAACAAACTTAAAATATTTAATTTGGGAATTTAATAAAGTAGTGACCACTTAAAATAAATTGCTAATGGTTTTTGCATTTTTGTAAATGGAAGCTATTAGTGAAATAATAATGATTTTTATTAAAATCGCAATTTATAAATTGTATTTATCGCGCGGCGACAAATGCTAACAAGTAGTAGAACAACAAAGATAAATTTTAAAAAATATATTAAGTTTTTGCGCACTATAAATAAACTTATTGCTAACGAATGTATAAATATTAAACAGACTGTTCCTATTCGAAATTCTATAATGATCTGAAACAATCTTTCCTCTATAAAAAAAATAGTAATAATAATAATCCAATTATGATAAATTATAGACATCGGCGTATACTATTATTGAGACTCTATGTGTAAAGAATTTGAAGATATACACCGCAAATATGCATTATCAGGTGAAAGAAAAAATGCCTGCATTTTATACATTAAAATTAAACAAATACCTTTACAATCTACCGTCTTTTGCTAACGTAATACAAGTTAGTAAGTAAATACTTGATTGTCGAGATCGTTACTTTGTGTAATTCCATTACATTAAGGAATGAATAAAACTCTAAAGAATAAATAAGAGGCTGTCTAAATTTCACACTTCATTATATACATATTTACTGCGACTAGTTTTGTTTGTTAGAACTTGTTAAATAATGTCCTAATATTGGGTTGGCAACTAAGTACTTTCGGTTTTGTAGTATAAAATAAAACACTTTTTTTAAACAAAGAATAGTTTTTAATCAATTATATATTTTCCATTTTGCTCAATGACCTTTTGCCATCTTTCTTTCAGCTGCATGATTCCGCGCTCATAAAATTTCTGGTCCTTATCAGCAAAAAAACTGAACCAGGTGCGAGTGAAGGTCATCGTCATTTGTGAAAGTTTTACCATTCAAAGAATTCTACAAACTTCGAAATAAATGGTAATCAGATGGTGCTAGATCAGGGCTGTATGGAGGATGTGGCATCACTTCCCAGCCAACCCACGAGTTGCCAAATATATGTGAGGCCTTGCATTATCTTGGTGGAAAACTACACCTTTCCGAGTTGACAATTCTGGCCGTTTTTCTTTGATTGCTTCATCCAGTTTTATTAATTTTTTACAGTAAACAACAGAATTGATCGTTTGGTTCCTTGGAAGCAGCTGAAAAAAACACAACACCTTTGTAATTCCACCAAACTGACAGCATAATCTTTTTTGGATGCAATTCAGCTTTCGATGTGGTCTGAGCTGGTTTATCGTGTTTGCTCCATGATCGTTTTCGAACTATGTTATTGTACCGAACCCATTTTTCATCACCAGTGATGATTCTTTTTAAGAAAGGGTCGGTTTCATTTCGTCTAAGGTGCATGTCGCAATAGTTGTTTCTTTGTGTTAAATGAATTTCTTTCAATTCGTGAGGTACCAAAATATCAAGCTTCTTAATTAGCCCAAGACATTTTAAATGTTTTTCAATTATTGTGTGCGATACATGTAGCCTCTCCGCAACCTGTCGAACAGTTATATGACGATCCTCTTCAATTATGACTTTGATTTGGTCATCATCAACTTCAGTAGGCCGACCAGAACGTTGCTCATCTTTATAGGAAAAATCTCCAGAACGGAATTTTTTATACCAATTCTGACAAGTGCGCTCTGTTAAGCAATTAGCACCATAAACTTCACATACCTTTTTGTGAACCGCAGCAGCTTTCTTTCCTTTACGGAAATAAAATAGTAAAATATGTCGAAAATGTTCGTTTCTGCACTCCATTTAAAATTAACCCACAACTAATAGCTTTAATAAAAATCACGCACTACTTGCTTCTGAAGTTACGTCAATGTGACTAGTATCACGCGACAAACGGTAAAGTACAGCACTAACATACGTTATACAAAAAATAAAGCAACGCTCTCTATCAGTAAAAACCGAAAGTACTTAGTTGCCAACCCAATAGATGAAACTAGTTGCAGTTAATGCATAATATAGTGTGAAATTTATACAGTGTTTTATTTATTCCTAAATTTGCCCTATAATTAATAATACATACATATATTGGGTCTGGGAAAAAGTTCGTGGCGTTTTTCCCGATAGATGGCATTGGTTGCCGATAACTAAAGAACAACAAGTCACAGCGACACCACCGACGGCTCGTTTTTTAGATGACCTTCCGAACGTTAGTTTGAGCGTAGAAACATTGTAATCGGTGCAGTGGTTGGAAAGTTATTCGCACTTGAAAATGGAGAAGAATAATGAGAAATTTCGCTATATTCTGCAATATTATTATGATAAGGGGAAGAACGCTGCGCAGGCTTGTGATAAAATTTGTGCTGTGTACGGTGAAGGTACTTTATCGAAATCTGTTGCGCGGAAATGGTTCGCTCGCTTTCGTTCTGGAAATTTCAATGTGAAAGATGAGTCACGCTCCGGTCGTCCAATCACTGAAAAATCTGATGAAATTCTTGAAAAAGTCCAACAAGATAAGCATATCAGCAGTGTCGATATTGGCATGGAGCTAGGCATTGACCACAAAACTGTTTTGAACCATTTACACAAAGCTGGTTACAAAAAAAAGCTTGACGTATGGGTTCCTCATGAGTTGAGCGTGAAAAACATGATGGACCGAATTAACATCTGCGATGCGCTGCTGAAACGGAATGAAATCGAGCCGTTTCTGAAACGTTTAATAACCGGAGATGAAAAATGGATTACGTACGATAATCGGAAGCGTAAAAGATCGTGGATAAAGGATGGTGAGCCGTCACAAGCGTTCGCTAAGCCAACATTGACGCCAAAAAAAGTGATGCTGTGTGTATGGTGGGACTGGAGGGGAATCGTCCACTACGAGCTACTTCCAACTGGTCAGACGATTGATTCTCAACTCTACTGTGCACAACTAGAGAGATTACGCCAGGCGATTGAAAGAAAATGGCCCGAATTGATTAATAGGAAAGGTGTTGTCTTCCATCATGACAACGCCCGACCACACACTTCTTTGATGACCCGTCAAAAATTGAGAGAGTTTGGTTGGGAAGTTTTGACGCACCCACCTTACAGTCCGGATATAGCACCCTCTGACTATCATCTGTTTCGATCTCTGCAGAACTCTCTCAATGGAATTAAGTTGGTTTCAAAAGAAGCCTGTGAAAACTACTTGATTCAGTTTTTCGACCAGAAACCACAGAAGTTTTTCACCGATGGGATCATGGATCTACCAAAAAAATGGCGAAACATTGTCGATAATAATGGAGCATATTCGGTTTAAATGAATTCGTCCACGCGCTATGCGGGGACCAGTTGAATTTTACTGAAAAAACGCCACGAACTTTTTCCCAGACCCAATACATACATGTGTTTCTTTACAATATGCTGCTGTTTTCTAAAGATGATCGAAAAAGGTTATTCTTTAACTTTTAATATTACTGGGTTTTTTTCTAGTTTACAGACATCATATATGAAATAATTTCAGTTGGCATTTTACGTCGTTCAGATTTCGTAAAAATGTGCTTCATTCAACATTATTTACAATGGGACACTTCGGCATATTTATTTTTCCACAGACACCTAAAACTGATCGAGTTTTTAACACCGCTTGCTAAATGCATTACTGATACAACGAACGTCTGAGAATAATTCAAGTATTAATAACATCTTGTTTACGACGCGTTTCGTGTATTAAACTCTCATCAGACAAACTGTGGTACTAGCGAACTTATTCTCTGTGGGTAATCCTGACGTTCACGATACAGCAAAGAATTCCGTCAAATGTACAGCTGTTGCACATATAGTTTACTAGACGAGAGTCGATATACACGAAACGCGTCATAAACAGGATCTTGTTGACATTTGAATTATTCTCAGACGTTCACCTAATGGCGTATGTCAAGTTTAAAAGTGTCCTGTCTATGTACGCACCGTGACAGCAGCGCTGTACATTTGGTGGAGCGAACACGAACTACGTTTGGACAATTGCATATTTAGACGCTAGAGAGAGGTATTGTTTTTCCATTCTTTGCTGTATTGCAAACGATAGGATAACCCAGAAAGAATAAATTAGCTAATAACACCACAGTTTGCCTGAAGAGTGTTGATATATTCGAAACGCGTCGTGAAGAGGATGTTCTTAACATTTGATACCTATCGTGGCTCAGTGGTCAAAGATTTTCCAACGATGAAAAAGTGATGTCGGCAGTTAATGGCTATTTTGAGGAGCAAGACAGTTCTTGTTATAAAAAGGGTGTCGAACTTATTGAACATTTTTGGGAAAAGTGTATAGAGCTGAAAGGAGATAATGTCGAAAAATAAATGTATTTCTTTCCAAAATTTTTGTATTTTCTTTGTTGGGTCGGGTAATTCTGGGTCCACCCTCGTACACACACCATTGATGTGGGAAGGGGTTTTATTTACCTTTTTTGATTAATTCTAACAGTCATAGTCCCCATTAGAAGTTACCAACATTTGAATTACTTTCAGATGTTCACCTAACGGCATATGCCAAGTTTAAAACTATTCTGTTTATTTATGCACCATGACAGCAGTGCTGTACATTTGGCAGGACGAACACGAACTTCGTTCCCTCGAACAATTGTGTGTCTACATTTTTCATTACTAATATAACGTATGTATCATACTTGATCAGTTTTACCACATTTATAAATTGATACATTAACATTCGGGATATCCTTTACACATTTAAAAAATTTGCTAAATTTTGTATTTAACGGTCTCTTCTTTTAATCTCAGTTTTACTAAATCGATCGCCTAACCTGGTGGAAAAAATACTTTTACCATTTGCACATAAAAAGGGCACACGACAAGATCAAACAGGCCGACCATTATACAATCGGTAGCGAAAAGACCTTTTTCGGGAGGACTTTACTAGTTATAAATTCATAAACGAACCCCATGTCGAGACTGTACCGTTCAAAGTAGCCGAACGGTGTGGGGCGGAGTAGAAATGTGAAGTCCAAATGACACAGATAGTATTGAAATATTATACCAATTTATAACTTAAGAGATGCTCACAGATATACAAAAGCATTTACTTTAAAACAGAAGAACTTTAGGTATGCAGGCAACACATGGTTCTGTCATTATTATGTAAAAAATTTATGTGAATATTTGTCACATGATAATTTGATTGAGTGTTAAAAACAATTGCAAATAGAGCACGACAAGGATAAGCAAAATGTAGCTATTGACATTTTAAAGAGCTAATCGAAAAAATAAATATAGCAGAATATTTATTATTTGTGCTCCAAATGAGTTGCAATGAAAAAAAAATTCCGACTTCGTTAACAAGACCGTTATCTGCAAAAACCATTTAGTTCATTGTTATCGCTTTCAAATTTATATCTCCAATTTTTGATACGTCTGCTAAATATGTATTTAAATGTTACGAAATCATTTGAATATTTAAAATCTTGTGCACTGTGTTTCTAAACACCTAACCCTGCACTAGGACATATAGCAGATCTGATACATCTAACTAAACACATAAATCATTTTATTTATAATTCTCTATTTTTAACATCATTGCGCAACACATCATATTTGCTACATATATACATAAGTATGTATTTATGCTGTCTATAATATAGTCTACATATGTCTCTGATGAAACACACAATGTGTAATACTTTTTCGGATTTTTTGCCAGGTCTACCAGTTTAACACATGTGATAGTTAACCTGCGTTGTTTTTAAAGAAATATAGTAGTTATTCTGCATTGTTTCGAATATTTTTTAGACTTTAGAGAATTACAAACTAACATCTATAAAATGTATTTTCAAACAAAATAATACCGACATCTGTTCTGTCTATTTGTTTTTGAAAGCGCGATTGATTAAGAAATTAGTTATACGTTTTCTTCAATTATTCAGCTTTTGAAATGTTAAGAAAATGGAGGCAACAACAGCTCATTTGACTGATAGCGAAGATGATCTAGAGATGACCAACGATGAAGAATACGAATTCGATATAAGCAGACTGGTAATTTTGATGGAACCTGTGGTTGATTAACTTAATCACTGAAGGTTGATATGTAACCCCTTTCCACATTAATTTTTGTACTATGTATACGTATTTCGACAACTAAGTTGTCGTCAGCAGATAATTAAACAGTGTCGCACCTGGAAAACTATGGCAAAATACCCGTACGAAATAAAGTACCGTTAAAAGCCAAAACGCACACTAAGTGCGAAATACGTATGCAGAATACGAAAATTAATGTGGAAAGGGGTATATGTCAACCTTCAGTGAATAAGCAGACTGTTAATAAAGCTAGAAGATGGTACGGTCTTACCTTCCTACGATGAAAATGAAAAAGTGGACGGCAGATCAGAACTCCAGAGCGACAATAATGATGCTAGTGGCGAAATTATAAGCGATTAATGCTCACAACTACACGATCAAAATCATGAAGCAAGAGATTTGAAAAGAGAAATGTTCCTATATTGTTTGGAAGAAAAAATATTAGTGAATGATGTTTTTACATTCAGAGGCAATGAAACACTACCTACTACAAAGGGTACTAGAAGTTTTGCAATATGACGCAATAATAAATCGTAGGAAGCTGCTTGTTGCTGCATATTGCGACATGTTCATACGTGCATAGCAGCCGCGCTATGTCGATGGGCTCAGTTATTCATTAGCAGTGAGAGTGTAAAGTGCTTGCGATGGCATCGTGGTCACAAAATGAGATAAAGGCAGTTTTGCGTTATAATTTCGTGCGCGGTTTAAACATAGACCAGTGCTTCGGAGAAATGACTCTTACACTATTTGATGTTTGTCCACATCGCACAACTATATTCGGGTGGTATAGAGAATTCCAAAGAGGAAATTTAACTGTGGAGGATGCTGAGAAGGCGGGGAAGGCCACGAACGTCAGTTACGGAGGAAAACGTTACTACTGTAATAAAAATGCTTGGCGAGAACAGACGAGTGACCACGAAGAAACTTTAATCTCTCTGGGTGCCACATCGACTGACTGAAGAGCAGATGGCACGACGTGTGACTTGGTGCCGGGAGATGCTAAAAAAGTTTAATAAGGGACAATCCCGATATGTGAACAACATCGTGATAGGTGACGAGACTTAACTGTACTATTACCATGTGCTGATCAAAGCTCAAAACAAAGTTTGGGTTTTTGATGATGAGGACACACCCGTAGTTGTCAGAAAATCCCGATCTGTAAAGAAGAAAATGGTAGCTGTATGTTTCAAATCGAGTGGAATTGTGGAGCGCGTCGTTTTGGACACACAGAAGACAGTCACAGCTTGGTGGTATACTGAACAGTGCTGGCCTAAAGTCATTGGATCTATGAAGAACCTGCGACCAAAGTCAAGAATGGACACCTGGTTTCTCCATCACGATAATCCTCCAGCTCACCGTGCCAAAGCTTGCACCGAATATTTGACCACGACAGGATTGAAACTTCTCGAGCACCCTCCCTACAGTCCAGATGTTGCTCCCTGCGACTTTGCACTGTTCCCGCATGTGAAAATTAAGCTAAAAGGGAGCGACAACGAGTGTGTTCTACTCCCTAGTGAAACTTGGCAGAACTGGTTTAAAGATTGGTTTCGGAGGATGGAGAGGTTTATTGAGTGTAGACGAAATTACTTTGAAAAAATTAAAAAAATAAAGCTGTATTGTAAAACTTTCCTAGTACCCTTTGTACTATCATTAAGCTTAAAACGCCTCTTGCATATTTTCTGTTTCTTCTACGAAAATTTATTTCAAAAAATTGTGAATGAATCGAGTTGATATTCAACGAATATGCAATAAGGTATCAATACCGACAGCACACATCTACCAATACATTTCGAAGATTGGATCGGAGACTTCGTGATACAGACACATTTGTTCTCAGTCAATGAGTCAAGTGATGCAGATAGTCTAAGATATCGTCGTACCAACCAAGTTGAAGAAGGAATTTTGAATAATTTTTAATAAAGAAACTACTTGTAGCACTACATAAAAGCCAAGTAAATGAACGTTTGAAGTAAAACAATTTTCTACAAAAAGCCTTTTAATATCATTTCATGTTACAAAAGTGCAACCATTATACGAAAAGTGATAAACGATCGACATATTAAAAAAGAAAAGAATAAAATCATCATTGAACATATTAAACCTCCTTATTCTTTTATTAAATGTTTGTGTGTTAGGTACCATGAAGGCTTAAGAAAATGTTAAGACTCATTAGATACACTCAAAATTAAAATACATCCTTATCAATGACTTACTAGCAATTATTAACTTATCTTCAATATTTTATCGCCGTAATAAAGACAGACATGGCAAATATATACAAATATTCTTAGAAAACTAAACTTATCACATCGTATATTTGTCGATAAATACTGCTCTGTTTAGATGTTTATAATAAATAACAGAAATCTGGTTTTACCTATCGCTTTTAAGGGTTTCTGCTAACTACATGCACAAGTTCTTCGAGGACAGACGATGACACGACTTGTCGATGAGTTATCACCTAAAGAAGATGGGCATTTATTGCGTTAGTGGAACACTTCTAGGTGTAAGTTTTCACGAGTGGAATGCCAGTCAACAGTGAAAAGAAATTAAACAGAACATTATTGTCATGCTCCTGCCAAGACACCACAGAAGATCGAAACGTTCGAAAAACTAACCAGTGTGCATGAAAAAACACATAAATAAATGCCCAGCCATAAAAACCCATGAAACTCAATATCCGTTTATCGTTCGTATATTTTAACAAACACAAATATAAACAAAACGTCTCTTTTGGAAATGGAAATACCTACACGCTTATGTACGAATATATAATGGATGCCTAGATGTTGTTGTGCAGTTAAAAAAGTATTAAAATAAACCAGACTTTGTGACTACATACATATACATATCTCAATATATCTACGTGTAGATTTTACATGAGATTATGGTTTTGGTTTGCTTAAATTAATACGTGTAGATGAACTATTCAGTATTATTTTACTGAGAGTAGATATGAGTCTGTGATAGAAAAAAACACGTTTTTTAGAAACGAAATCATTTATTTTACTTTTCAAATAACTACAGTATATTACTGAATACATTCTGAAATGATTTTCTTATATATATGATTATTTGACAATTAGTACAATTAATCAAAAAAGGATAAATAAAAACCATATTCTCATCAATGTTGGTATTCTGTATACACATTTCGACAACTAAGTTATCATCAACAGATAATTATGAACCATTGCGTTGCTAGGTCACTGCTTCCGTCTCGACCCAGCAATCTTCATTTTCGCAATCATTTAGGAGTGTTAAGTTTTTCCTTAAGCTAGCATGAACTATTTTCGTTCGAGATTACAATTTATCAATTCCTGAATGATATATAAAAATTCTCAATAACTTTCGGTTTAAAATAAATTTTATCCATCACTTTTCAAACACCTGTTATGTTATTTACTATAAAACAAACATACTTATTTACATACACTGTTTGGAATACATATTTATTCATTGCAATCGTGATTTGATCAATTTGCTAATGTAAATATTGATTACGATGTGTTTAGTCGACATAAACGGTGAATTATGCAATGTTTTGACAATAAAAGTCGAAAGGTCGCCTATTTTATTTTACAGAAAATGTTGATGACATTCAAGTTCAGGTTGAACGATGAACGAAATTCAAGATTTTTGTGAAAATTATCAACACAAACAATTTTAACGAAACTAGACAAGTTTTCTAATGAATAAATTGAAGTTAAATTTAACGGTTAAGTAGAAAAATGTTGTTGCTACAAAGGGTACTAGGAAAGTTTTGCAATATGACGCAACAATGAATCGTAGGAAGCTGCTTGTTGCTGCATGTTGAGGCATGTTCATATGTGCATAGTAGTCGCCGCGCCATGCCGATGGGCTTAGTTATTTACTAACAATGAGAGTGTAAAGTGCTTGGGATGGCATCGTGGTCACGAAATGAGATAGGGGCAGTTTTGCGTTATAATTTCGTGCGTAGTTTAAATATAGACCAGTGCTTCGAAGAAATGACTCTTGCACTAGGTGATGTTTGTCCACACCGCGCAACGATATTCAGGTGGTATAGAGAATTCCAAAGGGAAAATTTAACTGTGGAGGATGCTGAGAGGCCGGGAAGGCCACGAACGTCAGTTACGGAGGAAAACGTTACTACTGTGAGGAAAATGCTGGGCGAGGACAGGCGAGTGACTTACCAACAGATAGAGGGTACTTCCGGCCTAAATGCACCAGCAATTCGTTCAATTCTGCATGATCATTTGCACGTGAAGAAACTTTGTTTTCTCTGGGTGCCGCATCGACTGACCGAAGAGCAGATGACACAACGTGTGACTTGGTGCCGGGAGATGCAAAAAAGTTTAATGAGGGACAATCTCGGTATGTGAACAACCTAATGACCGGTGACGAGACTTGGCTGTACTATTATGATGTGCTGACCGAAGCTCACAACAAAGTTTGAGTCTTTGAAGATGAGGATACACCCGTAGAAAATGATAGCTGTATTTTTCAAATCGAGTGTAATTGTGGAACGCGTCGTTTTGGACACACAGAAAACAGTCACAGCTAAGTGGTATACTAAACAGTGCCTGCCTAAAGTCATTGGGTCTATGAAGAATCTGCGGCCAAAGTCAAGAATGGACACCTGGTTCCTGCATAACGATAATACTCCAGCTCGCCACGCAGCCTGCACCGAATATTTGACCACAACAGGATTGAAACTTCTCGAGCACCCTCCCTACAGTCCAGATCTTGCTTCCTGCGACTTTTCACTGTTCCCGCGTGGACCCCAAGGACCTTCTGCGGGCTTAGGACAACGGTGTGATTTACTCCCTAGTGAAACTTGGCAGAACTGGTTTAAAGATTGGTTTCGGAGGATGAAGAGGTGTATTGTGTGTAGAGGGAATTACTTTGAAAAAATTAAATAAACAAAGCTGTATTGCAAAACTTTCCTAGTACCCTTTATATTAAACGTTACTAATCAGCGCACAGTTAGTTGTTTCTATCATGGCTATATAGACCTTTTTATAACTGCCCTCTTATGTAATATACTTTATTTCCTAACACGTGAACGTAATTACAGAGCAAAAATAATGTACATAGCACATACAAGAAAGAAGAATTTACTAAAGCAAATAAAATCGTTAAAAAAAGAAATAAAAATTGAATGAAAATAATCGAAAATTATAAATAGGCGCTACTCAAAAAACTGTCATTATGGATGTTGTTTGAATTCCTGGACATACGAAGCAAATGAGTCTTCCAAAGAATTTGTTCTGGATGTATGGTATATAAACGTGGGTGCACTTAAATAAGAAGAGCGCGAAACAGAGAAATGTAATTGAACAGACGATCTGGAACCGTTTCACCAACTTAGATATAGAGAGAGCATGCACTATGCAAAGCATTGCGACTTAATTTCTTTAAAAATTAGACCAACAGTACAACTTCAATTATTTTGATTACACTTTATAGTAGACATGTGTTTTTTATTCATAATCTGTAGAAATATATCAGGTTGTTACATACGAAATGTCCGATTTTGTAAGGAATAAAAAAAAGTCTAAATTTAAAAAAATATAAATGTTTATTCTGCAAAATAGTCTCCATTTACATCAATAGTTTGTTGCCAACGACCTGGAAGCTGAAAAATTCCCTTTGAAAGAAATCTGGGTTTTGACGGCTCACATATTGCTCAAACACTGCTATTACAGACTCCCGGTCAGGGAAGTCCCTATATTTGAAGTGATTGTCCAAACTTCGGAAAAAATGAAAATCAGTTGGCGAAAGGTCAGGTGAATAAGGTGAGTGAGGGAGAATTTCGTAACCAAATTTCGAAAGTTTTTGGATTGTCTGTCGTGCAACATGAGGTCTTGCATTATCATGAAGAAGTATGGGTCCATGTCTATTGACTAGTGAGGGCTGCAAGCGGCTCAATTTTCCATGCATAGTTTCCACTTCGGCACAATAGGACGCTGCCGTGATGGTTTCACCAGGTTGCAAAAATGAATAGTGAATAATACCCTTACTGGTCCACCATACAGTCACCATAATCTTTCGCGGGTGAAGTGATGCTCGTGCATGCTGTCTTAGTGCTTCACCTCGATCTAACCATTGTCCTGACCGTCTCCGATTATCATAAAGTATCCACTTTTCGTCACACGTTACCACTCGATGAAGAAACGGTTCAACTTTCTGTCGATTAGCCAACGAGGTACCACTTCTAATCGACGGAGCTTATTGGCTTCCGTTAATTGGTGCGGCACCCATCAATCGAGTTTCTTCACTTTGCCATCGAAGAAAGGTGACGACTAATGGTGGCAATGGACACTTGAAATGTTTCTGCAAGGCTACGCACTGTTGTCGACGAATTACTTTCAACTTCTACACGCAGCTCGTCGTCATTAACGGTGCTTCGCGCATATCCGCGAGGCTCATTTTCCAAATCAAAATTTCCCTCGCTGAATTTTTTAAACCATCGCCGTAATGTACGTTCATTACACGTGGTTTCACCGAACGTATTTTTAATTTCTCGCGTTGCTGCAGCTGCATTTAATCCCTTTTTAAATTGAAAGAGGTAAATTGCCCTAATATCTCTTGCCAACAGCATTTCCATAGGCGAGACAAGGACAGGTGTATTAATCTTTCCAAGAAATGGAACAGGTACACACTTCAAAATAAATAGCCTTTTCTACAAATACAATAATAATTTTCACCAAAAGCATACATGTCTTCACACGGGTGCGATTCAGTTCAGACTGAAGGAAAAAACGGACATTACATTTGTAACAACCTGATACAAAGTATTTTGATATGATGTTTTAAGTAAATGAAATAATTATTTAATGCATATATACAACGTAAAAAACATGGTTTAAATAATTCTGTTTTTATTCCTGCATGAAATAAAAAAATACGTACATACATACATACGTATTACACATAAAGTTCAGAAAAAAAAAACGTAACAATATTACTCACGCAGATGACTCCTAAAAATACGCGAGCAAAAATATCTTTAGCAACATATACTGCTACCGTAAATCAATAAACAAAATTGATAACCCACCCGTATCTAAATCAAATAATCAGTAACAAAATTCTAGTAAAAAATAGCATCAATTCTGACACTTATTCACAACCATTATAAAAACTATAATGGATATTTGTACATTTCATTTAGTTTAAAGTATTTTATTGCTTTAGAAGTATTTAATGTATACCGTACAGTCTTTTAAAAGTGCCGAATGCTTTGTCGGCGTCACGTTTTTTTATTATTCTTTTACGGATAACTCCGAACAAAAATGCATTACATATGCGTATGACGACACATACACACATATAGGTACATACGTGTATCGCCTTTGAACTTCTAAATAGCATATTGTACCATACAAAGCTATTAAAGTATAGATAATTATTTTATGTTATTAACGCATTACTCATTAGTAATTGTTGTTAATACATTAGATATTAGTTGTTCCGATTGCGTTTTGTTTCGTTGAAATGGATATCATCCAAAAAGGAGAGACAGAAAGAGATAGACAAGCACGTACATTTATAATTGACATCGATAACATGAATATGGCTTTAAATGGACACAAAATTTTCGTATACATAAGTGGATTTAATATAATTTAATTGAATATTTATCTGAAACTTGAAACAAGGAGTTTCATAAATGAATTTTTAACTCATTTTTGAAGCGAATTCGATTTTAGAAATAGATATTTCCCTCTTCATTTTTCCTACATACGAGGGAGCGTTTTTATATTTGCGGAATGGGGGACAAGGGGTGGAAATAAAAAAAACAAATTATTTTTCTTTTTCAATATATTCACCTGCAAGACGGATACATTTTTCACATCTTTCAATTAATTTATTTATACCCTCATAAAAAAATGATTTCTCTTTATCTGCAAAATACGCCGAAACTGCCTCCTTGACTTCATCATCGGCAGTAAATTTTTTACCCCGCAGCTCTTTTTTCATTTTCGGAAACAGGTAATAATCACTCGGGGCCAGGTCTGGGCTGTAGGGTGGGTGATTCACAATTTCGAAGCCCACCTTATGCAGGGCAGCTAACGCAACGCAGCTCTTGTGGACGGGCGCGTTGTCGCGCAAAAGCAGAACACCTTTTGTCAATTTTCCCCGTCTTTTCTCTTTAATGGCTTCTTCTAGTCGCTCTAATATTGAAGCGTAATATTCTCCGGTTATAGAAACACCTTTATCTTTATAATCAATCAACAATATTCCTTCCGAGTCCTAAAATACCGTTGTCATGAGTTTCCCAGCTGATTGTGACACTTTAAATTTCTTGAGAGGTGCTGTGCCCTTTTTATGCTACTGCATGAAGTCTTGTTTGGACTCAGGTTCATAATGATGAACCCAAGTTTCGTCTCCAGTAATAGTTCCACTCAATACACCATCCTTGTCTTCATTACAGAGGTCAAAAAATGCACGCGAACACTCTACGCGCTGTTGTTTTTGCGGCGGCGTGAGCATCCTCGGCACCCATCTTGCGCTGACCTTAGACATGCCGAGATGATCGTGTAGGATTTTAAAAATTGTTGTATCGGATACTCCAACCATTTCTGCGAGTTGTTTCTTCTTTAGTCGAGCATCTTCGAGTACAATTTGTTCAACTTTTTGGATAAGTGCTGGCGTGGTCACCTCAATGCTCCTGCCCGGCCTCGGGTCGTCTTCAAGGGATTCCCTTCCTCGTTTAAATAAACTATGCCACTTGTACACCATGGTTTTTTCTGGACAAGAGTCGCCGTAAACCAATGACATCTCATTCATAATGGTCGCGACTGATTTTCCTTGCCTGGTAAGGAACTTTATAACGGCACGATATTCGATTTTTTCCATATTTCACTTTTCACTCCTGATTATGTTACTTGGTTGACGATAGCTCAAAGACTAACTGTCTAATAACAATGAAACTTCGTATTTATGCTAATCATGAGTCGCTGCACAGCCCACGCCCCCAATGCGCCTACTCACCCCTCTATAGCCCGCTCATTCCGCGAATATAAAAACGCTTCCTCGTATATGATCACATAATGTTCGAAATTATTTGTTGGCTATTGTTTTTCTTATTGAATAAGTTACCATGGAAGGCTTGGCGCAGTAAATGGCACTAGTTCATTTTTACAAGAGCGTAGGTCATTCCGCTGACAGACACATGTGTTAAACATGAAAACTGAAATTCAATTATCAAATAATATTCCAAAACGTTTCATTGAACTAGTGTTCAAAAGTATATGTCCATTTATAGAATAAGAGGAAGGAAAATGTGTTAATTTTCTAGTAAAAGACATAACAAAACATTTATTAATATTCAAAGACAAACGAGTAATACTCTCCTGTAAGTGCATGATGTCCGTATTAGACAATACACATTGAAAATTTTAATATCATCAGCATAATTTAAGGCATTTGAGGGTAAACTTGTAAGTCGTTTATAAAAAGTAATAAAACAGTAGATAGCTTTTAAAGATTTACTTCGCTTTGATTTTCAAAGTATTCTCCACGAAGATTAGTGCACTTTTGTATGCGCTCGAACCAACTCTGGAAGCGGTTGTTCCACTCGTTTGTTTGTACAGTCAAAATTGCGTTTTTGAAGGCACCGACTACCCCTTCTGGCGACTGGAACCTTTAACCACGCAATTCGTTTTTGATTTTCTGAAAGGTAAAGAAATCGTCGGGACTTATGTCCAGATAGTACCGAGGATGGTCCAACAATTTGATGTTTTGTTGCGTTCAAAACTCAATTGTCTTGCGTGCCGTGTGCGAAGTTGCATTGTCTTGGCGGAGGATGATTCGTCGTTCGGGGTTGGTTTTTCGAAGCTCAGCGATGACTTGCGGCAAACAAATAGTTGTATACCAATCGGCAGTAATAATTCTTTGACGTAGTAGAGGAACTGTTGCTACACGATCTGCTTTCGAGACAAATGTCGCGATCACCTTTTTGGAAACACTTCGAGAACGGATAACTTTTGTCGGCTTTTCTTCATCTTGGAACACCCAAACAGACGACTGGCGTTTATTTTCTAGCTCGTACGAATATAAGAGTCATCATCGCTGATAATGATGTACACGTTTTTAGAGTTTCCGGCGTTAAAGCGATCTAGAGTTTTTTGACAGCAATTCACCTTAGCTGCTTTCTGTTCTTCAGTCAACAGATGCGGCATCTAACGGAAAACTAATTTTTTACAGACAATTCTTTATGCAAAATTTTTCTTTATTTAAAATCCTCAATAATGCTTCAATCTGATCTTGCGCACAGCATCGACGTTTTCCTGAGTGACTGCCGTTTTTGGTAAACCTGCTCTTGGATCGTCGCTAAGATTAATCCGTCCACGTTGGAATTCTCCATACCAACGAGAAATTGTTGACTGATTTGGTGCTTCACTGCCAAAAAAACAGAAGCCAGCGCGGCGAAGTATTCTTGTTATTAAAATATTATTATAAAAAATTATTCCGCGAAAATGTTCTCGGTTCTATTCCATTTTTAAACTAACTTGTCAACTTTGACAGTTCGTTGTAGCTACAACGCTACACGTAACGCACCGAAACATGTAGGTTAACTAAAGATGGAAGTTAATTTTTAATATTGAAATTTGATTAATGATGACCCCTTTGACCCACTATGCAAAACTTAAAAGATATCCCACGTAGTGGACCAAGATTGGGGAATACCTCGGTAGATATAAGAACATTAAACGAGAAGCCATTATAGAAAACATAGTTGATTATAAGGTAAATTTAAATGGAGACTGTGGTTAAGTTTTGCCGCGATCCAGGTGCAACACTGTCAATAATTATAATATGCTGGTGATGACAATTTAGTTGTGTAAATACGTATACAGAATATGAACATTGATGTGGTAAGGAGTTTTACTTATCTTTCTTTACCTGTATAAATATTGCTCGTATACTTGAGCAAAAGTAGAAATAATAAAAATGACAATAGCTTGTGATTTTCAATTTATTACCTTTCTTTTTTTGGGAAATAATCCCTTGAATCGAGTGTTGGTCCACCTCGATTTCTATTTTTGCATTATTTCGTATTTATATATTTAATTTTGTATGTATTAATTCCTATGTATGTTTAGTTTGCTTATATATCTAATTAAGATTTTTTTCGTTTTTGTTATTTTATTGTTTTTTTGCTTTACTGTACTTAGTGTTTTGCATTTTGTTCTGTAAATGGCTTGTCTGTTGGGCAATAAAGAATATTATTATTATTATCAGGAAACTAGAGATCAAATCATCACCCACCAGATGTATATTTATTCGGGAAAGAAGACATAATATTCATCAACCTGGGATCGGATATTAAAGGAATTGAAAAAGATGATTTGTTAAATAACTTTGTATTACTTCATTAGGTTCAACAACAACCCGTACATAGTAAGAGACCTCTAATCAACAGATTAGTAAATTAAATAATAATATAAAGTGTATCGGTATCAAGTTTATTAAAACACTAAATCGTAAGAATCGTTTTCAATTGATTACAGAGGAGAACATCAAGATTTACAATATCACCACCTATAATCTACAAATAATGATATACGCTCTGTAAATTATCATATAAACTACCCAATAAAACGCTCAATAAATCCTTGTCATTTAAAATATTAGTGTTTCAGAAATTCGAACATTAAATACTCCTACCCTTCCATTTTGTATTTATTCCATTCCACATCCACTTACAAAACAAGTGGTTGGCCACCGAAACAGGTGCGGTAGTTACTTCAACCTAATGAATTATTCAAAAAATCGGCAAGGTGTTTTTTCACTGTAAATTCGCCAGAGGTAATTGTGAGCTGGAACCACCTTTTCTTCAAGGAAAAAAGTACACGCAGTCAAGGAAGCGATATGAAAAGAACCCTAATTTAAAATAACTACCACTTGATACTTCGCTATGTTATTCATACGGCATATACCACCACCTGTTCCCCTGAAGGTTCACCTCCTTTCAAGATCCTAGATTTAAAACTGGGTGAAATTATTCACTCCCACAATGCCGTTTTTTTCTGATGTATACTTAAACGTATCTGAGGGCCTCCGATGCCTTTCTGTCTTAAACGAGGTCATTTTTTTTTGTAAATTTTTAAATTTAAATTTATAATTTATATACGATGGCGACGTAATAATGAGTTGAATGTAACAGCTTCTGCTTCATTGATTTAGTTATTTAAAGATGATATGACATTGAATTACATTTGTGATTACTAAACTTTTGTGGCTAATTCTGGAAATGTTGATTTCAAAACAATCTTCTTTGTCACAATGTAAGAGAGCTATTAGCAAAGTTTCATTTCTTAACGTAATCTCCCTTAGCTTCAACATACTTATGATACCTGTCCTGCAACAACTTTATTTCACCAGAAAAAGAAACGATTTCTGGCCTTGACAATAAGCACCAATTCTTTCTCAATGGGTTTTTGTATGAAAAATTGTGTCCTCTGAGGTGTTCGTTCGAATTTCTAAATTTGAAGAAGTCAGATTAAACCAACTAAAAGAAATTACATTCTTGGAGGATGAGTTGGACTTGGCCATACTGCTTGTAGTTGGTTCGGAAATAGCACCCGATTTTATGCTTCTTTAACAGCAACTAATCTGAAGTAAGCAAAGATCTATTTTCAAAAAAAAAAGACGAAAGCGAATTAAACAGAAGGTATTCAACAATGGATACAACAAATACTTAATACATTCAATCAACTGTTTAATTTGTAATACCGTTGGTATAGTATATATAATTGACATGCGAGGATAGTTTGACAAGTAGTGAGAATGGAAGAAACAAACGAATTTTTTAAATATAAAATAATTTTTATTTTTCAATATATTCTCCTAAAAGAGCAATACATTTATTCCAACGGTGCTCCAATGCACTTATGCCATCTCTAAAATGCGATTCCGGAAGGCTTGCAAAAAAAATTAATTTACGAAGATGATAAGCTCGTCGTTAGACGAAAATTTCTTTCCACCTAGTGCCATTTTCAATTTTGGAAAAAGGTGGAAGTCGGAAGGGGCTAGATCCGGCGAAAAAGGCGCATGCGGTACTAATTGGAAATGCAACTCGTGGATTTTGGACATTGCGACTGTGCTAGTATGCGAGGGAGCGTTGTTTTGGTGAAACAGAATCTTTATCTTTGCCATTCGTGGCCGTTTACCACGAATCTCAACATTTAATTTTTGTAGAAGTTCTGCATAATATTGTCCGTTTATTGTGGCACTTTTCTGAAGGTAATCAATGAGCAAAACGCCCTTTGAATTCCAAAAAATTGATGCCATCACCTTGTTTGCCGATAAAGTGGTTTTCGCTTTCTTTGGAGGTGCAGAACCACGTTCTAACCATTGTTTCGACTGTTGTTTAGTTTCATCGCAAGTAACAAATCGCCTACAAAAATCAACCAGATTCCGCTTATAAAGGTTCAAACACTCATTGGAAATGCGCAAACGAGTGAACTTTTGATCACTCGTACGCAATCGCGGCACCCATCTTGCCTAAAGCTTGGAAAGGCCCAATTCTTTCGTTAAAATGTAGTGTACGCGTTCTTTTGAAATGTTTACCATGTCTACTATCTCTCTCACTTTGAGTCGTTGATCTTGCGTAATAATATTATGTTTTTTTATAATCATATCCTTAGAAGTCACGATTTTGGGTGCTCCAAAGCGCGCTTCATCAACACAGCTTGTTCTATCACGTTTAAATTCATTTACCCATCTACTTGTTGTGGTGGATGATGGAGCAGATTCACCTAATGTTTCCCGTAACTCATCTTTTATTTCGGTAGCTTTCATACCCTTAATTACGAAGTATTTAATTACCGCACGATACTCTGCTTTTTCCATTTTAACAAAACGACGTTTTGTTTCTTTTTCAATCAGCTGTCGAAAATAAACTAATCAACCGATTTATCTAAATATCGGAATGTAAACATATAAATAGGCAACCTAAATTACAGTGCATTTGTTTTACTAATTAGAGCGCCACCTATATGTCATTCTCACTACTTGTCAAACTGTCCTCGTAACAACAATAATTTAACAATGCGCTTGTGTGAACATATGTGATATGGGACCAATAATACTAGATGGTTTTGGTGCGTAGTTTTAAAAATGATCCGCGTAATTAAAAAAGAGAATATAATTGTTTCTATTAAAGGTAGGTGCCTAGATCTTTTTTTGTATAAATGTATAGCTATTTTGAACTTCTTTAATTCTTCTTGCTTCTTTTATTTAATATTTTAAATAAAATATGGTGCTTAGATTGAGAAATACTAAGAGATATTTCTCTTAGTATTTCTCAATCTAAGCACCATATTTTATTATTTTGTGTTCCTATAGTTATGTGACTCAAACATTACCAATTACTTGTAAACATCATTATCCCTTATAAATAATTTTTATTAAACAAACAGTAATTATTGATAATGTATAATATATATACTCCCGAAATTATAGTATTGAAGAGAGAGAAACATAATTCTATCTGTATCTGTTATTTTCTGAATTCTTATCATCCGTTTCCTTGAACTCACTTTCACAAATTTCGTTAATTTCAAATCTTGTCCATGATGCAATTAATTTCCCAGTAGTGCCCTTAGTTTCTATTGTCTTATCAATTACTTAGCAACTATCGCAACTCTGACTTTGTCATTTTAAGCCCATTAAAATATATGCAGAAATATTTTAAATACAGATTATGAGATTTATGAGATTATTACGGATAATTAGCTTTAAAACCAACTGACTGAAATGAGCGATCATATTATTCCGATTCTACCTGTCAAAGAAGGGTCTACAGAAGCAAATATTAGTACTAATGACTGAGTAATAAAGTGCATAGTAGAAGGTATTTATCCGAATTACTAACATTTTTAATGTACACAGTAAATACGTAGTATACTTGCTAGAGTATCTTTTAATATATCAAATGAATGACTAAATAAATGACTTGGTTTCAAATACTTCGTTTCTATTAAATAAGTCAAAGAAAAAGAACGAACAACAAATGTAGTTACATATAAAAGCAATTATTAAACTATTGGGTTGGCAACTAAGTACTTTCGGTTTGTACTGATAGAGAGCGTTGCTTTATTTTTTGTATAACGTATGTTAGTGCTGTACTTTACCGTTTGTCGCGTGATACTAGTCACATTGACGTAACTTCAGAAGCAAGTAGTGCGTGATTTTTATTAAAGCTATTAGTTTTGGGTTAATTTTAAATGGAGTGCAGAAACGAACATTTTCGACATATTTTACTATTTTATTTCCGTAAAGGAAAGAAAGCTGCTGCGGCTCACAAAAAGATATGTGAAGTTTATAGTGCTAATTGCTTAACAGAGCGCACGTGTCAGAATTGGTATAAAAAATTCCGTTCTGGAGATTTTTCCCTCAAAGATGAGCAACGTTCTGGTCGGCCTACTGAAGTTGATGATGACCAAATCAAAGTCATAATTGAAGAAGATCGTCATATAACTGTTCGAGAGGTTGCGGAGAGGCTACATGTATCGCACACAGCAATTGTAAAACATTTAAAATGTCTTGACCTAGTTAAGAAGCTTGATATTTGGGTACATCACGAATTGAAAGAAATTCATTTAACACAAAGAGTCAACTTTTGCGATATGCACCTTAGACGAAATGAAACCGACCTTTCTTAAAAAGAATCATCACTGGTGATGAAAAATGGGTCCTGTACAGTAACATAGTTCGAAAACGATCATGGAGCAAACACGATAAACCAGCTCAAACCACATCGAAAGCTGAATTGCATCCAAAAAAGATCATGCTGTCAGTTTGGTGGAATTACAAAGGTGTTGTGTTTTTTTGAGCTGCTTCCAGGGAACCAAACGATTAATTCTGATGTTTACTGTCAACAATTAATAAAACTGGATGAAGCAATCAAAGAAAAACGGCCAGAATTGTCAAATCGGAAAGGTGTAGTTTTCCACCGAGATAATGCGAGGCCTCACACATCTTTGGCAACTCGTGGGAAACTATTGTAGCTTGGCTAGGAAGTGATGCCATATCCCCCATACAGCCCTGATCTAGCACCATCTGATTACCGTTTATTTGGAAGTTTGCAGAATTCTTTGAATGGTAAAACTTTCACAAATGACGATGACCTTCAATCGCACCTGGTTCAGTTTTTTGCTGATAAGGACCAGAAATTTTATGAGCGCGGAATCATGCAGCTTAAAAACTATTCTTTGTTTAAAAAAAAGTGTTTTATTTTATACTACAAAACCGAAAGTACTTAGTTGCCAACCCAATACAATAATATATTATCAATTTCATTTCAAAAAATCATTAGGTAGTAACAACTTCTTGATTTAACATTAGTCTTCAATAAATAAATAGAATTTATATTCTTTAAATGAATCAAAAAGGTAAATTACTTACATCAATGTTTGTATTCTGTATACGTATTTCAACAACTAAGTTGTCATTGTTGGCCCATAATTAATGATAGTGTCACACTTAAATCCACGGTAAAACTCGCACAGAAAAATTGTGCAACAACTTTTCTCACTAAGTACCCACTCGGTGCGTATTTGGTGTTTTCATAATGCAATTTATGGCACATTAGAAAGACTCGAATTCACCATCTCCATGGTCTAATGGTGATGGCACATCCATGGAGATAATGAGGTCAGGTACGCAGAATATTTTTTTTTAATATTTCTGCATTATATAGACGATCAAAAACGCGGTTAAAAGTAGAATTTTCCACAAAACGGTTCCGCAGCTTTCCCTACTAACCACCAAGTATACACTGAATGTATACTTGGTAGTTCGCAGGAAAAGATTGCGGAATTGTTGTATCGCACATCTGAGTGCGAATTGATTAATTCATTAAACACAGTCCCAATTTAAATCTAACATCCTTTAAGTACACTTTGCACCCCGTGTATAATAAAAGATACCCTTCTGACAGAATGTATACTTATGAGGTGATGGAAAATAGTTCTTCATTCGTGTACTAAAATATGATCTACATTACTACATGAAAAACCCGGTTTATAAAATACAAAGGAAAGAATTTCTAAAATGTAATAATTCCAGTGTCTAGAATTTCAATAGAATTTATAACACATAAGGACTACATTCAATGTTTATATTTCATTTTACGAGAGTAGCCGTTTATATTTCGGGAACTAGCAACATTGTTAGTGTTGCCTCCGATCCGATGATTGCATCGTGAAGTTTGTCATTTTTGACAATATATTTACCTTGACAGTTTTATTATCTGGTCGCTATTTCTATTGTTGACAGTAACTTGAAAATTTTATGTCAGCGAAAAAATGGAATTAACTCGCGAACATTTTTGTGCAATTATTTTTCATAACTTTCGGCGCGGATTATATCAACAAGAATGCATCGACGAGCTGAATCCTTTATATGGTGATAAAGCACCATCAAAAATTACAGTATGTCGTTAGTATAGTGAATTTAGATTTGGACGGCATCCTTTGGATGATGAATTTCGTGAAGGTCGTCCCACAAATGTTGTGTCGGAAGACATTAATGCAGTGTCTGATTTGATAATGCAAGATCATTATGTGACATATCGTGAGATCGAGGCATCTCTAGGTGTTAGTAATACCACTATGCATAAGATCCTGTATGAACATTTAGCTATTAAGAAGCTATGTTTACGTTGGGTACCACATAATTTGACAACCGCTCAAAAACGGACGCGTCGATTGATGCCAAGAAATGCACAAAAAATACAATGGCGGTGCTTCAAAGGACATTTATAAAGTCGTCACAGATGATGAATCTTGGATCTATACGTATGAGCCCGATAGTAAATAGCAGTCGACTGTGTGGGTATTCCACGATGAGTCAAAACCAACGAAAGTTATTCGCGCTTGAAGCACATCAAAACAAATGGTCGCCTATTTTTTCGGAAAAACCAGTCACGTTGTAACTGTGCCTTTCGAGAGTTGTAGAACGGTCAATTCCAAATGGTACACAACTATTTGTTTGCTAAAGTTTTTGAAGAAATAAGGAAAACAAACCGAAAGCGACAGATCATTCTCCACCATGACAATGCGAGCTCTCATAGGTCGGTTCAAGCAATTGAATATTTGACCGAAAAACATTGAATTGATGAGCCATTCGCCGTACAGCCCTGATCCAGCACCTTGTGATTTCTTTTTGTTCCCACACGTAAAGAAGAAACTTCGTAGTCGACGGTTTTCAACGCCGGAACAGGCAGTTGAGGCATTCAAAACTCATATTTTGGAGATACCGCCTTCACAGTGGCAGCAATGCTTTTCGGATTGGTTTAAACGAATACAAAAGTGCATTGATTTTCAAGGAGAATATTTTGAAAAGCAATAAAACTATTTTCGATAATAAAAAAAAATTTTGTTTGCTATTCCCGAAATATAAACGGCTACCCTTGTATTAACGCTCATTACATATCGATTAATGGTCATCTAATTGCGAATATCGGAAAAGATGTTGGTATTAATAGTATCTGAATTTAAGATTAAGCCATCAGTATATTTTATTGATCTATGAAGATCATTGATATATAACAAAAATAAAGTAGGGCCAGGAATAAAACCCTACGGCACACCTACAGCGTTATTTATTAATGACGGCATAAAATAATTTAATTTCAATTACTTCTTCGCGATTCAAAATCACTCATTTATACCATCGTGTATATAAAGTACAACAAACTTTGTTTAACAATAGAAACAATGTAGTATCTGCAATGTTCTTAGGACAGAAACCATGTTGATTCAAATAAAGCAAGTTAAAAGCAGGAATTGATTAACTCTTTGTTCAAAATGGGATTTACATGCTTTAAAAAAGATAGTTTTATTTCCCTTTAATTATTCATATCATATCACCTTTCGTAGATAATGTTTTTACCACTGACATCTTAAACTGGAGCGAAAAGATGTATTATTCGAAAAAAGAATTTATTAGACGACCATAAAATTGAAATAAATTCCAAAAAATGTTTTAGATTAAACGAAATAATAAAATTGTTGTTGTTGTTGTTACATTATGTCCGCCTTTTATTAATTAAGTTTCTGGTTGTACTGGCATTAAATATAAATTATCTAATATTTCTAAAAATTTTAAATCACCGTATTGCAAACTAAGTCGACATTTTTAAGTAGAAATTATCTTTAGTTTGTTATAAAAACCTAACATACGGTGAATCTTTGTGTATTCACGTGAAATATTTACTTTTCAATGAAACGTATTGCCAATTTTTATGTTTTATCATAAAACTACATTAGGTAAGTGTCTAAAGTATCTACATTATTCTTTTACGATATTGTTTGGAGCGGCTAGAATAAAAGGTGCGGTTCCAGGAAAGTATTATTGGAAAATCCGTTAAGTGTAACTCAAACAAATAATAAATACTGACCCGAATTTCTAAAAATTACGTTTAGTCGGTATCGGTATATACTTCAGTAAATGATGAGCTTAAGGTGGAAATTTCCTGTATTTTCTCTATGATTTATTTAGTAAACATTAAAAAAACGGAAGTGTATGGAATGTTACACTTTTTCAACTTTTTACTTTAGGTGGAAAAGCAAAAGGTTGGAGCCAAGATTAATGTACGAGGGTGAATCAATAATTATTGAGCTTAGACAAGAAAAAATAAACTTTTTGTAAAAAATTATTTTCTTTTTCAACATATTCTTCTTGTACCTTGCTATATTTACCCACCAATATTCAAATCTTTTAATTTCTTCCAGAAAGTAAGTTTTATTAAACTGTTCGAAATGTGCGTTAGTCTCAGTGATTATCTCTTTCGACCTAAATCTTTTACCACCAAACAATCCCGGTTGGGGAAACGAGAGAAGGGGAAGAATCTGCTTAATAAGCTGGACGAGGAAGCAGTTCGAATGGTAGTACACAAATTATTGCCATTGAAAGAGTTGAAGTGTGTAAAGCACATTAGCTTGAAGAGTAGGAGTTTTTACGTTGTATTGATAGTGCAATTGATCTATAAGGCAGATGCTTTACACTCGTCTGTTATTGTTCTATCTCTTTGGTGATAATCTATAAGAACAATTCTACTATGATCTTAAAAGATAGTAATCGTAGCATTTCCAGATGAATGTATGGTTTTTGTCTTTGATGTTACCGTAAGTAGGTACAAAAGTGAATCAAAAGCATGTGATTTAAGAGGGTTTAAAAAGGAAGAGTAAATACGTTCAAACTTTTATATATATTTTTGAAATCGTTAAATCATTATTGTAGAATAAAGTTGTAATTAAAATTAGTCCGTGATACAATAACAATTCGTCTCAATAAATATATATTTTGACATTATCCAATAGTAAGTACATTTGGTATTCAAATACGTTTTGAATTTGATTCTAGCCACAGTATCATAATAATTAATTCAACCTTTTTTATCTTTAGACAAGATTGAAATTAATTGGATTTGATTCAGAATAGAGTATAGAAAATAGATTATGAATTTTGAAGGTCTCAATATAATAATAAATCTATGTATTTATGTATTGTGATTGTACCCTGGTATAAATTTAAGTTATTGAATTACACTACCGGTCATATTTATTTGCCCACCCTTAGTTTTAGCCAAAATTATTAAACTATCAAATGTGTACTGAAAATATATTTATTGTACCAATACAATACTGTAAAATAAACATAAAATAATTACATTTTTCTTATATGAAAAATTTATCATCAATTATTATCAAATTTTGCTGTCATCAATGTGCCCACCTTTATTTTTGATAATTGCGGCACATAACCGCGGCATTCTTTCAATTAATTTTTGCAGTGTTTCTTCTGTAATTTATGCCCAGGTTTCTTGAAGTTGTTCCCACAGTACAGTGATGGATGATAGAGCACGTTCTCGAACCTTCCGATCCAATTCTTCCCAAAGAAGCTCTATTGGGTTCAGATCAGGACTTTGAGCTGGCCATACCATTATAGAGATTTGCCCTTGCTATTCTAGTTGACGCAAGTAATCGCCACACAATTTAGAAGTGTGTTACAAAGAAATGCAGGCAGTATAATATTGAATATTTGCAGTTTGGTTTCATTCCAGCTCTGTCGGGTAAACATCTGCCCATGTGTCTTTTATGCAACGAAATTTTAAGCAATGATGCAATGAAGCCGTCTAAACTGGAAAAACACGCTGATAAGCAAAGATTTTACATACTTTAAAACGCTTAATGAAAAACTTCAGAAGAGGAGCACACTGAAGAGTACGTTCGCTTCAACATCAAAAGGAAACAACGGTTGTTTGTGGAAGTCTTATAACAGCTTAATTCTCATAGCAAAATTACTGATACTATCGGGGATGAGCTAACTTTGAATAGCTAAAGATATTTTAAAAATTCCTCTATATAAATCTGCATATTGAACGACGATACAGGTCAGAGATATAGTGTGTATTTGATTTTTGGCGGTGAATATCTGGTACGGATTTGCCTCTGTGCGAGTTTTACCGCGGATTCATGTGCAACGCTGTGATTAATTATCTGCTGATGATGACAACTTAGTTGTCAAAATATTTATACAGAATACGAACAATATTGTCAAAAGGCATTTTATTTACCTTCTTTGATAAAGGACATATTGATGAAATGAATAGCGATGTGGAAACTTATCGTGTAATAGTTTGCAGACAAACCATTTCGCTTTTCAGTTGAACTATCGACTTTACCTGGCAATGAAGCACTATTATTAGCACATGTTTTGTTGAGACCGAGAAATCCATGAAGAAAATTGCTCTTTGCGAGAATTTTGGCAGCAGACACTAAGGCGATTCAATATCGAACGTTTTGCAAGCTTATTATATGGAAAAGGCGATTCCCTAACGGCAATAAACAAGATTTGTAGCAAAACGTTGAATTCTAGGTTATTTCCGCAATTGTGTAGTGAAAATGTCGAAGATTTTTATCTTATTTTATATATTGTTTATTACTCTCTTATAGTTTAATGAGTTGTAGTTACAAGATGACAGTGTGAATTTAATGAGAACAAAGTCCATCATCGCAACTTCTTCTTGCCAGAATTAATCTAATGAAGGAACTTTGGAAGACGTGTATTTTCCCAATTCCCGAATTTGTCACTGATAAACGTCCAGGAAAATGGTCTACGTTATATTTAGAGGACCTTCACATAGACTTTATAACCAGATTTGAAAATCGTTTGACTATCGAAATACCATATTAGATTATCGATGCATAGGGTGACATTGAAGAAGCTGATCACATTACAAGAAGAACTGATTGAAATGAAGCACTAATAGAGAGCTTAAGATACAGATCATAGATATAGTGATAGCACTTTACTTTTTATTGAGGATTACCAAAAAGTCAAAAGCAATACATATAAATAGAAACAGTATAAAATACATAATAAAAAAATAATAAAATTTTCGTAAACGTTGATCTAGAACTTTCCGGACAACAATACGAAGGACTAAAATTCAAAAACATACATTTAATTACTTGCACTGCAACTATAGGTCGTCCATATATTCATCAACAGACCAGTATGCCTTTTCGGGTAGCGATTTTTTCACTGTTGCGCTGTATATTGTTCATATTTTTAATATTTAGCAGCAGTTTGTTCTACAGTTGACTCTCCCAGTAGTCTACGTTGGATTAAGTTGTTTCTATCCCGTGATATGGTGTCCTAAGAATGTTTTTGTTTCTAGTATTATGTTCGTTGACTACTTTACCAGAAATAAATTTATTTTTCGTTTTGATGTGCATATTTGGCTGCCCTAAATATATATTCAGATGGTATTATTAATATTTTTTGTTTAATAAACTGGTTTTTACATGTTTCTTGCTTCTTTATATTTCCTATTCCTTTGTATTTCCTATAATTCCCAGTACCTTTTGCTTGCCTCTGCAGACGTTCTCCATAATATTATACAATAAATTGCAACAGCGTTAAAATTTTTAAAATATGTAAGCCGAATCGCCTGATGAGTTGAAATATATTTTATTCGTGGCACACTATAAATTGCATCATTTAGTTTTTTTTACAGTTTCCGATACATTTTGTGACCAATGCAGTTTGCTATCCATTACCATACCCAGCAGCCAGAAGTAGTTTCACTAGCCGTTTTTACTATTAACGTGAGTGCGTATCATTCCTATTCAACGACAAATTGTTAGTATTGCAGTATTTGTTCAAGTCACGTGTGATTCTATCTACTTTCGTTGTTGTTTCAACCTCAATAACTCTTCTAACAGTTAAGGTTGTATCGTCTGTGTAAAGACATACTTTGGCGTCTATATTGTATGGCAGGTCGTTTATATAAATGATGAACAATAGTGGGCCCAATATAGATCCTTGCGGTACACCCTTACTTATCTATTCCAAACTAAAAACTTTTTCGTTTCATGGTTGCGTTCTAAGTATTAGGTGCGCAACTAAGTTCTCGCTGTTTTTCAAGAGATGGCTCCAGTAGTAAGTGCTGGTCGATTGTTACATAACCAAAACGTCATGAACCAAGCTTAGACATATGGTAAACAAACCGCTTTGACACATTAGTGATTTTGTTTTTGCGCCATATACTTTTGGTTGTGTGAAAATGTTGCTTTTCTTCTTTCATTCGAAGAAAACGGTGGCTAAAACGCATCGAGAACTCCAAAAAGTTTACGGAGATACTGCTCTAAGTGAAACAACGTGCCGTGATTGATTCCGTCGCTTCAAAGACGGTGATTTCGATGTTGACGACCGTTCGCGTGAAGGAAGACCAAAAACCTTCGAAGACGCTGAATTGGAGGCATTGCTCGGTGAGGATCCGTACCAAACGCAAAAAGAGCTTGCTTCAGCATTAGGAGTTACCCGCCAAGCCATTTCCCAGCGATTGCATGCGTTGGGAATGATTCAAAAACAAGGAGCTTGGGTTCCTTATGATTTAAAGCCAAGAGACGTTGAGCGTCGTTTTTTCGCCTGTGAACAACTGCTCCAGCGGCAAAAAAGGAAGGGTTTTCTTCATCGCATCGTTACGGGTGATGAAAAATGGATTCATTACAGCAACCCAAAGAGAACAAAATCATGGGGACTGCCCGGTCATGTTTCTACGTCGTCGGTTCGGCCGAATATTCACGCTGCGAAGGTTTTGCTGTGTATTTGGTGGGACAAGGACGGTGTTACTTATTGTGAGCTGTTGAAACCGAAAGAAACCATCACTGGGGAACGGTATCGAACTCAATTGATGCGATTGAGCCGTGCACTGCGCGAAAAGCGGCCACAATACTAGCAGAAGCACGAAAAACTGATTCTACAGCATGACAACGCCCGGCCTCACGTTGCCAAACCCGTTAAAACCTTCTTAGAAACGCTCAAATGAGAGGTACTACCCCACCCGCCATATTCCTCAGATATTGCGCCGTCCGATTATTACTTGTTCCGTTCGATGGCACATGGTCTGGCTAATCAGCAGTTCCGCTTATATGAAGACATCTCAAAATGGCTTGATTCGTGGATAGCCTCAAAAGACGAACACTTCTACCGTGACGGTATTCGAGCTCTGCCATGAAGATGGGAAAAAGTTGTCGCTAGCGATGGGCAATATTTTGAATGATTCATTTCTAAACATTTTTTCACAATAAAGTTGCATTTTCATCAAAAAAACAGCGAGAACTTAGTTGCGCACCTAATATAAGGTCAATAAGGCGTAATCACTACCCCGAACACTGTAAATTCAGTAAAAATACATTCTAGTGATATTTTGTGATTAACATTGTCAAAAGCTTTGGTTAGATCGTAATATATTCAGCAGCAGTTGTATTTTATCCTTAGCATCCAAGGCTTCTGTGATAGATTCAATAACACCAACCATGCCTGTAGTGGTGGATCTACCTTTTCTGTAGTTGTGTTGAGCGTCATGAAATATTGTGAAATGAAATTGAGCGTCATGAAATATATAATTTTTCCCAAGGAAATTTAGAACTCTATTTTCAAACAGGGTTTGAAAGATCTTCGATACAGATGACAATAAAGATATAAGCCGATAATTATTGAGATCGTTCATATCACTCCTTTTATAAATTGGCATTACTTTCCAGAATTTTAATTCATATTTCTCCTACAACAAACAAGTATTTATAATAAGTACCAGAAGTTGTAATATTCAGCCAACAATTTTTTTAAAATTTGCGAAGAAATTCCGTAATAGTGCTCTGTACTCTTAGATTTTATATTGTTAGTAATTCTTATTACCTCGCATACAGACAGTGGTTGGAAATAGCAAGAATTTGATAGATCCGCTTTAATGCTTTTCATATAATTTTTTACATTTTTGTAACTGATTAGTAAAATGGTTATTGAATTCTTGAGCGAAAAGGCTGGATACCTCAATCCGTTTCAAGTTCCGATTGATATGTTTTCTTATAATGCTCCATATTTCCTTTCGTTTCAAATACCTCCAATAGATTAGAATAGTTCAGAATGGGATATCATTAGGTTTGGTTTTGGATGCATTATAAACTATTGCAAGAAATTTTTAGATAGTTTTTTCATCTTCATATATTGTGAAAAGGGAAAACCAATCTGCTTTCGAAAAAACGAAGAAGAAGAGATCTGAGGTTATTCCCCACTAAATTAAATCCAAATAATAAACAATTGCTATCAAACTATCAGGTTCCTTTCCCACTCTTTAAAAACCTTATTAAAGTGAGTAAGAAACACATTTTACGTTAGTAGGTTTAGAAAAATTCAATATTTTGAAGGTAAGTGGTGTAGGGGAAAAAGAAATTCTGCAAATGATCTACAGGGCAATAAAGTTTGGGCATCTCTGATTTAGATGAGTGGCTCGTTCCAATATTATTTTGTATGTTCATACTTTAATAGTCACAAATATCGACATGGTAACAAAAGAATCAAGACTTGTTAAATATTTAATACGCAATATAATTCATAATCTGTAAAATCTACTCCTCGGATTCTCATAACAAAGCTACATAATAATGGCGTCCTCATAAATAGGGAGTGAAAAAATCCTTACATAACAGCTAACTTCGTTTTAATTTAGTCTTAATAAAAGAAAAATAACCACCGAGAAACTACAACGCGACATCTACTGTTTTATCACTTATTATCCCAGAAACATCAAAAAGATATTAAATACAACCAACCCTTTACTCATCCCCTATTATTGCTAGTAAAATGATCCAGTTGTAAACCACACGGGAAAAAGCGCATGTTCCCAGTTTACACCAATCCTCGCAGTTCGTGGATAATAAAGGCGGTCCAAGCTACCTTAGTAAACCGTAGATATCCCCACCAGACATCCTAGTAGTGCGTAGTGGCATCAAGGTGGCCAGTGTATATTCGTGTTCTGTGAAAAACAGTTGAACAAGTACCTGTCTCCATGGACGACTAGGTTTTTTTTTTTTTTTTATTCATATATTCTTTATTTGGTTAGCATTTAGTGAAACACGTGTTTGTTTGTTTTTTTCTGCTTACGTCGTGACTTATCTACATCTTCGAAAAAGGAGGTGCATAAAAGGACTTATAAATGTCTACTGTTGGTGAATTTATCGACTCCAGATTGATCAATATACATACAGGTTAGTTTTTATTTTTACTTTTTTTTGGTGGGAATTTTTTTAAGCGCACCACGAAAAAATGTCATATGTTTGCAGTTATTTTGTTAAGATTTAACGATAATAGCATTGATTTTTCGTTAGGATTTCAGCAAGGATATACGAACGCGCATGTTGCGGAAATAAAACAGGAAGCGGACAGTACATCGCCGCTTCTGACACCTCCGCACACACCCACATACACGACATCTCCACCATCGCCGGCGAGGTACACCTGTGAACCGATTTACAGACCAATGGAGCAATTCGAAAGTTATCATTCCTACCAATCTATGTCGGCGAATCCTTCGACTTTTCCATATCCGAATTACAACGTTGTGATGATGAATCAGTGGTTGAGGAACGCGGCCCTTTTCCACGCCAGAACGCAAATGCACGATTTTCGAGCGTCGGGACGCGCTCCAGTTCCGATAAAAATGCCCAGCGGATCCGCCAGGCCCAAGAAACAATTTATATGCAAGTACTGCAACAGACAGTTTACCAAAAGCTATAATTTGTTGATACACGAAAGGACGCACACGGATGAGAGGCCGTATTCATGCGATATTTGTGGAAAGGCTTTCAGACGACAAGACCACCTTAGAGATCATAGGTAACTAACTATTTTTTATCAGTAATGTAGACTACAAATGAAAAAATACTGTAAATATAATCATATTAAAGTAAGTCGATCAATATATTCTTGAATTTGCAATCACGTAGCATTTAAATTAATTTTTTCATTCACTTCATTGAACGTTTTTCTAGAATTTATAAAAATAAAACACAAGTCGTATTGTAAACAATAACACTTCCTTATATACCATTGAAGGAACATAATTACTTTTTTTGGTAAGAAGGGTGTTACCTAGATCTATTTACCCAGCTAGTAGATGTGCAGCGTTTGACCTCCTTATCTGTTTTTATTTGCTTGTGTGTAAAATTATATAAAATATCTTTTGTTTCTTTTATTCAAATTGCGAAGTGTAAAACCCGCCTTCCTTTTTTGTCGGCGTTAAGCCGACGACTAAAGATTAATAGACAACTACATGTGTAGTCTTATATAATAATCAAATAAGCTCTGTTTAAGTTATAAACGTCGGTAACTACAAATATTGTTTTTTTTGTTAACATTAAAGTTTCAATGAATAAATAGTATTTTCCTAAAACTAATATTTAATAAATACGTAGATTTTTAAAATCTACCACTACTTTACTCTTTACTTAGGGCACACAAAAACTTATTAATTATTTATTAAAATACCCATAATACTTCTAATACATTTAGTTTATGTTCTGTTTGGCATAATATAACATTATTATTAATTAAATGATGGGCGAGGTTACTATGTTTTAATATACATTTGTCAAGAGATACTCTTGTTTGTCCGACATAAACACTTGGGTACGTACATACCATACCTAGACTCCCGACTCTCTGCTGTTATGGACTTTTTTCTTGCTATTTATTATATCTTGAAAGAGTATTTTAGTTTTCGAGTCCTGATTTAATATTCAGGAGCCTAATCGAAACAATTACTCTGTATTTATTGCCAAAATTCGTTTTTGTTTCTGAGTAAACATTGTATAGTTGTAGGCCAAAATATTATTTATTACTTAGGGATTATAATTTTGAAAATTAATTTTAGTCATAGTTCTGTTAACAAATCTGTGAACCATGCTATTGTATGCTGTTAACTTATTTTGTATGGAGCGTATATAGTTTTATTCGGTATATGCTTCTTTACGGTAGATTGAAAATTAAAATTTAATCTTTCTAAAATTTCTTCGACTTAACTATTGCAAGAATAACAAATTTTAATTTTCAATTTACCTTAAAGAAACACACCGGAGCATCTACGATACAAAATAGGCCTTATCCAACATAAGTTAGCAGCATACAACAATATAATTCATAGATAAATAAATACACCTCTGTCAAAAGCGAATTCTCAAGAACTAAATATAATAATACTTCTTTGCAAATAATGTTTATAGTCTCCAAAGAGTAAATAATATTCTATACAAAAAAGTATTTGAGTTACTTCAAATATTTATCTAAAAATAAGAAAGAATTTTTCCAGTAAATACTAAGTATTTACTAAGGTGGTGACATAAACTGATAGAGAACGAATGCGTGCAGGCATTTTCGATAGCTTGTATCATGTCAGTGACGCAAGGATGTTAATTATGGCGGGTGCAAACAAATTCATTTTTCTACATTAAAATTACATAAATTATTTATTTTATTTATAATTGCACTGGTCCAGTCTTCTCAAAGAGGATGTATGCTAGTGCGAACCCGCGGTTTGATCAATATTAGTAATTACTTACCTACATTGAGCTTCTAAATATCAAATTGGTAGAATTTCTTAAAAAACAAAAGTTTCCTAAGTAGTATTCAGAATTATTAAATAAGAATTTTTCAAAATATATTAAAAATAACAAGGCAAAAATCTATAATAGAAGCTTTTAAGGTAATATGTAGTACATATCTACGTGTTTAGATTGGACAAACAGGAAGATATTTTGACAAACGTAACACAGTAGAATATATTAGCATACGTAAGTTAAATTAATTTAAATAATAATAACTATCCTTTATATATATATATATATATATATATATATATATATATATATAAGATAATACGTGTAGAAAGCAAGGACATAAACTAATTTTGTTAAAATTTAGGAAATAATGTACTTAAATATCAAGCAACTTGGTAAATTAACAAACAGAGGTGAATGACTCACCTTTATTAAATTTGTTTGTGTAATAAAATTAATTTATAACTTATTTTGGTTATAAGTAGAGTGGTCACGATCAGGGTAGGAAAAAATTCTGCTCGCGAACACAATTTTATTTAATTCGTTCGTTTTAAAATTTGTGCTCGCGAGTTTTATCACCAAACTCGCGAGCACAAACTCAACTCGTGAGCAGAGTAGGAAAAAATTCGTAAGAATAGTTCTTTTTAATATAGAAAATATAACTCGCTCGAATTGAATTCGTTCTCGAGCGAGTTTAATTCGAGCACTCTCCGTACTCTGGTCACGATTGCCAGCACACCAGGTTCGTAATAGGTTCATACCGAATATTTAGGTGTTGGTGCAAGGTCGATAGTTCTACTCAAGTCTGCCATGTTACATGTTTGTTGCTACATGCGCACTTACCACAGCGGATCCTATCCTGTCGCACTGACAAAAATTGATCGTTCTGTGCATAAGCGAATTGCATGTTATGTAAAATAAATTATCTAGAATTTAGTTTAGTCCCAAAAATTTGAGGAAGCCGCGTGCAATCGTTAAAAAATAAAACCGAAGATTTTAATAGTCCGTGTATTTATTGATATTAGTTTATTAATATGATCATAAGGAACAATCCAATTAATTCAATATTTTTGTATAGTTTATATACATGCATGGAATAGGTTCAAGTAATATGTACAGCTTAGGAAATGACATATTAAATTATAAACATATAATGAAATTGTTATAGATAACAATATTATTTTTATTAGTTGATAATACAATAATGGTTTCGTTAACATAGTGGCTTCATTACATACGTAAATACAATTCTAAAACTAACTATGAAAAATATGTAGATTATTTTCACCTGTAACTGAAAGTATTTTCACGGAAATAAAATTTATATTACGAAATATTCTATGCTAGTTATTCATCGCTTACTTTATGAGAATTAATACCAAATATAAAGCTATGAAACTTGTCGACTGGCGCAAGATAAATTAACGAAATCTTGTCAAAATCTTCAAAACTCTTTAATGTTCACTACTTTTAAATGGAGATTGGTAATTTGAAAATTCGAATCGATTTTATTAGTGTTACATTTACGAGAAGACGCTGAAATTAAAAATCTTTTATTGATACTATTACAGGAGTTAGATAATATTAAATTAGGCCTAGATATCTAAAATTGCCTGTGTCTTTATACAAGTACATACAGTCAATCACTAAAGTTTTTATACACACAATTAATGTTTGAAAACCATCGAATGTAAACATTACACTATACTTATTTGCATTGAACGTCAAAACACTAATAAACTATATGAAAGCTGTTATTATTTAAACACTACAAGAAGATTTGGTAAATATTCTAACATCGATTGAATAATTAAAAATAAATAAAACTAAATAAAAGTTTTTTTTGACCTCAATATATTCTCTTTACAACTGCTAATTTTTTAGGAATTGATTTATTTTAATTTTTTGTAAAATAGAGGAAGATATTTTGCCATTCTTCTAACAATGCTTTTTTCAATTATCCTTTATTAGTTATGACGTGTTTTCTCATTTTTCTTTCGAGATATTTCCATACGTATATACGTATTCAGTTGGATTTATATTCGGCGATTGAGGTGGTAAGTTTACATTGTTAAGTAACTTTTCTTGTACGACTTTAGTTACGTTTTGGATCTCGATTCTGCTTGAAGATTCATCTTCCGACAATGATTTTTTTAACGTTTTTATGCAAATATTGTTTCAGGATATCTTAAGTAGTTATAGTCATCGATCTTTGGTCTGCTCAATTTCAATAAATACTAAACTATATCTCCGCACCATCTATGCTTTAAAATAGGTAACTATTAACAACGGTAATGAAAGATTTTTTTTGTGTAGTACTTTCACAGGCTTTTCTGAAAAATATTTCGTTTCTTAATATACTTCCTGTTCAGTATTTAATTCCGCCTGTACGCCAATTTCTTGGAAAAGTTTCATGCGTTCTAAATATTTTGCATATTCTTGTTACTAATTGGAATCTGTATTGTGAGAGTAATAATATATGATCCTTGCCTTCACATATCTTAACCGTTTAACGCCAATTATAGGAAGACTACGAGTTAGTAAGTCCGTGTTCGTGGCGTGTCTTAAGATTTTTGTCTATCAGCATTCAATTAAACGGGAAAGAGAAACCATACCCCATAAGCAAGTCATCGAGCTCGAGATGCGTCAGTGTATTACCACTGAGCTATTAACCGGTATAGAATGCTCTTTATCTACCAATAAATTTAATTATTTAGCTTAAGGGTTTCTTTTCTTCGGGTAATTTTATTACCAATCCATGCACATCATAGCATATATGTTTACATTTGCGACTCACCTTTGCAAATGAATCAAATACTTAACTTTCATCAATATGAGATGTTTAAAGAGAATTTGCCGAATTCGATGTAAATTTATATCTTGCAATAGAGAAGTATCTCGTAGAATGAAGTATAATTTTTGTGACATTCGATACTAAAATATTTACTGAATCTTTTTCTAGTTTTTCAATATTCGTAGCTTGTATATTGTTACTAAAGTTATTTTTAAACGTTGCTAAACAGAAATAAACTTTGGATAGTTTTTAATATTCATGGGGTGTATGAGAACTTTTTCGACTGTCTGCAGTAGGTACATAAATCAAAATTGGTATGCACGAGAAATATTAGACTGTTTCGGAAAAACAGGTACCTTTAATCTCATAATTGAATAGCGGCAATTTGCCATCGACTCTTAAGCGGATTAGAACGGGTCTCAAGGAAAAGTAAATAACATTAGCATAAGGATATACGAGTGTTTATTTTAATTCCTAAAATTGTACAATTACAAAAGAACAATATTACAAAAAACGATAAATGAGACACCTATTAGCATAAAAATATAATTGTATTTACTACCAATTTACAATTACACAACATTAATTCTACAGAGCTTATATGATATACATTTACAAGTAGAGTGAACCCACTGGTCCCCGAGGCACCCGCCTTATGAAGATCTAACCCCTGCTGGTTGTAGAAGTTACGAGGTATGTTCAAAAATATTTTGGACTAATACTGCACAAATGAAGAAGAGCTTTAAACAGGTATTTAATAGCTCTGAACTAGCAGTCAATAAGGTAAAGAATAGCTTTCCTATTCTTTGTCAGTTTTTCAATATTAGTTTAGAGCGGTTGGTTATGCGTTCAAAGTTGTTCTTTATCCGTTCAATATCAGTATGAGACTTCTTTATGATAAAAATCTTCACCACCGATGCATATTATATATATATATATGTATAATTATGAAGATTAATATGCATCGGTGGTGGAGATTTCGATTATAAAGAAGGCTCAAACTGATATTGAACGGATAAAGAACAACTTTGAACAGATAACCAACTGCTCTAAACTAATATTAAAAAACTGACAAAGAATAGGCCAGCTACTCTTCATCTTTTGAATGTAAATTCAGAGCTATTAAATATCGGTTTGAAGCTCTTCTTCATTTGTGCAATAAGTGTTAGTTCAGAGACTTTTTGGCCATACTTCGTATATATGTATATATATATATATATATATATATATATACATACATATATACATACATACATACATATATAGTTTATATAGTTTAGTCAAAAGAGAGGTGAGGAAAATAAAACTGTTGTGAAAATTATGTACAAAGTGTTATTTAGTAATATAGTACAATTTATCAATATTTTGTCGCTCCGCCCTTGGCCTTAATGACAGCTCGCACTCGTCGTGGCATACTTGCTACTAAATTATAACACTCTGCCGGTGGTATTGCAGCCCATATTTCGCGAATTTTTGTTGATAATTCTGCTTTTGACAGGCATTTATGTTCCGTGATCTTAGTTTTTAAGATACGCCACAAATTTTCAATGGGCGACAAATCGGAACTTTGTGGTGGCCAATCCAATACCTCAACTGTGTTTTCCTCGAACCAACGCATTACAGCTCCCGATTTGTGGCAGGGCGCATTATCTTGCTGAAAAATATATTGTGAAATATCCTGGTCGAATAGTTTTAGCACAGACGGTTCTAATACTTCCTCCAACGTGGCTAAATAGCGTTGGCTATTCATCCGTCCATCGCACAGGTACACCTCTCCAACCCCGTATGCAGACATACACCCCCAAACCATGATACTACCACCTCCAAATTTTACTGTGGGAATGATACATTGTGGTTCATAAGCTTCCCCTTGCCTACGCCGAACGTATAGCATCCCAGGTAGTCCCCAAACTGCCAGGCAAAAGAAGAAAGTTAGCACTTAGACAGGATTAATTTTGTTTAATGTTACATGTAGACTGAATTGCATACAACGATAAGAATATTAGTCATGAAGATGTACTTACATACCTCGATATTCGATTCATCAGACCAAAGAATCTTCGACCACTTCTCGATTGTCCAATTTTCATGTTGTTTGGCCCTTAAATACCGCTTCTTTTTATGAGCGTCAGTTAAAAGCGGTTTACGCCGCGCTTTACACCCTCGTAAACCATCACGCTGGAGACGCCTTCTCACTGTTTGCGCAGAAACTGTTACGCGATAACGCTGTTTCAGTTCACTGGCGAGCTGTTTCGATGATTTTTTCCTATTACTGAGAGCTAGTCTTTGCAAAATTCTGTCTTCTCTAATCGAGGTACAGCGTTTTCTGCCACTTTTTGGTCTGTTAACAAACGACCCGCTTTCCTGATAGCGACTAATGGTTGTACGGACTGCACATCGCGAACATTTTTTTTGCAATTGCAGCTATTGATAACTTCTGGGAATGCAGTAGCACTATTTGGGCGCGTTCCCCTACCGACAACTCGCGTGTTTTAGGCATTTTTATTCAACAAATAACTGACACAACGTGAAAAATATAGTCCTATGTCTAAGGTTTCCGCTTTGTATACTGGTTAACGTTTTCTTCAAACAAATCTCTGTTTAAGCAAAATAACGATTCCTATTTATGTCTAAACCATTTAATTTCAAATATACATAATTTTGCATATTTTTATTTGTATTTCAAAACATGAATTTTGATGAGGTGTTGAAAAACATGGTACCTTTTCTTTTTTAAACACCTCATTGAGGAAACTTACAATTTTCGTACACAGTTAGAGAATTTTCTGGTTCATTCCATATATATTTTAAATTCATTTCGATTTATTCAAGAAGCTAAAAGTAAAAATCAAAATCAAAATATGATATACCTATTTATATATCTTTTACCGAAGAAAACCATTGAGTGCTTTCGTTGATTTCGAAGGTGCTCTTACTTAAGTAATTCCCTTTAATTACTTTTACTGGCATTCGAGTAAACGCTTAGAACGTCAGATACCTGAAATATCTTGTGCGGAAGACAATTCATGTATGCGAACAGGTAAATATTCTTTCTTCACCGTAATTCGGGTACCCCTATAAAGATAATTACACCACCATTATCATTCATAATTTCCAGGAAATGATAGGAAATTATTACAAAGGTGTCCCTGGTGTCTAAGTAACTGTGATAACCGCTTTTGTAAAAGATAGTAACCAAGTATATTTTTACTATAGTAACGTTGACTACAGCAGTGCTACAAGTGCTTACAGATACTATATCTGTTATATTTTGGAAATGTTTGAGTTCAAACTCTAGTGAAAGAAATGGTAACTATTCTCAAAATTTCTATGAAAACAATCAACAGTTTATATAATATATTTTACTTTAAAAAAAAATGTATATTCGATTCAATTTGTTACGAGCATTTTCCTCACGGACATTATACAGAATTCAGTAATGTAGTAAATATTTAAATACTTTTTAGCATGTTGGTAGGACTAGAATGTACTTGCGATCTAACTATCGACCAAGTTCGTTGCCATTAAACGTCAAATATAAAATATAACCTGCAAAATTTATACATTGTATTAGGTGCGCAACTAAGTTCTCGCTGTTTTTTTTTGTTGAAAATGCAACTTTATTGTGAAGAAATGTTTACAAACGAATCATTCAAAATATTGTCCATCGCTAGCGACAACTTTTTCCCATCTTTCAGACAGAGCTCGAATACCGTCACGGTTGAAGTGTTCGTCTTTTGAGATTATCCACGAATCAAGCCATTTTGAGATGTCTTCATATGAGCAGAACTGATGATTAGCCAGACCATGTGCCATCGAACGGAACAAGTAATAATCGGATGGCGCAATATCTGGGGAATATGGCGGGTGGGGTAGGATCTCCCATTTGAGCTTTTCTAAGTAGGTTTTCACGGGTTTGGCAACGTGAGGCCGAGTGTTGTCATGCTGTAGAATAACTTTTTCGTGCCTCTGCTTGTATTGTGGCCGCTTTTCGCGCAGTGCTCGGCTCGATCGCATCAATTGATTTCGATACCGTTCCCCAGTGATGGTTTTGTTCGGTTTCAGCAGCTCATAATAAATAACACCGCCCTGGTCTCACTAAATACACGGCAAAACCTTCGGCCGAACCGACGACGTAGAAGCATGACCGGGCAGTCCCCATGATTTTGTTCTCTTTGGGTTGTTGTAATGAATCCATTTTTCATCATCCGTAACGATGCGATGAAGAAAACCCTTCCTTTTTTGCCGCTGGAGCAGTTATTCACAGGCGAAAAATAACGCTCAACGTCTCTTGGCTTCAAATCATAAGGAACCCAAGTTCCTTGTTTTTGAATCATTCCCAACGCATGCAATCGCTGGGAAATGGCTTGGCGGGTAATTCGTAATGCTGAAGCAAGCTCCTCTTGCGTTTGGCACGGATCCTCATCGAGCAATGACTCCAATTCAGCGTGTTCGAAGGTTTTTGGTCTTTCTTCACGCGAACGGTCGTCGATATCGAAATCACCGTCTTTGAAGCGACAGAACCAATCACGGTACATTATTTCACTTAGAGCAGCATCTCCGTACACTTTTTGGAGTTCTCGATGCGCTTCAGCCGCCGTTTTCTTCGAATGAAAGTAGAAAAGCAACACTTCCGCAAATGACGATTATTTGGCACAAAATCAGACATTTTCACACAACCAAAAGTATATGACGCCAAAACAAAATCACTAATGTGTCAAAGCGGTTTGTTTACCATATGTTTAAGCTTGGTTCATGACGTTTTGGTTATGTCACAATTGACCAGCACTTACTACTGCAGCCATCTCTTGAAAAACAGCTAGAACTTAGTTGCGCACCTAATATATTTTATAATTTTCATAATGTGAGCAGTGACCTAGCTGCACCATTTGTTGTTTCTACATTTAAAAATTCAAGCATTATCTTATAAGCCAAGACATAACTTATAAATAAATAAATTCATAGCTAATTAAAAGTGGATCACTTTTTATATAGTTGAAGTGCGTATTTATTTTGTCTTCAGACATGAAGGTTTTTTATTCCAAGTATCTTGTTCCTTTATTCCCTTGATTTTTTCTGTTTTCCACTTCGTTTTTATCTCCATTTATCAAGAAGTGTAAATAAAACCTTTTACCACATCAATGTTCGTATTCTGTATACGTATTTCGACAACTAAGTTGACATTATTAGCTAGTAATTAATTACAGTGTCGCACCCGGATCCGTGGTAAAACTCGCACAGAACAATTCCACACAACTTTCCCCGCTAACCACCTAATACACACTGTTTTTATTTTATACCATTTAATATGTTTTCTAGGCTTAAAATTAACTTACAATTATGGACCTTTTTTAACGATCGTATCTTCTAAGAACTCAAAGAGGCAAGAACATGTTATCGGACCTTTATCTTTGCTTAACATTTGGTTTTTATTTTTCACAATAAATACATTCTCATAACTGTCCAATTCACGGTAATTATTTATATTTGTCCCTAATTGTATACAATCTGTGGTTATACTACAATTATTGTCTAGCACGTGTTTTGTTAAACTGAATTTCTCAGGCCGATTAAACTTGATGTTTGTTCTTTATACAAGATTCCTATCTGACGTTCAGTTTAACGAATGTATTGCTAGGAATTTTATTTCGTTAATCCCCGATTTCTGATTTAACTCAACTTTATCTTTCGCATTTCATAAAAGAAATTTAATAGAGTTAACATGTAAGATGCGTTGGGAGGAAGTATTGGCTAATATTCCATTAAATGTTAAAGCAAACATGTACGATATGGACGATAGTGCATCAGCTTATAATGCAAGAATTACAAGAACATGGTTGGACGAATGTTTTCCAGATAGAAGTGGACCAATATCATGACCTGCAAGGTCACCAAATATGAAGAATCCCTCCTTGACTTCTCCGTTTCACGTTTTTTGAAGGAAAAAGTTTATGCAGCAGCTCCAGCTAATGAAGAGGAAGCAATAGATAGAATTAACGCCACAATATATAATTAATTGCCCGAGATACGAGGGAGCGTTTTTATATTCGCGGAATGGGGGACAAGGGGTGAAAATAAAAAAACCAAATTATTTTTCTTTTTCAATATATTCACCTGCAAGACGGATACATTTTTCACATCTTTCAATTAATTTATTTATATCCTCATAAAAAAATGATTTCTCTTTATCTGCAAAATACGCCGAAACTGCATTTTTGGTCTGCACGTGCATTTTATGCAGCATAAGCACGAATAATCAGAATCTGTTCATATAAAAGACAGCTGTGTCTCAAATAACCATATTTATGCTTATGGATAGGATCGACACATTCTAATTGTACCATTTAAGGCTTATCTTTCACCGTAAATTTACGACAAAGAAAGTACCTATACTTAAATGGATTTGGTATTGTATGATACCCTTTTTTGTTATTAATTGCCGAAAACGGAATATATTTGTACGTTCGCATCAGACATACAATTAAGCAATAAAATATCGGTACATAAGGAATAGGTTTTAAATAGGTTTCATATTTATTGAAAATTCACCAAAAGTATTTACTAATTCTTTAATAATTTGTTTTAGAGTATATCAGGCTTCGTATAACGGCAAATAGAATCCATTCAAATGCATACAGTCAGACACAAAAGTGTTTGTACACCCCATTAATGTTGAATATCATCAAATGTGAACATCTGGTAATGATAAAGGTAATGATAAAGTATACTTACTTCCATTTAACAACGTTAAAACTTCAAAAACTTCTAGTAACGATATGAAAACTGTTGTATGTAGTTTACAATTACAAAAGAATTTGTTAAAAATTCTCACATCGAATGTCACACGTTACACACAAGTTGTACACTTCATTTTTATAAGGTACTTCTCTGTTCTAAGCCATAAATTTAGATAGTATCACATATTTGTGAAAAATAAACATTTGATACTTTTACAAAAAAGGAATTGTAAAAGTAAATACATGTTTGGTAACGTGTGTGAGTGTGAGGCCAAATAGCCAAATTTTTCGAAAAATCGTGCCCCGCAGTGGAGATTGAAAAAATATTTAAAATATCCTGCACTATAAGTGAAATTGTATCGAGAAATAGGTGGCCAAAGATTTTAAATGAGTTAAAATTTAAGGTAAGTGTATTGAGGATAGCCATAGAGATGGAATTTTATACTGGAATGAAAGTACATTAAGAAAACATAACAAGAATTTCACGGAAAACTATGTATTTTCTATCCAGTATCAAATTTCATCTGTACAACTATCCTCAGTTCACCTGTCCATGAATTTTAACCCATTGCACTTATAACAGTTATCTGGTTGCTTTCATTTAGAATTTTTGGACGTCTATTTCAACAGTTCATGGTATTTAGAATATTTTTTTTCAACCCACACTGCTGAACACACTTTTTCGATAAACTTGGGTTTTTTTGTGTAGTGTTATCAACTCGCGCATATTCCCAGACATGTGTTTACCTTTACAATTCATCCTTGTTAAAGCATCAATGTTTGTTTTTCACAAATACGTGATACTATACAGAGGATTTGCCGAATTCCTTCCAAATTTAGAGTTTCAATATAAAAAATTTTTTAAATGTACGAAAATTTTTACCACATACGATATTATTAGTAGTAGTTTATATATTCTTGCTAGAGGTTTTTAAGATTTTTTAACTTTGTTAAATAGAAGTAAGCTTGCTTTATCATAATAGGATGTCCACATTTGATGATATTTAACACTCACAGGTTGTGCCAACACTTTTGTTACTGACCGTATATTACAAAATAATAGGTAATCCACAGAATAATGATTTTATGTTAAAAAAATATTGGTATATTGATAATTTTTATGTTCTCAGTCGCTACGAGCTATGAGATACGTTCTATTGAAATAGGGAAAGTCTATCATCCATACCAAATAGTGTAATATATATATATATATATATATATATATATATATATATATATATATAATAGAATATAGAAAGGTACTCTGATGTAGCAGTGCAATGTATGAATATTGGTTCACTCGTTGAGAATTTTCAGTAGCGGAGAGTAGAGATGTGTGTTCACATTGTTTATATCGATGATACGAAGCATCATATGTTCATTACGTCCCCATCTCTACTTTGTTTTATTATACTGTCTCTTTTTTCCGTTACTTTACTTTGTTTCTAACTATCCTAATAGGAGGTAAAGGTTCAGAAACAGTGAAGATCGGAAAAAAATTTTTATTAAGTACATCAACAAAAACCTCTGAAGTGACAAAATCATTAATAAAAGTCGATGTACTCTATGAAGTGTAATAGAACGTTTGAAGACGATTAAAATTTAACAGATTGTCAAGAAAACAATCTACAAAAACTACTTCTAGAGAAATTATTATACAATAATATTAAAAGAAGAGAACGAAAATGTAAGTACATTGCCTAGCAGTACGTAATTTTATTATACGTAAAATTACCAGTTATAGTACCAGAACAGCAAGGAGAAAATCGTTTATCAGAATTATCAGTAAGGTGAACAAGAAAAAGAGATTGCAATTCGCGAACGGATATGTAAACAAAGATATCGATTTCTGGGATACCGTTGTCTTCTCTCGGACGAAAATAAATACGACGTAATATACGAAGGGCTGTCGATAAGTACATTGTCCAACGTATAAAACTCCACAATATTTTGTTTATTCGCTGTAAACTTCTTTACTTAACAATTTAGCAAGTCTTTTAGAAAGAAGTTCTTGTTTTGAAAACCACTCCTTAACGGGATGTATGGTTTCTTGGGGGCCCAGGGAAATAGTATTTCTATATCTGGTAGATAGACTTCCGCGGTCATTGTCCATGCTATCTGCTTCTGGGTTTCCGGGCTGGAACCGCGTCACTTGTATATCTACCGACGTTTCGTACCCATATGTATGGGACATCTTCAGGGCTCAACTACTGCACTGAAACTGTTTCAGTTTCACTGCAGTAGTTGAGCCCTGAACGTCGGCAGATATACAAGTGACGCGTTTCCAGCCCGGAAGCCCAGAAGCAGTAGTATTTTTATATCTTCAATTCATATTTACTTTTGAACTACTCTAGATACGCTAGCTAACATACACAGTCCATACTTTTTATTTCTTAAACAAAATAAGTTAGGATTTTAAAATGAAATTATAATTTATTAACGTAGATCTTATATGGTACAATGAAGACTTATAAAAAAATAACTGAAAATGTAAAATAGTTTGTTGATCATTCTCATATTCGTCTATGAACATAAATACGTAGTTGTTTCCTTTTGGAATTTTACAAATCAAATACAAAATTATTTTAAGTAAACATAACAGTTATTTCTACATGTTTACGTCCTTTTTGCCCACACACGGGTTCGAATATACTATAAATGCGTCATTGTTTTCTTTCGAAATTCTATAAATCAACTAGAAAATAATATTGAGTACTTTGTATCATTGTTAAAAGGAAAGCATTCGTTCCTTATCTGGTCCAATAAATATTTGTAATATCTACCATTGAAGTAAAATAATCTGATTTAACTTTTAAGTGTTTTTTCCATGCATTACTTATATACGCGCTTATTTAACTGAAGTACTCGTTAATTCGATTTATGAAAAAATGACATTCTGTAGTTGAATTAAAAAATTCCTTTTTCTCAGTATAGGGGTGGCAATTAATTCTCCATACGACTTCTAGTTTGTCAAAAAATGATTACTCTTCACGCAACTACAGATAATGGTCAATAAAAGAATGTTCGCTGATATGTACAGGCGACCTTTTGTGCCACTGTTAACAAAGATCCACTTTCTTTTGACTCAACAAAAAAATTCTCCACATTTACGCTTTCAATATTTCAACAGATTCCAACCTATCTTTCATTTCCCTACCGATTATCCTTTGTTCACTTCCTTAAAATAGAATGGTTTCCGATGTTATTCCCTTCGAATTTTTAAGTATATTTTTATCCCACAATGAAGAATTTGAAACGCCCACTTATTTTCTCTTTTGATTCTATTTTACTAGCATTTTTCTTATATCTTCGCGTCAAGGTGTTTGAATTCTTCAGTTTGCTATGTTCGAATTTAACTTTCTATGACAATTTCAGTAATTGGTGTCAAAATCGTCTTAGGATAACTACAAAATTAAATGAATTCTGCGCAACGAGCTACTAATTGAGGCTAAAAAAGTTCGTCGATTAGTTAGTAACCATATTTGCTATCTTGCGTTTCATTTCTTCTTTCTCCTGATGGAGGTTTGTTACTATATCTTTTGGCATGCAGTTCAGACATCTTTCTTCAATTTATATAATCATTTTCGTAATCTCTCACTTCCTTTCACATATATTTCTAAAGAAAAGTAAGGGATTAGTGACAAGCTCTGACTCTAACGGGGAGACTCTTTCTTATTGTTAGATTTTCTGGTATGTAGTTTCCTCCTTCGTTGTCCTTATGTAGCTCTTTTATTTTAACACATCAAATGTGTATTCATGATTTGATTCAGGATTACTTCAGCCTATGATAATCTTATACTTTAGTTGAACGGTTACAGCGTTTATGTGCGATTAAATCTTTACAAAATTATTGAAGAAATTAACAAAATTTTCTTCAACAGTGGCTTAAACTGAAAAAGATTTCTTGTAAGGCAATGACCGCGAAAACCTACACCCAAAGTATTTCTAACTTTTTACTGATAATTTAATTTCTGAATTATAGTTTAGAATATTAAACAATATTGTACGAAGTAAGAGTAGTTTAATTTGTTTAGGAATTAATATGCGAAGATATTAAAACTAATTTTCCATTTTATTTTCAGGTATATACACAGTAAAGAAAAACCATTCAAATGTACAGAATGCGGAAAAGGATTTTGCCAGTCTAGAACTCTAGCAGTCCACAAGATCCTGCACATGGAAGAATCACCGCACAAATGTCCAATATGCAATCGTTCCTTCAACCAAAGATCGAACCTAAAAACTCACCTGCTAACGCACACGGAAAGATCGTTCGAATGTTTGATGTGTTCGCAATTTTTCACATCCTATTCCGATCTGAAAAATCACGAAATGACGCACTGTCAAGTGACGACGCAAACGAGGATCTCGTTAAATCAAACACTGGTGGCGGCGACCGGCGAAGAAATACACGTGGATTCGACATGTTTGGACTTGACGACGAAAAAGGATGAAATTAGAAAGACTGAATCCCCGCCAGAGGTTACGAACGTCAAGAAACCCCTGGGATTTTCGATAGAGGACATCATGAAAAGATAAAAGAAAAAGAAAAGCAATTTTCTTTTTTTCGTTACCATTTTATGTTTACTATTCAGACCAAAAGAATTGTATTTTTTTTTTCTGTGGTTATATGGACTACTAAAATGCCAAAGATTTTTTAGTTTTTTTTTTTAAGTATACTGTTCTTTATCTTCCTTTTTTTAAAAAAGCAAGTACTACCAAAAAGCAAGTACTACCTCTTCGTTTTCTTTTATATCTAGAGACTGATATTTTAAGTTACCAAATGAATAAATTTTAGAAGTTAGATAAAATATAATTGTAAAATATATTTTGATGTATTTATGGATTTTATGTGATTTTTTTTTATTTTAATTATAGAATATTTTTTTCGTTTTAACCCCAAAAATACGTTGAAAATGTTTTACGAAATAAAACCCAATTTTATTTAATTTCCAAATAAACAAAAATACCAGTTCGATTAAATGATAGTGAAGGTACAAAACTACCGGTTACAATGGCATGAGTATTTTTTATTATTTGTATTTCTGTAAATAAAAAAAGAAATAATAACTTGTATATAATTTATTTCTAAGGTTGATAAATGTATTAAGTTTATTATTAAGAATAAATATTTATTTAAAAAAAATCTCTCTTGTAGTCGTTTTATTTTCAGGTGTTACTTAAATTGATTATAAAAAACCAGACTGCCTTAATTAAAACTTTATCATAAATATAATAAAATGTAAGGCGACCATCATAAAAAAAAGAATACGTTATTATCTGATATAATGGTACTACTTTGTAGAGCTACCTTTTATGTGTTCAGGAAAGTTTCACATAATGGAAATTTACAATTTCGCAATTATGTGAAGCACTTCTTCAAATAATACTGGAAATCTTACATTATTTAGTGTTTAGTTTTCATAATCTAATTAAAAATACAATTTTTAATTTGTCACATCTATAAAGAATAGTTCTTGTAAGAAATAACTAACTTTATTCAATTAAAAACCGAACATATAACAAAAAAGATAATACAAATATTGGAACAAAGTATATTGTATATATATATATAAATATATAAATATATATATATATATATATATACATACATACATAATTTGTTTACATATAGTATCACGTAATTCCAAAATATATATAATTTCCCTATTGTAAGAAACATTAAATACCCAGGTATTACATTTGTAAACATTGTTTTTGATTAGACATTTATTTATAGACAAAAGTTTATGAAACATGCTACAATATAGGTTTTCTTAAAATTTTACATTTTGCTTATAAAAAATTGTCTCTGCAAAAATATTTTATAATTAAATAATCGAGTCGTAATCTGTGCAAACATGACCTAACCTGATCCACTTACCGTGTTTGATTAATGATTAGTAATTGCTGTTATGATTTTTTGCCTTCTATTAGACTTTGTTGAACTGTAATTTTTTTATTTTCAATATTAGCTACTTAATGTTAAGATGTTTGCTTGTCTAAAACATTAGTTTTTAGTTATGCTTATATTGTCCATAGTTTTGACGTATATCCAATAGACTTACTTGTGCTGCCATCTTATGTCAGAGATTTCAAACATTGGACGCAGTAATTTCAAAAATAACCAAATTACATATTTTATTTATAAATACATGAATAAGTGGAATATTTATTTATTTATTACATAATATCTGAATTTATAAAAAAAGTAAACATCTATGTAATTACATACGTTATTAAAATGAAGTAGTTACATGCCCTAAGACTATAGGCGCATAAAGTCTGGGAAAATAATTTATAAAACAAATTATTTATAAATTAAATTAATAAATGTTCATATATCTTCGTGTATTTATACAATATTACTTTGACTTTTGATGAGCTATATATTTGCCCATAACCGAACTGATGCATATAACAATTTATATTTCTTCTAATAAAAATAATAATTTCTAAGTCTTTACAATTTTCTTTTATTATAGACCACGCGTTAGATAGAAATACACTTAGTACTTATTATTTAATTATTCAAATAATGTAATCAGTTACTGACGAGTTAGTTCCAACAGCTACCGCCATCTGTACTCATAAAGTAAAACTAAAAATACATTTTTTTTGAAATTATTTTTATTTCAATTGGAAATTAATGAAATAAAATTACTTTATCTTAGACGAGCATTCTATTTTTCTATTAAATGAAGAGCATTTATAAAATATTGTTTGCAGTTTAAAAATAAAAGGAAATTCGATGATAAAAATATGTTTGTAACCTATCCATTTCGGGCCGGCGGCGTAATCTTGGCAACCGAGTGCCTCTTGACGACCGTTCGGCCACTGCCGGACCCGTATCGATGCCCGGAATCATCTTCAAATTGAAACTGCTACGACGATCGGTTTTCGAGATATGCACGGGAAACCGGGATCGCTCCGAAAAAGAAAACGCATTTTTGCAGTTCAGTTCGAATTTTTTAAAACATATGTTAAATCGATTCCAAACCGCTGAGTTACTGGATCAATACGGATGAGAAAAAGATACATTTTTGAAGCTAAATTCTGCAATACTTCTTGCTTAAGTCAAAATATGCCAACATGTAATAGTGTCATACCTATTTTCAAAGCTGAATATAGCAGAAATGGCGTTCATACCTTGCAGAGTAATGGGAATATTTTATGAGAATTCCAAGCATACGTACAATAATAGTTGCTCTCTCCGATACGGAGAAAGAGGCTACCGACCCATCAAAAGATGTATCGATTCCGTGGTATAAGTATACAGTTAGTATTTTATTTTTGCACCTAGTCTGGTGACACAAATTTCAATTCCCACATGGTCTTACCTCGATCCAATTTTATTCCAGATCATTTTCTGCCTCCTCAGTTGATTCAGTAACTTGAGATAGTCCGTCGAGGTCTCTCTTCTTCTTCCACCTCAACTTCCATTTTTTTTTGGATTTCCAAAAAGTTCTGTTAATTGATTTTATTGCAGAATATCATATAGTTAATAACGAATATTATTTAACGTTTTTGGGAAGCGGAAGCAAAATTATAATATTTTCTTCAAGATTATGCTTGTTGCTATACCGCCACGAAAGCACGAGACCATGAACATACAGTTTCTTGCTCCTTTTTTTTGGATCATTAAAAGAAGACCAAAAATAGACTGATTCTAGATTAATGCTGGAAGCGTATCGTTACTTATATACGCAGTTATTAACCACAGTGTCATACCTGGATTCTCGATAAAGTTTACATAGAAAAAGTTGCGCCAAAACAAGAGGTTCAAGCGAAATGGACCAATATCATGGTCTACACGGTCACCAGATATGAATCCCTTTGATTTCTTTGGAGCTTTTTGAAGGAAAAGTCTTATGTGGCGCCTTTGGTCAACGAACATGAAGTAATAAATAGAATCAATGCCACAGTACAATTAATTACTCCAGATATGTTGCAACTTGCCCTCAGTTACATTTTACAAAGTTTACAGTTTTGTCTTCAAACCAAGGACTTCCCGTTTCAGCATTTGCGTTAATTATCATTATTATTGTCACTTTCCTTAGATTTAAATGATGCTCGTATTTTGTCATATCATTCTTACTGATTTATTTATGATTTTATACTATGTTGCCAAATCTACGCTTCTCTTAATCAATTCGCAAATTCGCATGGCTAAACTATGACAATACAACATTCAACATTCCTGTATTTGGATTGATCGGCTCAGAATTAGTTATAGAATCGCCTTACCTGACGACTGTCCATGAATCTGACCACCCTGTATAATAATATCTTACATATTCACTGTTCAATAATTATGAGAAGGCTTTACTATTAAAAAAATATCGAATTATCATTATCACTGATATATCTCCATTAAATATAAAAACTTCGAAGTATAAATCCAACATTATGACCATTTAAGGGAAACAAAAAAAAAGCTCTTATATCTCAGATCGTAGTAAGAGGCCAGGTGAACAGGTGTATATTTTTAAAATGCGCCAACTTCGAAGGAATCTCCTGCAGGGTACAATATTTCAGGAGGGCAAGCGTGCGATGTTTGCGCGGGTATCGGTAAATTGTGTGGCCGGGAGCGTACAGACGTATACCGTCAAATTGTTCAAGTCAAGGCCCTGCCGGGACTGGAGTGCGATCTTTGAACTGCCGCCAACGTTGATTACTTCGTCTTGAGAAGTTTATGAAGAAGAAGAAATGTGTGAGAATCTAGTTCGTTTCCCGTGGAATTTTGCATGCGTAACGCGATGGTGATGTAGGCAATGTACAATTTCTGGTATTTCCGTTGCTAGGAATTAAATATAATTTGTTTTTGTTTCGAAATAATTGTACATTTATCTTCAAGGAAAAGTTTAAAAGTACTATCGAAACTTACACAAATATTAATTCAAAGGAGAAAATGCTATCATTTTAAAACTGTGTCACATATTTTTTATTAATAACTTGTAACGTGTAATAAAACATCCTTCCCATGCAGTTTTTTGTTACAATCTGGTCATTTATTGACCAATGAGCAATTTTTGTCTATGATAATTTACAATTTACTAATATAAGAAAAGATAGTTAAACTAAGGTATACTCATCAGTGTCCAAAGCGTATTAATAATCTGGCACACCACAAGTTACGTGTACACTTCCGCACGTTGCTTTTGCACTCATTAAACTAACTCAAATGGTTTAGTTCCTTTAAGTCTCCTTTCTACATCTGCATTATCCAGAAGCTGAAGGGCTTCGAGATTTACGTGCTGGTGAAGTCATTGTTCATGATTTTGAGCATACTTTTTGATGACGCTATCGACAGTTTATACATTCAAATTCTAATGTAAATTGTCATTCTGTATGTATCAGGGTGCATCAGCAATACTACGAAGTATTTTATTCTTGAATCTTTGTATGATATTTCTATTGCTTTTACTGGAACAATCTCAAAGTTGAATACCATAAGTCCAAACTGGTTTATGGACTTGTCGATAAAGCAGGAGCTTGTTGTTGACTGATAATGTTGAATACCGACCCATTAGCCAATACATATTTGTGTATTTTAGCTTGAGTTCTTCTTGATTTTTCCATCTAAATCTGGCATCTAGGGTCATGCCCAAATATTTAGCTGTATTTTCATATGGAATAACTTGGTTAATATAAACAGGCTTAAGCTTAATTCTTTTATTGAGTCAAGTCAGCATGCACTGACTTCGTCTCATTAAGTTTTATCCTCCATTTCCATGCAGTTGAATAAAAAAAGTTCATGTTAACAATATTACTTGATTTAATTAAAAATTTAAATACTTTCATGTAGTAATTAGTTTCAAACTTATTTTAGTATTAGCATGTTGACGTTTGTTTACTGACTTATTTATTACTAAATATTCAAAAAAAGCAGTCATGGGCAATCAGTTTGTTTGAACCTTTAAAGCACTTTAGTTAATTGTAAATATGTACTGGGCAATTTATAATTTAAAGGTTTACATATGTAGTTTTGTATGTAATTATAAGAAAATAGAATGGCCGTTTTTAATGTAACACATGTGAAAGACGATTTAAGATGTATAAAATATTAGCATGTAATGGCAAAGATTTAATAAATAAAGAAATATTGTTTTTCTGGAGTCTAGTTCACATTGTGAATATACAGAATGTAAAAAACATGTTAAAAGTTGCTTTTCTGTTCATAGTTTTAATAATCGATAAACATTTAATTAACAAGTAAAGAATAAAGAACTTAATTGAAAAAAACGCAAAAATCAGTTTATTTGCTGGATTCCCCAAAATTGCGATACTTATTTATGACTACTTGATTCTTATATAGCGTTATTCTAAAGAAATGAATCGATTTCACATCGTGATGTTTGAGTTTTCAAATATTATCATACAAACTTTCATTGATGATTTGAAAGAGGCTGTTTCGAAGTTTCCCATGACTGTTACAAGGGCGCTGTAGGTGCATTAGTCTCACGGTATCATTCAATTATTTGTTTACAATTTAAATGGCAAGCTAACAGCAAACAACCAAAACAAAATCTGTTGTTACAGTGCAACGTGCTTTTTGAAGGCCATTTCACTATCCTTTCCTAGAAAACATACGACAGTCATGTTGACAGTTTCTCTGTGAATCGATGACTAAAGTGAAAAGTTCAGGTCGACTGCGAGTTTAGGAGGAACAAGTAGAGAGAATCCGTACTACGTTTGAACGAAAACTCTTACGGCGTGTGCTATGAAGACGTCTCCATTTGAAACCACAACATTTACTAAGGATGACAAGAAGAAATAAGGACATAGTGGATCACAAAAGATTTATTTTACATTTAATTTCTAGTAGTGAAGCAACATCCAGAGTTGCACCTGAAGTGAATGTCTTCTGTGCAGTGTCCATGAATAAGGCTATGGCCTATTTTTCTTCGAGAAAAATACAATAACAGGCGACTGCTATCTTAATATTTTCACGCACGGTAGCAGTATATTAAGGGCCGTATGCAAATCAGTTGCTTAAAGTTTTATAAGGCATCACATTGCTTTTCGAGGTATGGTATTAGAAAGATTATGAAAATATTTACCGATAATTGATAAAGAAGGAGGAATACTTAAAGGGATAATTATGCTGACTTTAGTCTAGTGTTCTTGATGATTTACACGATTCTTATTTAGAAGACACGAGTGGACGTGATACAGAATCTGTAGATTCAGATAATATTACTGATGTACGAGCTAGTGGACGAATTATTCCTTTCCGACTGATTCAGAATCACTCGGTAAAGGCATGACATATTAATTGACACGAACTATACTGGACATAAATTATAGCATATTAAAAGAGTCAAAACTGTACAATCTGGTCATCTTCTAGATAGGCCAGCCGTCTGCAAAACGACAGAAACAAGTTCGAGTCCTACACCAACACAAAAACTTTTAATTAATTTCTGCAATTAGTAGCAACGATGATATCGTAGGAATTATCAATTTGAAATAACAATATGTTTACATATATTATTAATAAAAATAACAATTCTTCAGTGGAAATAAGAATAAATATAAAAAAGGAAATATCAACCTTCATGAAAATGGAAAGAGCATTTGGTGAATGAGACTTCAGCCTTGAACTAAAAATAATATACATAGGTGAGATGTTATGTACTGTTGATATTATTTGACAGTATGCAGAAAGACATGGATATTAAAGAAGTCAGATACTGGAGAAGTGGAAGCGTTTAAACTATGGATAAGTGATGGCAAGAATGAGGGAAGAAAAAGAAATTATAATTACTATCAAGAAAATCTTAGTACCTAGTATACCGTAAAGGAAGATAGATACCATTTCATGCAGGTAATTATCCAGGGGGAGATAGGAGGAAACAGAAGCATCGAAAGAAGAAGGAATTCATGGCTAAAGAAATTTAAAACAATGATTTAGCCGCATATCGAATTAACTATTTCAATCAAAAATATCAAAAATAGGAAAAGCAACGATGATTACCAATATCCTTAACGGTGGCGGTACTAAAAAAAATAAAATAAAATATTGTGCTATGAAATCCTTGATTATAAGATAATTAAATTTTTTCGAATAATGCAATGTTTTATATTTTTGTCATAGTTTAAGTTGTCAAGCTATTGTCAAATATATCGCGTCAATATGCCATCTATTGTGCATTCCATGAACATTTCAATCTATCCTCGTATACGCTTTCGTTTAAATAAGAAGTTATATAAAAATAATGAAATGTATGAAACGTTTGTTACTCAACTCAATTTTCGCAATGTTTTCTTTTTCGTCATTGTATTACATAAATGTAAAACATTTAAATTCGTGTAAAAGCAGCTTACATCTTTCGCGTATAATTGTTGCCCCACCTGCGATCAATCAATGCGTTCATACTTGGAACTTCGTAAACAAGATACAAAGTCGATTAATCAAAGGTACGCAGACGTGAAAATCGACATATAATAAGAAAGACAAAAAGAAAAATGTTTCGAGCCGGCAATTTAGGTAGGTTTTTTCAAGTAGAAAACCACAAAGCATAGGTCCGCCACCTGACACACAAACTAATATTTCACGTATAAGTAACTAATAAATAATAATCATAAAAGATCAGAAGCTGTCAATCAATGCGCGCCCGTACTAAAAAACTACCACATTATTAAGGGTAATTCGACCATTAAGGGCAGGGGAATCCATCAATCAGACTTGGCTGACAGTTGAAAATCGCGTGTGCCTTATATTTTTTTTTCCAGTTTTTCTCCTTTAAAATTGCATTTAATTGTTTAATGGGAGAGTATTGTTATTTTGTGTTGTAATTGTTCGTTGTATGGGTGAACAATTATTGCCGAACGATTTTGGCCAATTATTTTCCGTCCAACGTGATGGAGGAGAGAGAGTTTCGAAGAAGAATTAAAAACAAAATATACGTTTTCTGATGTTCCCCTGTCAATTTCAATGATAGATAGAAAATAGCGCGGTTAAAATGCTTTGTTTAATTCGTCTTCGCCTTCTGATTTATAATTCGGGTCGATAATTTTAAATACGTCTGATGTGGTCTGCTTTGGACGATTTTTGTTCACATAGGTGCAATTAAACGCGGCCTCTTCCTCGAAGCATTTTGGAAATTTTTATTTTTGACTGTAATTATTACATTCCCTTCAATTTATTTTTAATTCTGGAACAGTGTTGCCAGTTTAGGAGTGATGCTAAATGTACTATTCTTTTTTTAACCCTCCATCACTATAGTATATTTCACTTACTGCGTTACTATAATTGGGTGTAACCCACCCATGCGTTTAAAGTGTCTGCGTTTCTTAACTGCCAAATTCAAATATACATATAATGTAATTTTTTGAAGTAAGGAGCATTAAAATACCGAACAAATTTAGTTTTAGTCATAAATCTATTATTTTATTTCAACTTATATGTTGTTTATTCAATTCATTAAAAAAAGGGAACAAAAAAATTATATTAAATGGATTATGTAATTCTAGTGATAATTAAAAAGCTTTTTAAGCAAATCCTCTGCGGATTACTGAATTCGAAAGCTAAAAAGATAAAGAAAATAAAGTTATTTAATAATATTTTTGTAAACAAAGTAAAATTTTGCGTAAAAATTGAACAAAGTACCAACAAAATTGTAGTCACTCATCAAATCCATCAAACATATCATCATGGTTTTCGCAGTTGTTTGTCAATTCTGAATGTGTTGATTGATAACAATTAGTACACAGTGGGTAACTGTGACTTTTACAAATAAAAATTGCGCACTTTCCAGAAAGTTGTTTGGTAAATTTTTGGCAGCTTATTTTGATATTAGTTGGCAATGTCTTAATTGTGCTACGTTTTTCCATATGTGGCGTAATAAGCCTAAACGCCAAATCCTTGATGAAAGGTGAACGCTTTTTGTATTTTAGTGGTGGATTTTGAGTGCACAACAAAACAATACGTGCATTTATGGCAGCCACATTCAGCAAAGAGTAGAATATTACCAGAGGCCAGCGATTACAATTTCCGGCTACGTTATATGTAGAACATAACTGGTCAGTCGTATCGACTCCTCCTTTGGTTTTGTTATAAAACTCAATTATTTCGGGCAAACACTTTGGAACATCTAGCAGCTTACCATCTCTGTGCATGGTAGAGAGCAGTAAAACACACAAGTGCTTTTATTTATATTAGCGATCACTCAAAGTAATCGCTAAAACTATGTACAAGGTTACTATCAATGGGTATAAAACACCCAAAAAATGAAACGCTATTACTATCGCGGGTGTAAACCACCCAAGCTCTTTTTAAAATAAATTTTATATAAATATAATCTCGGATTAATGTAGTAGAATGTACTTCTAAACATAGAAAACCATTCAAAGGTGGATAACATTATAATAAAGGGACGATTTTCATAGAAAATTATATAGTTTACTTAAAAGTTCAGCCTTTTGGGTGGAATCCACCCAGACGATAGTAACGGAGGGTTAAATATCTTATTTATAAAATGCTACTAAGAAACATTTAATACCAATATATTATTTATTACACTATATTGTAATACATTTTCAGGTAATTAAATAAACGTTCATACAAAAAAATTTTTAAATATCCAAATTTTGAAAACATAAAGTCGTTTAATCATAAATAGGTTATTAAAAATTGTAAAAAAGTACCAAAGTTGAGACGGTAATATAGCGGCAAAATTTAACTCGCATCTTATTTTTTTCTGCACATTATTGAAGAGATATTGCAAAGCGGTTTTATATTCATCGAAGTAGGTCTGTTAGCTAACGCCATAGACAGCTGCTGTTTGATTGTGTCAATACTGTCAGATGTATTAACAATGTCGTACACCAATGTGTTAAATTTGTTGCACAACGTACAAATATTAAATTATTTTTAAATGAAAGTGTAAATACGACTGATATTCATCACAGATTTTATATATCAGGTTGTTACAAATGTAATGTCCGTTTTTTCATTCAGTCTGAACTGAATCGCACCTGTGTAAAGACGTGTATGTTTTTGGTGAAAATTATTATTGTATTTGTAGAAAAGGGTATTTAATTTGAAGTGTGTACCTGTTCCATTTCTTGGAAAGATTAATACACCTGTCCTTGTCTCGCCTATGGAAATGCTGTCGGCAAGAGATATTCGGGCAATTTACCTCTTTCAATTTAAAAAGGGATTAAATGCAGCTGCAGCAACGCGAGAAATTAATCAGACGTTCGGTGAAACCACGTGTAATGAATGCACATTACGGCGATGGTTTAAAAAATTCAGCGAGCGAAATTTTGATTTGGAAAATGAGCCTCGCGGATATGCGCGTAGCACCGTTAATGACGACGAGCTGCGTGTAGAAGTTGAAAGTAATCCGTCGATAACAGTGCGTAGCCTTGCAGAAACAATTCAAGTGTCCATTGCCACCATTAGCCGTCACCTTTCTTCGATTGGCAAAGTGAAGAAACTCGATCGATGGGTGCCGCACCAATTAACGGAAGCCAATAAGCTCCGTCGATTAGAGGTGGCTACCTCTTTGGCTAATCGACAGAAAGTTGATCCGTTTAGTCATCAAGTGGTAACGTGTGACGAAAAGTGGATACTTTATGATAATCGGAGACGGTCAGGACAATGGTTAGATCGAGGTGAAGCACCAAGACAGCATGCACGAGCATCACTTCACCCGCGAAAGATTATGGTGACTGTATGGTGGACTAGTAAGGGTATTATTCACTATTCATTTTTGCAACCTGGTGAAACCATCACGGCAGCGTCCTATTGTGTCGAACTGGAAACTATGCATGGAAAATTGAGCCGCTTGCAGCCCTCACTAGTCAATAGACATGGACCCATACTTCTTCATGATAATGCAAGACCTCATGTTGCACGACAGACAATCCAAAAACTTTCGGAATTTGGTTACAAAATTCTGCCTCACCCACCTTATTCACCAGACCTTTCGCCAACTGATTTTCATTTTTTCCGAAGTTTAGACATCACTTAAAAAATAGGGACTTCCCTGACCGGGAGTCTGTAATAGCAGTGTTTGAGCAATATGTGAGCCGTCAAAACCTAGATTTCTTTTCAAAGGGAATTTTTCAGCTTCCAGGCCGTTGGCAGCAAACTATTGATGTAAATGGAGACTATTTTGCAGAATAAATATTTATATTTTTTTAAATTTAGACTTTTTTATTCCTTATAAAATCGGACATTTCATATGTAACAACCTGAAACAATTTGCAGAAGAAGGTTTATCACTCAAAAGAGTTTTAAAGTGGTCAAAATCCACCCAGGATGGTCGTCGAACGTGCGTCTAGTTTGTGGCATGCTGCCAGTCCAGCATTTGCTGTGAATATTGGTAACAATCAAAAAGTTGACCAGCTGATTAGAATCAATAGGCGGATATCTGCGAAGGAAATTGTTAGGAACGTACTAGTGTTGGTAGTGTTTACGCGATTATCTATGACAAGCGTAAATTCAATAGAGTTAGTACCATGTAAATTCCAAAACAACTTTCCGCGAAACAACACCAGAAACAAGTTCAGTTTTGTAGGAAATCCGGCTTCGCTGCGAGTACGAAAGTGATGACTTTTTGTATAATAACAACTGATGAGACTTGGTCCACTATTATATCCCAGAAAAAAAGAACATTAGCTTAGAATGGCGTCACTCAAATTTACCTACGCCTAAAAAATGCAAAGTACAACCATCAGCTGATAAAGTAATGACGGCTATATTTTGGGACGCTCTAGGATTAATTTACGTTGATTTTCTCGAAGAAAGAAAAACAATTAATTCGGCTTACTACAGTGAACTTTTTAGAATGGTTAAGCTGTCCATACGAATAAAAGGAAAGGGGCTTTATTTGCCTATTCGATAAAGCTCGCTCACATACGTCTCACTTAACGAACGATACATTGGTATTGTCTCACAGCCGTCCCCCTTCTTAATCCGGACTTAGCCTCGAGTGTTGAGCCACTTAAAATATTCTTCGGAAACCAGGAATTTACCACAAATGAGCAAGAATGCGATACAAATTAGGCTACGTCGTTAACCGAAACAATTTTTTTCTACGAGAATACAGAAACTACCGGAGCGATGGGACAATTGTATTTTAAAGTGGTGTTGTCATAGAAAAACAATGTATACACCAGCTGTCCCATGACACGATTGATACAGCTTAAAGATGTGTTACTGAAGCACTTTCAAGTTAATAATTTCTAATTAATATATGCTAAAAACTCTATCATAACTGAGCTGTAAGCGTTTGTAATTCTGGAGTGGCACCGTGAAGAAAGGTGCGCATGTTTACAAAGTTCAATTGACTCAAGAACTAAAGCCTAGTGACCACACACAGCGAATAGAGTTCGTTGAATGGACTATGAAACAAGTGGATGTTGATTTTTCGAACAAAATAATCTTCGGCGATAGGCTCATTTTCATTTAGGTGGTTGTGTTAATCGGCAAAATTAACGCATTCGACATTTAGAAAATCTACGAGCAATAGTTAAGAAGCAAATGCATCCACAACGTGTCACTGTTTGGTGTGGATTTTGGTCTGGAGGCATCATCGGACCATTCTTCTTCGAAAATGTGGCTAGTCAGACAATAACAAGTTTTTTTGTACCTAAATTGCAAGATGTGATCGTGGACTACATGTGGTTTCAGCAAGACAGTGCCACATGTCATACAGCCGGAGAAACAACTAAATTATTGCAGGAGTCATTTTTTGGCCGTGTAATTTCTCGTGTTGGTGATCAGAATTGGCTGGCCAGACCGTGCTATTTAACGGAACTCGGACTTTTTTCTCTGGTGTTTTTTGAAGTCTGGGGCTTATGACAACAAGCTCGCGATCACCCACATTTTGGAGGAAATTGAGTGCTGTATCAACGAAATTCAGCCACATTTATGCAAAACGGTCATGAAAAATTTCAACAAAAAAGTGCGTAAGTGCCAGCAAAACCGCGGAAGCAATTTACACGATATGCTATTCAATACATAACCCTATACTTATACTTTATAAATCCATAGAAAATTTATAATTTTTAATTATAAACCTGTGTATTCTATCAAAATTTGTTCTTGTGATAATTTTGAGACGCCCATTATACTAAAGCAAAACGATGTTTTGCAAAAAGGGGTTTCTTATGACGTACGTCAAAGAATTCTCGGTATTGCAAAGAAAGCATGAAGGAAAGATTGTCATGAGGTGTCGATACGAGGAGAAAGGTAATCCAGAAAAAACTAGAGTGAGAAAGTAGTGGAACTAGGAAATGAAAATAATAATATTGAATGAAATGCAAAGACTAGCCAAATGGAAGAAACAGATGAATAAATGATGAAGAGAACATTCGATACTCTTAGGGGTGGTTATTAAATTATATAAGTCTGGTGATCTCAAGCCCTAGCTATCGGCAAATCTGCTCCAGACTGGACTTTTCGGGTTACATCTTTACATATCACTAATAAAATAAATACAAGTGTTTAAAGCTATTTGAATATGCGTTTGCATATTCAAATTGTACATCACATTAAACTGTAGCTGTTCAGAATTATTACGGGAGGAAACAAATACATACGAGCGTTAAATCTGACCATATTGCATGCTCGTTTACTGTTCATACTTTCCCTTTAATTTGTCGAAATCATTCGTTGAAAAATCAAGATTTTACAGCATAGCATAAAGGCAGTTTAATGTTCAGCGATTCAACGTTAGCAAAGCAGCAAGAAAACAAAAATATCACGTAATCTTTCAAAATATTAACCGAAAACTGCACCTATGAGCATCTTCAGCTGTACCTCCCCTTGTCTGTTATTACATCTATCTACTTCTCGCTATATATTCTTAAATTATTATTAAAGTTAAGATGCTCTTTTCTACTTTATTTTCGAGAGGGTACACCCATGGCGCCACGGCTGCCCCCGCGTACGAAAACCCCTAATTAGTATCATAGCGGACCGCGACACAGTTTTATACATTTTAGTAAATTGCCGGTTAGAACGTGGTCAACCCACCCCGCCCTAAATATAGATCTAGGAATAAAACAGGGGTCTTACTCACTTTGTGTCGCTCCCCAGTCCCTCGTCGTCGTCCCACAAAAGACGCGATTTTAATTTGCGAAATTATACAGGGTGGAGACGTTAAGTGGCAGGAACGATTTCGGATGTATTGTCCCGAGCTATGCTTTTGTATCGAGATAAGAATTAAAATATGGCAAATTGTTGACTTCAAACATGTTATTTTAAAGGCGTAAGTTTTGTATGGTTATTGAGAGAGACAAAATTATTTTGATCGGGCGATATAATAGATGGCAGTTGTATAATCTCTTGTTCAAAAATAGGTATCTTTTTCTAAATTATATATCGTTATATACAGTTATATTTCTCAAGTTAGGTTAGCACTGTTTTCGAACTCTGTCGTAAGAATTCTTTTTTTATTTATACAGATTGAAATATGTTAAAATATCTAAAACAAAATAACTTTATGACCAGAGACATCATGAGTAGCAAAAAGAATTAATTCTTAAACATTTTTGAATTTGTGGAGGATATTAGCAACGAATACGCGAAGAATTTGCGAATTAATGTCTTCAGTAACTGAGGAAACAACTAGGGCATTTTTTATAATTTTATTTTTAAATATATTCTTTAGAAAGATTAATATGTTTGGTGATTTGACGAGGAATAGCTTCGGTTCCTTTGAAAAAGTTCTTTTCTTGTTTTATAATTCACTCATCTATAACAGAGGAGTTTGCCATAAACGGTCTTTGAATTTAAAAAATGGCAAATAATTTCTTGGGTCCATATCAAAAAAATTGGGAGACTGTTCATATTTTCTGAGACCAGCGTTGTACATGGAACCAATTGAAATTCAACTGTTACGAAATGCGGCGTTATTCTAATGAAACAAGATAAATAATATACAAAAAAAAACTATTTTTGGAAAAATTGTCGCCAGTCTGACTGGCGGAAGTTGATAAATATGTAGTATTTGTCTTTTTGAGTACCATTCGAGGTCGGATTTTAACTATTTTTCTATCTTTTATCCAAGTTCTTCATCTAACATCATTTTATGTATTTGGTCAGCAAATTTATAGGGTCTTTGTAGTTATTATAGTTTTTAGAATCACTATTATATTGCAATAACAATGTTCCCTTTCAAACTATTAAGAATTTTGCTATTATTTTGATGTTATATTAAAAATGTTCGTTAACCTATTCTTTCCGTTCCTTGGCGATATATATATACTATAATTTTGATCGTGACTTCTTTATCGCTTCATTTACGTTTACTTCTTGGACACCATCGTCTTATGCTTTGACGCTTTTTGGTTATATATTTTCTGGTTCTGATATTTTATCCTCCAACTGTAATATCCTATCCTTTAATTGGGCACTAAATACTTCCTAAAAGTATTCCACTATTTTCTTCTAGGAATACTTAATGCTTTCTATTTCTCGTTCCTACCGTTTCATATTTATTTGATTTTCTGAAATATCTTTTAGTTCTGTATTAAAACTTCTGACTAGTTTTATTGGACCCTTCTATTTTTCTGTCGAAGCTTTTCTATCTCTTCAGTCTTTATAAACTTTTTTCTGTATTTTTTTTAAAAATGTGTAGTTTTTCTTCATTATTTTGTTATATATTTTACATGATTCGTTATTTTTACATTATTATCTATTGTTTTCTCTTTCTGTGTTTAGTTTATTTCCTGTTTTTTCTTACTACGATTACTCTATGCATTTTTAACTGCCTGGGCTTTGAAAATGTAATCTATACTTATATAATAATAATAATAATATTTATTACGTTCCATAATGTCAAAAAACATAGAATATGTCATAAGTATAAAATATACAAAATATATAACAACGAGAAAACAATCACAAGTTAAAATAGATAGTAAGTATGTATACATACATGTATATGCGTGCAGTTGACCTATGCTATATGCCAATGTCTACAATTGTTTTAAAGAAATCTTCCACACTATAGAACTCTTGCTCTATTGGCCAAAACTTAAAAATAATTTTAAACCGGGCCAACGGCAAGCTCTTGATCCGAAGCGGTATGTGGTTATATATTTTTACGCAATGGTGAACATTTTTTTGTATTTTTGTAAAATACGTTCGTGGGGGTACAAGATGCATATTACGAAGGTTTCGCGTAGCATGTCCGTGATTCGTTTCGTATTTTTTAAAAAATTCATTATAGTTTATTTTCACATGTAGCGCGCACTGAAGTACAATATATAAATTGAGGGCATCGCTAGTACTTATAACTCTCATCTTCATTTGCAGATCTAATTTTAACTTTTACATATCTCTTGTACTTGTTTGCTGTATTTTCTCAACTAATCTGCTCATTTTTATCGATCCTTAAGTTTTTGAACTTTCTTTTTTTATCATAAGTTTCATATCTTTTCTTAACTTTCGCACAAACCATTTCTCGTCTGTTTCTTTTCCCTATGTCATATTTATGGATCTCTTGGGTTTGACAAACATATTGGTTACTACTAGATTGTTTCCTATAAAAAAATTATCAATATTTGATTATTCTTTCATATTGTCTTCGTGTAGTTCAATTGTATCTGTTATATTGTTTGTTACTTCTGCTTCCTATTTTATCTCTTAGACAACTCGCAGGTATTAATTGATTTTCTGTATTTTCATGTCACTAACCTTCTTAAACTAGATCATAAATCTAAAGTAAATATTAGTTTTTTTTTACATAAGTTCGTAGCGTTTTTATTGATCTCGAAGTTTATTAACTTTTTACAAAAAGAAAAAACATGAACTAATTAAGAATATATTCTTCTCCAATGATCTGACAACTTTTCGATTTCATTCCTCAAGAAATCCGGTGGATTGGAAGTGAAGTAGTTGAGAATCGTTTACGTTGAAATGACTCTTTATAAATGGAGAAAATTATTTCCATGCTATTCTCTCCTCAGTTAAGTTTTTTCCGTAAATAGCTCAAATAGTTCTAGCCCCTTTCGATATATTCCGATGTAACTCTTCTATTGATGTCGAACAAAAGGATATGTCGAAAATGCTCGTTTGTTTTTCTTATTAACATTCCATTTTCTTTAGTCAATAAATAAAGCAAACTATTTACTTAAACAATAATGACATAATCTATAATATCTTTTTCGAAGCACTCTTATTATAGAAACCATAACCGCTACGAATATCAATGCATCAACCTAATATATCTTTGCTTTTCGTATTTCCTTATGTTTACTGTTTACTTTTCTTTCTTACAATCCTATTCTCGCAGATATATACTGCACATACATTGTACATACGAGGGTAGTTTGACAAGTAGTGAGAATGGAAAAGAAAAATGAATTTTTTAAATACAAAATAATTTTTATTTTTCAATATATTCTCCTAAAAGAGCAATACATTTATTCCAACGGTGCTCCAATGCCCTTATGCCATCTCTAAAATGCGATTCCGGAAGGCATGCAAAATACTCATTTACGAAGATGATAAGCTCGTCGTTAGACGACAATTTCTTTCCACCTAGTGCCGTTTTCAATTTTGGAAAAAGGTGGAAGTCGGAGGGGGCTAGATCCGGCGAATAAGGCGCATGCGGTACTAATTGGAAATTCAACTCGTGGATTTTGGATATCGCAACTGTGTTGGTATGCGAAGGAGCGTTGTCTTAGTGAAACAGAATCTTTTTCTTTGCCATTCCTGGCAGTTTAGCACGAATCTCAATATTTAATTTTTGTAGAAGTTCTGCATAATATTGTCCGCTTATTGTGGTACCTTTCTGAAGGTAATAAATGAGCAAAATGCCCTTTGAATCTCAAAAAATTAATGCCATCACCTTGTTTGCCGATAAAGTGGTTTTCGCTTTCTTTGGACGTGCAGAACCACGTTCTAACCATTGTTTCGACTATTGTTTAGTTTCGGGTGTACTGTAGTGTATCCAAGTTTCATCGCAAGTAACAAATCGCCTACAAAAATCAACCGGGTTCCGCTTATAAAGGTCCAAACACTCATTGGAAATGCGCAAACGAGTGAACTTTTAATCAGTCGCAAGCAATCGCGGCACCCATCTTGCCGAAAGCTTGGAAAGTCCCAATTCTTTCTTTAAAATGTGGTGTACGCGTTCTGTTGAAATGTTTACCATATCCGCTATCTCTCTCACTCTGAGTCGTCGATCTTTCGTAATAATATTATGGATTTTTATAATCATTTCCTTAGAAGTCACGACTATGTGTGCTCCAGAGCGCGCTTCATCAACACAGCTTGTTCTGTCACGTTCAAATTCATTTAGCCATCAACTTATTGTGGCGGTTGATGGAGCAGATTCGCGTAATGTTTCCCGTAACTCTTCTTTTATTTAGGTAGCTTTCATACCCTTAATTACGAAGTATTTAATCATCGCACGATATTCTGCTTTTTCCATTTTAACAAAACGACGTGTTGCTTCTTTTTCAATCAGCTATCAAAAATAAACTAATCAACCGATTTTTCTAAATATCGGAATGTAAACATATAAATAGGCAACCTAAATTACAGTGCATTTGTTTTACCAGTTAGAGCGCCACTTATGTGTCATTCTCACTACTTGCCAAACTATCCTCGTATATCTATGGTCATACTTTCATAACTTAACAAGCTTTTATTATGCATTATTGGGTGATCTTGTTTTTAGTCAACTTTGGCAAATGTTCTGGCGATTTCAATTATTGTGGTGTTTAAAATCACTCATTTTTTGTTACAAAATAATGTTATCCTTTAAAATACATACTCATGAGCAGTAGTTCTGTGTTCTATACAAATTTTTAGTCTGCCAGTTTACTGGACGGTAATGAAATATACATATTATTTCCGCAAAATTGGTACTATGAGTAACTTAATATAATTTCATTGAATAGTGTAAAGAAAATATCAAATTTATAAAAAAAAGATATGTAAGAAATGAATGACTTTAAAATAGATCGAAAATCATATTTTGCCAATCAAATAACAAGTTTAATGAATCGAACACATGACAAACAAACTAATTCGGTCTCGTTATAACTAATTCACTTCTGAAATGCCATTCATCCGTATGCACAGACGGACATGAGGATAGTCTTCGGAAACTACTGAAGTGTGAAATAAACTTTCCTTCTCTTTATCAGCCTTCATTCAAACATTTCAAACTAGCGCCCTCTACGTGATTTTCCTATCAACACCGGTGATCGTGAGGACTCGGTGTTTAAACTGGCCTAAAGTAGAAGTGACGTTATCTGTACGAATCATCTTAACGGAATAATTAAATAAGGACCAAGCTTGTGTTGTGACTCTTAACTATGAAATCTTGTCACATATTAAGAATGTCGAGTTCTGGAAAGATTTCGTTTCGTTCTCTTTTTTGTTTCGGTGTGGAATGTATAGGTTTTATGAAGCTCATTGAACAGTAACTGTACACAATAAGTGGTGGTATAGCAGTTTATAAAACCACAAATTTGATCCTCTTGCGAACGAAATCGAATCGTTGATTTAAAATAAGTACATTTATTGATTGCACTGTCGACTCATGGTGAAACATTTTAATCAATAAATACAATTACGATTAAAATATTACTATGTATGTGCATTTCGCGTTACGACATCTTCAGAAGATTAAAACGGTAAACTAACAATCTACAGGAATCCCTCCTTTACTGCAGTTAATGCATGTATCTTCAAGACAGCAATTGATTCTCAAATATCCAGTAGCAAAAATATAGTCTACTCGTCACCAATATGTGCCATAATTTTAATGAAATGTATGATATGTGTGACTTAAATTATTCAAGCCTGCTGGGACCTAATATCTTCTAATTTTCGTTCGGAAGTTTATTAATTAATTAATATTGGCATAGCTTAGTGAGATTACTAAAATTCTTTTAATATGGTGTACAAGTAGCTAGATATTATTGTATGAATTTAGGTTACTTATGAACAAGTTTTGTATGAATTTACTTTATTTTGTCTTGTTATTGGAGTATGTATTTCTGTTGAACAATAAATAATTATTAATTGAAAAAAGCTAACTGCAAGCTACTGCTTGCTACATCAATGTTGGTATTCTGTAAACAACTAAATTGTCATTATCAGTAGATTATTAATCACATTATCGCACCTGGGTTTGCACACAGAAAAATCCGCAAACTACTTTACGTAAAAACCAAATACACACAGTGTGTATTTGGCTTTTAAGAGCAAAGCTTTACCACGGCCCCAGGTGTGACAATGTAATGAATTTCTGCTGATAATGACAACTTAGTTCTCGAAATACGTATATAGAAACCGAATGTTGATGTGGTAAGTGGTTTCGTCGTTTTCTGTTATTAATTCAATTAACCAAAGTCTTCATCGACGTTTAATAAATAATTAGCATTATTATTATTATTATTATTATTATTAATGCTTAGAAAACACGAGTTGCTTCTTTCACAGGAAAAGAGCGCTACGAAGATTATAACACTTAACAGTGATATAAAATGTGGATTTTTCTATTTGTTAGGAAAACAAAGTATTTAATGGTACTATTTTACCAAAAGCTCTAATAAAATTTCCATTCTTTGAAAATTACCAATAAAAGGCAAATTGCGTTAGGCAGGTATAGGCGAATGTTTAAGGATTTATTCCCAAGACTGTAGCTATAAATAAGGATAATTAAACTCATGATAACCCACGAACAACTTAGTTTTTGGGAACATGGGTCTCAAAAGACTAAACAAAAAAGTTGGTAGACTGCTATGCGGTTAAATTACAAAGATTCGTATTTTTCATTGTTACAAAAGCAATGAGAATAAAACCTGCATCTGTGTTGAAGGTGATATAAAAAATACTAGTACTAGATATGAACATACATACATATACGAAGAGAAGTAAGATCGGTAATCTATGAATTAATGCAAGGTCAACCTCTCATGAGCTAATAGTAGAACTTAAGGTGAATCCTTTTATAGGAAAGTCAAGCGATGCCAAGGTTAAGATGTTAAGAAGTTTGACAAAAAATTATAGAATAATTGTAACAGATAGACAGAAATGGAAGAAATCTTTTGTAGAAGCAGGATCGATTTGATATTCTAAAACAGAATAAAGTGTCAGAGATGGAATTCACACAAAGAAAGACGAACTAAGTGAAACTAAGTAAAGATATTACGGTATGTGTTAAAGAAATAATTAATAATCAGTGTTTTGAGAAGTCGTGCAATGGCAATTTTTTTGATAGCTAAGGCATGGAATTGCATGAGCATCTTGAAGGAGCTGAGTAGCCACAAAAAGGTGATAGTAGTCTGAATACGAGGACAAATATGTGGATTAATAAAAAAGTCGACGAATTAACGTCAGAGACCTTTCCGTGATATTGTAAAAGAAAATATAAAAACAGCCACGGTAAAGTGTACTGAAAACAGATTTCGGGATAGGTAAAAGAACTCCTCAGGCTAAAGGTAGGTGAAACAGTTTCTTAAATAACTATCAATTAGGTTTACAATGGACTTACTGAGTAGGGACAGAAAGTCTGATGGGATAATACTGGGGCTACTAATAAAGCACATGGAGAAAATGCTTTGTGTTTATAGTGAATCTAGGACAACTCCCATGTGATACCTATCTGAAGTGACGGCCTTTCAGTAGCCACAAAATCAAAAATAGCTCCGTCGTAAAAGCCGGTAAAACGTTGGCAAACTAAGCTGCAGTACCAGAGACACGGTTCCAGCGAGGAAACTTAGGCGAAATTATAAACAACGGAAGTCTACAAGGCAGACTAGTTGCAAATACTTTATCGTTAAAAACAAAGAGAGTAAACAGATGATTACTAATATGTAGGGGAGAAAGATGAGCTAATTAAAAAATACACAGGCTAGGATAATGCCATAGTATGCTTTGTGTTTATAGTGAATCTAGAACAACTCCCATGTGATATCTATCTGAAGTGACGGCCTTTCAGTAGCCACAAAATCAAAAATAGCTCCGTCGTAAAAGCCGGTAAAACGTTGGCAAACTAAGCTGCAGTACCAGAGACACGGTTCCAGCGAGGAAACTTAGGCGAAACTATAAACAACGGAAGTCTACAAGGCAGACTAGTTGCAAATACTTTATCGTTAAAAACAAAGCGAGTAAACAGATGATTACTAATATGTAGGGGAGAAAGATGAGCTAATTAAAAAATACACAGACTAGGATAATGCCATAGTATGCTTTGTGTTTATAGTGAATCTAGAACAACTCCCATGTGATATCTATCTGAAGTGACGGCCTTTCAGTAGCGACAAAATCAAAAATAACTCCATCGTAAAAGCCGATAAAACGTTGGCAAACCAAGCTGTAGTACCAGAGACACGGTTCCAGCGAGGAAACTTAGGCGAAACTATAAACAACGGAAGTCTACAAGGCAGACTAGTTGCAAATACTTTATCGTTAAAAACAAAGAGAGTAAAGAGATGATTACTAATATGTAGGGTAGAAAGATGATTAAAAAATACACAGACTAGGATAATGCCATAGTAGAAGAAGATGTCAAGAAAGTAAAGAAATGAAGGGACATGCTTGTTTTGCAATTGCATTAGTTACCATCGATGTTCTCTTAGATAAGTGACAGCAATTTGTCAACTACGAACTTATCTAAACATGCTAAACGCTCTAATTATTAACATTCTCTTGTCGACGTTGACTCTAAGCAGTTAAAATAGTCTCGTTAATCTATAAAACATGTTACCTACGTAAGCCGTATTTATTACGTGTAACATTATTCACGCGTGTGTACATTAATTCTATTCGAATATTAAATGCTGTCCGATATATTATGTACAAGAACGCTAGAAAAAGACGAACTACAACGATTTTTTCGACGCTTCGAGAACGTACATTAGATAAAGAGATGCGTTGTATGCTCGTAGATCTAAAAGCTCGTGACTCTTTCGCTTTTATAAGGCATACGGTAAACGTATATCTGTACGACGAAAAGTGTCGGCATGAAGTCTATACTTAGTCGTCTCCGAAGGCGTTCCTCAGAGCATGCCGCATAGGCGGCGCCCCACGGCAAGCGCTAGAGGCGCCCTCTGTGACGTGGTACCCGATAATTTCACTGTTTATGTGGGTGGAGAACACCCCGACATGATCCTTCGAGATTTTCCCATAACTTTTAAATATATAATTGTAGATTCGAAAGGGTCCGCGTTACGAATTTTTTTCCTCAATTTTTTTTTGTTAATCGTGTTTTGAGAATTAATAAAAATAAAAAAAGAGATTTGTGATAAATGGTTGGACTTGATAAATATCACGTTGGGGGGTACGGAATACATAGAACTTAACAATATGAAATGGTCTTCATTATGGGTTGTAGTTTTATCTTCAGAGTAGCATTTATAAATGAGAATTTGAGAAAAATGTGGTCAAGCATTTCGTCAAAATGGGGAGTACTTGAGTTAGATGTCTATAATATAATTATCTTAGTCAGCAGTTTCCTCTTCAAGGCAGTATTTAGAAATGGGTGTTTGAGAAAAGAAGATGGAAGGAGTATGTCGTTAAGATGGGAAGTATTTGAGTTAGAAGTATACGATGGTAGTTTGACAAGTAGTGAGAAGGGAAAAGAAAAACGAATTTTTTAAATACAAAATAATTTTTATTTTTCAATATATTCTTCTAAAAGAGCAATACATTTATTCCAATGGTGCTCCAATGCCCTTATGCCATCTCTAAAATGCGATTCTGGAAGGCTTGCAAAATACTCATTCACGAAGATGATAAGCTCGTTATTAGACGAAAATTTCTTTCCACCTAGCGCCGTTTTCAATTTTGGAAAAAGGTGGAAGTCGGAACGGCTAGATTCGGCGAATAAGGCGCATGCGGTACTAATTGGAAATGCAAATCGTGGCTTTTGGACATCGCAACTGTGCTGGTATGCGAGGGAGCGTTGTCCTGGTTTAGCAGAATCTTTTTCTTTGCCATTCCTGGCCGTTTAGCACGAATCTGAACATTTAATTTTTGTAGAAGTTCTGCATAATATTGTCCGTTTATTGTGGCACCTTTCTGAAGGTAATTAATGAGCAAAATTCCCATTGAATTCCAAAAAATTGATGCCATTGCCTTGTTTGCCGATAAAGTGATTTTCACTTTCTTTGGAGGTGCAGAACCACGTTCTAACCATTTATCGACTGTTGTGAAACAACAGGGGGTGTACTGTAGTGTATCCAAGTTTCATCGCAAGTAATAAATCGCCTACAAAAATCAACCGGATTCCGCTTATAAAGGTCCAAACACTCATTGGAAATGCGCAAACGAGTGAACTTTTGATCAGTCGTAAGCAATCGCGGCACCCATCTTGCCGAAAGCTTGGAAAGGCCCAATTCTTTCGTTAAAATGTGGTGTTCGCGTTCTGTTGAAATGTTTACCATGTCTGCTATCTCTCTCACTTTGAGTCGTCGATCTTGCGTAATAATATTATGGATTTTTATAATCATTTCCTTAGAAGTCACGATTTTGGGTGCTCCAGAGCGCACTTCATCAACACATCTTGTTCTACCACGTTTAAATTAATTTACCCATCTACTTATTGTGGACAAGACAATTATTGTGTGCGATACATGTAGTCTCTCCGCAACCTCTCGAACAGTTATATGACGATCCTCTTCAATTATGACTTTGATTTGGTCATCATCAACTTCCTTAGGCCGAGCAGGACGTTGCTCATCTTTGAGGGAAAAATCTCCAGAACGGAATTTTTTATACCAATTCTGACATCTTTTTGTGAGCCGCAGTAGCTTTCTTTCCTTTACGGAAATAAAATAGTAAAATATGTCGAAAATATTCGTTTCTGCACTCCATTTAAAATTAACCCACAACTAATAGCTTTAATAAAAGTCACGCACTACTTTCTTCTGAAGTTACGTCAATGTGACTAGTATCACGCGACAAACGGTAAAGTACAGCACTAACATACGTTATACAAAAAATAAAGCAACGCTCTCTATCAGCAAAAACCGAAAGTACTTAGTTGCCAACCCCATATATCCGTAGATGTCGAGTTATTTTCTAAATATAAGAACGACGATTCAGCACGGCGCTCTCTGAGGCAAATGTAGAAACTTACGTCATACTGCAGATATTTTGTCAGTCTTATTTATTGCGTTACGCAACAACCGCTATGAATAATGTAAATGTGTTATTTATAAAACAAAACGTAAGTGATACAATTAACGCATGCATCATAAGGTCGCCCGTTTGTTACACTCGTTCTGTTACGATCCTGGAAAAATATCCCGACTGTTATTGTAACTTAATAAAGTTTAAATTTCAAGTCATCCATTTAGTTTTCTATGAGATAAAAATACGTAATCGAATAGGTTTGGAAATGTAAACGTTTACCCATGTTTGTATTTATTTTTATTATGGGTCGTATACGTATAAGTGTGATATTGGATTTGGACGGGGAATTTTTCTCAACACATTCAGTGTCACATTTATTCAATCTATTTTAGTTTTACAGCGTTTTGAAATCGGATATGACCACAGTCATAATCATATCGGTGCTTCATCTAAGTATTTCAACTGGGTTTCCGGGAAAAATTCGTCCCCATTTATACGCATAACCCCGATAAACGTCAACAATAAAGACATTAGATTAAACGGCCATTACAGAAACAGAGTATTAAATCGTGCCAGGTATAAGATCGACTCGGAGAAATATTCATCTATATCCATTCATTTACTTTATTGCCCGAGGAGATGTGCCTTTCTTACTTCTTCCAGTTCGTCCACATTGAAACGTTAGTTGAGTGTACATGTGCGACTGCGGAACAAAACAAATCAGAAAGTAAATACCGCAGGAGATTTAAAGACCACTTGGCGAGAACATTGAATTTCATAGTCGGTGACAATCGCTTCGTATAAATTTATTTAATTAATTGTGCAATCTGGACCGTTGGTTATACATTATCACATATCATTCTCGGTTATATCTGGTTTCATTATCTGATTTTAAATATTACCGAAAGGAATTACAAAACGCGTGATGATATTTTATGGATTTCAATCAATTTTATTTTAATTTGCCATAATAATAACAATATAATAATAATAACAGTAATCCTGCTTTCGAATTTTCCAACAGTTTAACCCCAATAACATGTGCATTGACGGGCCATGAGTTATTATTACGCCCATGCCCGTGATGCGATTTAAGATTTTTGCCAATTAGCATTCGCTTAAACGAGAAAGGAAACTCGATTCCCGGCGTGATAAGCTAATGGCTTATCATTGAATTATCATTCGGCTAATAGTGTTGAGTAATTTTGAAACAAAAACTTTCTCATTTTCTCATACTGTTTAAATTAACTTGAAAATAATAGTAATAAAAACATAATAACATAAATTAATTTTTTTGTTAACTGTAAATAAAAGCGAAAAATTTTAACTACAGAAAACACAATTAAATAATCTTTAGAAAATGATAATTGCAGACAATGTCATCAATTCCAAGAAACTGTAGAACATAGAAGAGGAGGCGTAAACTATTAGGTGCGCAACTAAGTTCTCGCTGTTTTCCAAGAGATGGCTCCAGTAGTAAGTGCTGGTCGATTGTGACATAACCAAAACGTCCTAAACCAAGCTTAGACAGATGGTAAACAAACCGCTTTGACACATTGGTGATTTTGTTTTTGCGTCATATACTTTTAGTTGTGTGAAAATGTCTGATTTTGTGCCAAATAATCGTCATTTGCGGAAAGTGTTGCTTTTCTTCTTTCATTCGAAGAAAACGGCGGCTGAAGCGCATCGAGAATTCCAAAAAGTTTACGGAGATGCTGCTCTAAGTGAAACAACGTGCCGTGATTGGTTCCGTCGCTTCAAAGACGGTGATTTCGATGTTGACGACCGTTCGCGTGAAGGAAAACCAAAAACCTTCGAAGATGCTGAATTGGGGGCATTGCTCGATGAGGATCCGTGCCAAACGCAAAAAGAGCTTGCTTCAGCATTTGAAGTTACCCGCCAAGCCATTTCCCAGTGATTGCATGCGTTGGGAATAATTCGAAAACAAGGAACTTGGGTTCCTTATGATTTGAAGCCAAGAGACGTTGAGCGTCGTCTTTTCGCCTGTGAACAACTGCTTCAGCGGCAAAAAAGGAAGGGTTTTCTTCATCGCATCGTTACGGTTGATGAAAAATGGATTCATTACAGCAACCCAAAGAGAACAAAATCATGGGGACTGCTCGGTCATGCTTCTACGTCGTCGGTTCGGCCGAATATTCACGCTGCGAAGGTTTTGCTGTATATTTGGTGGGACCAGGGCGGTGTTATTTATTATGAGCTGTTGAAACTGAACGAAACCATCACTGGGGAACGGTATCGAACTCAATTGATGCGATTGAGCCGAACACTGCGCGAAAAGCGGCCACAATACGAGCAGAGGCACGAAAAAGTCGTCCGATTATTACTTGTTCCGTTCGACGGCACATGATCTGGAGTTCCGCTCATATGAAGATATTTCAAAATGGCTTGATTCGTGGATAGCCTCAAAAGACGAACACTTCTACCGTGACCGTATTCGAGCTCTGCCAGAAAGATGGGAAAAAGTTGAAGTTTGAATGATTTATTTGTAAATATTTTTTCACAATAAAGTTGCATTTTCATCAAAAAAAGAGCGACAACTTAGTTGCGCACCTAATACTTTATTACATTATACACCAAGAATGAAAATTACTATTTTCTGCTATTCCATTGTTAATTATATTCACAAGGTTACTTCTCATCGACATAGAGACATGTTAAACAATTTTCTCAAAACCAAGGTTAGACAATTTTACTTGATTCAAAAAGAACACTTGGTTTCAACAGAATGGCGCCACCTCACTTACTGCAAACCTTTCTCTAAGCGAGGGGATATTAACTGGACACCCAGAAGTCTCCATTGACTTTTTTCCATGGGATTATCTTAAAAAAAGTTATAGTACAGTAGGATACCGCGAAATTTGAATCACTTAAAGCCAAGAATCCATAACGAATTTCAGGAAATCACTCCAAATTTATGTCGGCGAGTCATGGAACATTTCCAGTTCGGCTTTGAGGAGCTGCTGCAGCGTGAAGAAAGCATCTTGATAATAGAATTTTAAAACGAAATTTATTTCAAATCAATGTTGTTAGCTAAATTATACCGTTTTCCAAAGAGGAAAACGTTCTAGGACACCCTGTATTATGAGAAGTTTCTACAAATGTTTGTATTAAAATCTTTACATCACCTACAACTGCGATTAAGAAATTTCAATAGATATTTAACGACCAAATTTCTACGTCTAATCGTCCCTTCACGTCTCTTCCCTAATTTAAATTATACATTCGAAACAAAAGCTTAAATTGAGCTAACACGAAAAGCCTAATCGAAATAAAACAATCGGGCTCGACAATTGGATATAAGTAAACGTTTTCCCATGATATAAACCAATTTCGAGTTATGCGAACCGTTTAACTTGAGTTCACCATCAAGCGCAGCGGCGTCTTGATTGCATTATAATAAGTACCCGGGCGCAGTCGTTAAAGACGACTGATCATCCTTACAGTAGTCATTTGTCTGTTTTTCGAGACACTGTTCTCGAAATGTTGCCTATAAGACATTTTAATTTCGTTAAACATCAGTGATTTGCCCAAATGCTTAAGCTTGCATGAATTTTCTCACGGTATGATGAGCACTGGACATTAATACGTGTCTCTGAAGTTTCTTGTCTTTGTAGTTACTATAAAATAAAACGCAAAACAGTCAAAGGTGTTTAGATGTATTTGAATAATATGCGAAAAATTCTAGACATCTTCGATTTGTATATACAAAGGAATAAATTCATTTTCTAACCCACTGTCAGTGTAAAAATAATATTTATTAATTACACAACAGGGAAACTCCAGATGGGATACATAAATATTGGGTTGGCAACTAAGTACTTTCGGTTAATTTTTTGTATAACGTATGTTAGTGCTGTACTTTACCATTTGTCGCGTGATACTAGTCACATTGACGTAACTTCAGAAGCAAGTAGTGCGTGATTTTTATTAAAGCTATTAGTTGTGGGTTAATTTTAAATGGAGTGCAGAAACGAACATTTTCGACATATTTTACTATTTTATTTCCGCAAAGGAAAGAAAGCTGCTGCGACTCACAAAAAGATATGTGAAGTTTATGGTGCTAATTGCTTAACAGAGCGCACGTGTCAGAATTGGTATAAAAAATTCCGTTCTGGAGATTTTTCCCTCAAAGGTGAGCAACGTTCTGGTCGGCCTACTGAAGTTGATGATGACCAAATCAAAGTCATAATTAAAGAGGATCATCATATAACTGTTCGAGAGGTTGCGGAGAGGCTACATGTATGGCACACAACAATTGAAAAACATTTAAAATGTCTTGGGCTAGTTAAGAAGCTTAATATTTGGGTACCTCACGAATTGAAAGAAATTCATTTAACACAAAAAATCAACTTTTGCGATATGCACCTTAGACGAAATGAAACCGACCCTTTCTTAAAAGGATCATCACTGGTGATGAAAAATGGGTCCGGTACAGTAGCATAGTTCGAAAACGATCATGGAGCAAACACGATAAACCAGCTCAAATCACATCGGAAGCTGAATTGCATCCAAAAAAGATCATGCTGTCAGTTTGGTGGGATTACAAAGGTGTTGTGTTTTTTGAGCTGCTTCCGAGGAACCAAACGATCAATTCTGATGTTTACTGTCAACAATTAATAAAACTGGATGAAGCAATCAAAGAAAAACGGCCAGAATTGTCAAATCGGAAAGGTGTAGTTTTCCACCAAGTTAATGCCACGCCTCACACATTTTTGGCAACTCGTGGGAAACTATTGGAGCTTGGCTGGGAAGTGATGCCACATCCCCAATACAGCCCTGATCTAGCACCATCTGATTACCATTTATTTCGAAGTTTGCAGAATTCTTTGAATGGTAAAACTTTCACAAATGACGATGACCTTCACTCTCACCTGGTTCAGTTTTTTGCTGATAAGGACCAGAAATTTTATGAGCGCGGAATCATGCAGCTGAAAGAAAGATGGCAAAAGGTCATTGAGCAAAATGGAAAATATATAATTGATTAAAAACTATTCTTTTTTTAAAAAAAAGTGTTTTATTTTATAATACAAAAACGAAAGTACTTAGTTGCCAACCCAATACATAAGAAAAGAATATATAACATAGATAATACAAATGAAACTACACACACACTACACTGATAGAGGATGTAGAAATTCCTAGCAGAATGCATGTTACTCTGTTTCAGCTACGGGTTCATAATTAATTGATAACCAGACAGGACTAAAACTCAAAACATCCTGCGAGAGCCTAAAGTTTTCAGAGGTAGTTATTCTGGATTGATAAATTTTTGTATCGTCGGCATAAACCAGTCCAGGGCATTCAATTGTGCTAATGAGGTCATTCATGAAGAGAACAATTTAAAAAAGTCCGAAATTTGACACTCGGGGTATGCCTGATGTTGAAACATAATTGTTGGGTATGAATCCGCTGCAATAAACATAATTACATCGATCGTGTAAGAATTAATTGAAAAAGCTTTGCAATGCAGTAACGAAAGTCTAATTTGCGAAGCAAAATCGAATGATCTATAGTATCAATGCGCTTGAAAACTATTCTTCGTCGTCCAATGTCTCTGATATAGCTTGAAAAACACTACAAAGGCTAGTAACTGTAGATCTTCGTGCCACAAATCCGTGTTGGTGTGGTGATATTAATGATTTGGTAGCAAACGCTATGTAGATTAGTGATTCAAAAACCTTAGCAAATATAGGTAAAATCGCAGTAGGGCGGTAGTTATAAATGCCACTAATATTTCCTTTCTGAAAAACAGGGCTCTTGTTATTTTCTAGGTGTCTGGAAAAGCACACGTGTGCAAAGAAAGATTAAATATGTAATGTAGTGGTCTTGCAAAGACCAAAGCACAACCTTTGACAAGAAATCTATGTATATGGTCACTACTAGCAGTAGCTTTATTCCTATGCTCTTTTGTGTTTTCGAAAACTTCAATGGAAAAACATGGAGTACTAGACAATTGAGTGGGAAATTATGCAAATCATAAACTGATGGCCTACATGTTATTAACAATATTATATGATAGACTGTGTTCACCATAGGTATTCTTTAGTACATTGGAGATTCTATTAAAACATATTTTAGATCTGACATAGCTACAGAAAGAAAGAGGATCCTTGGCCAATAATCTTTGAATTCTTTGATTACATGTATCATACGGATACGAGGGTAGTCGTTTATATTTCGGGAATACCAAACAAAAGAAAATTTTTTATTATTGGAAATAGTTTTATTGCTTTTCAAAATATTCTCCTTGAAAATCAATGCACTTTTACATTCGTTTAAACTAGTCCGACAAGCATTGCTGTCACTGTGAAGGAGGTATCTTCAAAATATGAGTTTTGAATGCTTCAACTGCCTTTTTCCGTTGACCACGAAATTTATTCTTCACGTGTGGGAACAAAGAGAAATCACAGGGTGCTAGATCAGGGCTGTATGGCGGATGGCTCATCAATTCAATGTTTTGACCGGTCAAATATTCAATTGTTTGAACCGATCTGTGAGAGCTCGCATTGTTATGGTGGAGAATGATCTGTCGTTTTCGGTTTGTTTTCCTTATTTCTTCAAAAACTTCAGGCAAACAAATAGTTGTGTACCATTCAAAATTGACCTTTCTACAACTCTCTAGAGGCATGATTGCAACGTGACCGGTTTTTCCGAAAAAACAGGCCACCATTTGTTTTGATGTGCTTCGAGTGTGAACAACTTTTGATGGTTTTGACTCATCTTGGAATACGCACACAGTCGACTGCTGTTTACTATTGGGCTCATACGTATAGATCCAAAATTCATCACCTGTGACGACTTTGTAAATGTTCTTTGAAGTACCGCCATTGTATTTTTTGTGCATTTCTTGGCACTAATCGACGCGAGTCCTTTTTTGAGCGGTTGTCAAATTATGTGGTACCCAACGTGAATATAGTTTCTTAACAGCTAAATGTTCATGCAACATCTTAAGCACGCTGGTGTTACTAATTCCTAGAGATGCTTCGATCTCACCGTATGTCACATGGTCTTGCATCATCAATTTAGACACTGCATTAATGTTTTCCGACACAACAACATTTGTGGGACGACCTTCACGAAATTCATCGTCCAAAGAACGCCGACCAAGTTTGAATTCACTATACCAACGATGTACTGTAGTTTTCAATGATGCTTCATCACCATATAGTGAATTTAGCTCGTCGATGCATTCTTGTTGATATAACCAACGCCGAAAATTATGAAAAATAATTGCACGAAAATGTTCGCGAGTTAATTCCATTTTTTTGCTGACATAAAATTTTCAAGTTACTGTCAGCCATAGAAATAGCGACCGGATAATAAAACTGTCAAGGTAAATATATTGTCAAAAATGACAAACTTCTCGATGCAATCATCAGATCGGAGACAACACTAACAATGTTGCCAGTTCCCGAAATATAAACGGTTACCTTCGTACATATTTATCAATTTGGAGAGCTTGTGAAACTCTTTCGTTTAATAAGTAAATAATCAGTAGATTTCCATCTTTTACGGTAAGGACGTTTGATCTTCAGTTTGCTTTTTATATCGGTTGTAAATCAAGGAGGGCATTTTGTTACTATTATTATTATTATTACTTAAGTAAGCCGACTTCAATACTCACTCAAAAAAGGAGATAAGAAAAGAAGAAGCTATAACACATGAATAAATAATATTTATACGGAAAGCGATAGACGAAGCCAACACTTTTTTACTTCTGAGAGTCTTGAGAAAACGCTCTTATAATACAACTTGCAGTGATCGAACTGTACTTGGATGTCACTGATTATAAACATACGCTACTAACTGAAATATTTAAGAAAATATTTGTGGCATGTCGTGCCGAGACTGAATGTGAACGTCTCTTTTAAGGCACCACCGGGGTCCGCATAAATATTTCGACAAGAAAAAGAAAGGGAGCAGACGACGATGAAAAATTACGAGAAATTAAGTGGAATTTTACGATGTGAAAACAAACGCTTAATAAAAACGCCATCCGGGCATATTTTGCATACAGTTCTTGGTTATACAGATTACCTATAGTTATCGATCGACGTTTGTTTTGCAGGTGAGTTTCGGAGATAATAACAGAAAATGATTTTATGGGAAATATTTGTCAAATAAATTTACATATTCGTATGGGCCTTACAGGTGTTGCAGTGGTTGTTGTTACAAAGTGTTTCGTAAGTATTGGGTTGGCAACTAAGTACTTTCAGTTTTGTAGTATAAAATAAAACACTTTTTCTTTAAACAAAGAATAGTTTTTAATCAATTATATATTTTCCATTTTGCTCAATGATCTTTTGCCATCTTTCTTTCAGCTGCATGATTCCGCGCTCATAAAATTTCTGGTTCTTATCAGTAAAAAACTGAACCAGGTGCGAGTGAAGGTCATCGTCATTTGTGAAAGTTTTACCATCCAAAGAATTCTGCAAACTTCGAAATAAATGGTAATCAGATGGTGCTAGATCAGGGCTGTATGGGGGATATTGCATCACTTCCCAGCCAAGCTCCAATAGTTTCCCAGGAGTTGCCAAAGATGTGTGAGGCCTTGCATTATCTTGGTGGAAAACTACACCTTTCCGATTTGACAATTCTGGCCGTTTTTCTTTGATTGTTTCATCCAGTTTTATTAATTGTTGACAGTAAACATCAGAATTGATCGTTTGGTTCCTTGGAAGCAGCTCAAAAAACACAAAACCTTTGTAATCTCACCAAACTGACAGCATAATCTTTTTTGGATGCAATTCAGCTTTCGATGTGGTTTGAGCTGGTTTATCGTGTTTGCTCCATGATCGTTTTCGAACTATGTTACTGTACAGGGCCCATTTTTCATCACCAGTGATGATTCTTTTTAAGAAAGGGTCGGTTTCATCTAAGGTGCATATCGCAAAAGTTGATTCTTTGTGTTAAATGAATTTCTTTCAATTCGTGAGGTACCCAAATATCAAGCTTCTTAACCAGCCCAAGACATTTAAATGTTTTGCAATTGTTGTGTGCGATACATGTAGCCTCTCCGCAACCTCTCGAACAGTTATATGACGATCCTCTTCAATTATGACTTTGATTTGGTCATCATCAACTTCAGTAGGCCGACCAGAACGTTGCTCATCTTTGAGGGAAAAATCTCCAGAACGGAATTTTTTATAAAAAATTCTGACACGTGCGCTCTGTTAAGCAATTAGCACCATAAACATCACATATCTTTTTGTGAGCCGCAGCAGCTTTCTTTCCTTTACGGAAATAAAATAGTAAAATATGTCGAAAATGTTCGTTTCTGCACTCCATTTAAAATTAACCCACAACTAATAGCTTTAATAAAACTCACGCACTACTTGCTTCTGAAGTTACGTCAATGTGACTAGTATTACGCGACAAACGGTAAAGTACAGCACTAACATACGTTATACAAAAAATAAAGCAACGCTCTCTATCAGTAAAAACCGAAAGTACTTAGTTGCCAACCCAATAATTTATACGAAAAATCCATTTTCGATTTTGGTTAAATTTGTTAGAAATATATGTATGTTTATATTAACAGAAACAAAACATTTTGTAAGGATAAATAATTGCATAACTGGTAATTAAAGCAGACAATGTGTTGCGACACAGAAATTAAGAACACACTGTATATACATAAATGAAATGTCGAACAAGCATGAATATTATCTACTAAAGAATATGTCAGTTATTGTTATAATTAATTCTTAACACATAGTTGTGATACAAAGGGTACTAGGAAAGTTTTGCAATATGACACAACAATGAATCGTAGGAAGCTGTTTGTTGCTGCATGTTGAGACATGTTCATTGGTGCATAGTAGAAATAAAGTTGTTACCAAATTGATTTTGCAATAAATCGATTGTTTAGCGCGCTGTATAGCAAGTTGCGCCGCAAAAATGCGACGCAAACGATGGTCGCTTGGCTTCAATTCTTGCACGAGCTGTATTTTATAGGCACGTAAGCCAAGATCCCGTAAAATTTTCCACGTAGTCGAAGGACAAAGGCTATTAAGTTGAGAACGACGACGAATCTAGATTTCGGTGTCTTCTTCAATACTTCGCGCTACAGCAGCTCTTCGGTACGCACATTTCTTTGTCTTGTTGATGGTTTCGAATCGAGAAGAGTAAAAGTAGTGCGAAAACGATTAATAACTGCACGAATTGCTTGCTCACTAGGCCGATTATGTTGACCGTAAAATGGACGAAGTGCTCTATGAATTTCGTGAACGGATTTATTTTTTTCAAAGGAAATTTCCACAGTTTGGAAGCGTCGTTCTGGCGTTAAATGATTCATAATGATTTTCCAAACCCTACTGAACAGAAATGTCAACACAGTTTGACATTATCAGCTGTCAAACTATAGTTATCGATATCGATAATTCTCATGCAGCTTAAAAAACAGCCATTATATATATACATATGCATATATTGTTTCCCAAAAAAAAAACCACTTGACCTTTCGATCAGCATTTTCAGTGTTATCATAAAGTTGATAAGAGATATATTTACACAGTATTCCCGGATGCATGTCTTATGAATAACTGCGCACTTTTACCTTCTTTATTAATTAGTCGATTGATCGTACAACAATTGAAATTTTTTCTCACATTTTCCTTTTTCTGAATTCTATTTTGTATCACGTCCTCGTCGTTTTATGAAAATTTTGAGAGGGGAAAGTGTCTGGATGGTCAGCTCTGGTAGACAGTATCTCTTAAAGGTAAAATTTTCTTGTAATATTTGTTTATATATCTTGAAAATTCTAAGAGATATGGACAAAGTCGTTGAACATAATTTCGTTACTTGAATAATTTAGAATCTTTGGTGACTTTTGTCCTTTCTGTAATGTTTGGCTTGTTTTACATATTTATATTTGTTCTTGTCCTCTAATCATCGTCTTCCTTCCAACTTCAAAAATTTTCCGTGAAATCTTCCACACTTCGACTGTTTTTTTCATTTATATCAGTTAATGTCCATGCTTCGCTGGGGCATGTAACAGTGAATAGAATAACTATTCTGTACACTTTAGCCTTTTTGTAACGTCTTCGCTTTTCAATAATTTACATATTTACGGTATCTGGCACTAGGACTATGTCCACTGAAATGATATGTAGAACTCTTGCATTCATATACGTCTAATAGATTTTTTTAGAGAACAGTAGAACAAAAGGCTCAGGGAAATTGGGGCTGATGTTTAGGGTAGTGTCCTTGGGCCAGTCATATATCTAAATTGGTATGTCGGTATAAGTCAAATATCAATTTCTATTCTGCAGCACAATGAGTAAATGTAATTAATACTCTGTTTGAGATTCCAACAAAATAATAGTTTATTTATGAATAAACTGATAATAACATATTAAAAAGTTGATTATATATTGTATAACCATAATAACTACGAGTTCCTCAGTTAAAAATTTGTGCAGCCTTCGTTGTGTTGTGGTCATTATTATAAATTGATTTTATTGTCCTAATGATGCTCGACTATACTTTTGCTTTGCTTTTGTTAAATAAATATTTTATACTTCATATCGCTATTTGACTGTAATTATAATATCCGTGGAATCTCTGACAAAATCGATTTTACTCACTGCATGGTTGACGTGACTTAAAGATTCTCATGTACAACTTTTTATGTTATGGAACATTTTATAAAATTGTCATTTACTTACTCCTGTTAAAGGTAGACACAATTTGAGTTCATACTTAATATGACGGTAGTTGAAGTGGTATTTTTGATGATATAAATATATTGTTATATTATGCAATATCCAAAGTATAATTATCCAAAGTATAATTTTGAAACACAAGTTATATAAAAAAATTTCAATTTGAAATGTTATAATGACTAAAGCATATCTATAAATTAAAATATATGTCTAGTACCAGATAGGTTTAAAACTAATTTCAATTTAGAATTCTTTACAATAAAATAATTAATTATAGACAGAATGATATGCATATATGCATATCATTCTGTAGTACTTTCGGTTTTTACTGATAGAGAGCGTTGCTTTATTTTTTGAATAACGTATGTTAGTGCTGTACTTTACCGTTTGTCGCGTGATACTAGTCACATTGATGTCACTTCAGAAGCAAGTAGTGCGTGATTTTTATTAAATCTATTAGTTGTGGGTTAATTTTAAATGGAGTGCAGAAACGAACATTTTCGACATATTTTACTATTTTATTTCCGTAAAGGATAGAAAGCTGCTGCGGCTCACAAAAAGATATGTGAAGTTTATGGTGCTAATTGCTTAACAGAGCGCAAGTGTCAGAATTGGTATAAAAAATTCCGTTCTGGAGATTTTTCCCTCAAAGATGAGCAACGTTCCGGTCGGCCTACTGAAGTTGATGATGACCAAATCAAAGTCATAATTGAAGAGGATCGTCATGTAACTGTTCTAAAGGTTGCGGAGGGGCTACATGTATCGCACACAACAATTGAAAAACATTTAAAATATCTTGGGCTAGTTAAGAAGCTTGATATTTGGGTATCTCACGAATTGAAAGAAATTCATTTAACACAAAGAATCAACTTTTGCGATATGCACCTCAGACGAAATGAAACCGACCCTTTCTTAAAAAGAATCATCACTGGTGATAAAAATGGGTCCTGTACAGTAACATAGTTCGAAAACGATCATGGAGCAAACACGATAAATCAGCTCAAACCACACTGAAAGCTGAATTGCATCCAAAAAAGATCATGCTGTCAGTTTGGTGGGATTACAAAGGTGTTGTGTTTTTTGAGCTGCTTCCAAGGAACCAAACAATCAATTCTTATGTTTACTGTCAACAATTAATAAAACAGGATGAAGCAATCAAAGAAAAACGGCCAGAATTGTCAAATCGGAAAGGTGTAGTTTTCCATGCAAGGCATCACACATCTTTGGCAACTCGTGGGAAACTATTGGAGCTTGGCTGGAAAGTGATGCCACAGTCCCCATACAGCCCTGATCTAGCACCATCTGATTACCATTTATTTCGAAGTTTGCAGAATTCTTTGAATAGTAAAACTTTCACAAATGACGATGACCTTCACTCGCACCTGGTTGAGTTTTTTGCTGAGGACCAGAAATTTTATGAGCGCGGAATCATGCAGCTGAAAGAAAGATGGCAAAAGGTCATTGAGCAAAATGGAAAATATATAATTGATTAAAAACTATTCTTTGTTTAAAGAAAGTATTTTATTTTATACTACAAAACCGAAAGTACTTAGTTGCCAACCCAATACAATATTTAAAATCATTGTACTTAAATTATAGTCGAGAATATGAGATGAATACATAGGATTCGCACAAGTTGGAGGAGTTTTGGTAATTAAAGTTTGTAAGAATTTAGAAGTAATTAAGTATCGTCAAAGGTAGTGTGTACTATATAATGTAATTATAATGGCAAATTGAGATTATATGAAAGATATTTTAGGTATATAGTTAATAGTTAGTGACGAAAACTGAAAATGTGATAAAAAAATTATAAATTAAACATACATTAAGATAACATTTACTGATATATCTGAATTAAAGAACTAAATAGTAAAATCTTGGAAATATTAATGGAATTAAATGTTATTTAGTAAAGCATTATAATGTTTACAATCAAAATTTTGTATATTTAAGGTTTATTTAAATTAATTTTTTAATGCGAAATTTATATAACACTTACCAATTTGATAATGGAAATTCTGAATATGCACTTTTCAAAAGTAAAAACCAGTGAATCTAATTCTCTCTCATTCTTGCTGTAAGAAAGAGCACATTAATATTGTTAAAGATTTATTAGAGAACAGTATGTGAAAAGGTTAAAATTCTATTAATACTTAGAAAAAGATATATTATAAACTATATAGTGAAACGTATTTAAAGGCAATTCCATTAAACGGTTAAAAATTTATAAAATATAAGTGTTTGTCGTATATATAAATTTTTTCATAAAATTCTACATTACATTGAGAGTAGTCCCATAAGTACCCGGTCTGACCTAGAGATAGCGGTAGTTGTTTGAAAAATATCACTGTATTAGAAAGTACACAATCTATAAAGCATATGTTTCAACTTTGAAGATGCCACGTTGTTTAGTATTTGTTTGGCAGCCATCAATTGAGAAAATTGGTCATCGTTACGTGAAACAATACTTCTATTTGAAAGGCCTCAGCCCAATAGATATAAAAGCTGATGAATTGCATTCTATTCTGGGTAAGTCTGCTCCTTCGTTTATAACAGTGAAATATTGGGTAGCGGAATTTAAACGAGGCCGTACAAGCTGACAAGACGAGTATCGCAATAGTCGACCAGGTGAGGTGACGATTCTAGAAATGGTGAAGAAAATCCACAAAGCGGTACTGGATGATCGTCGATTGAAAATTGTGCGGTACATCGCATATTACCTGAAAATTCGGACATGAGAAAGCTGTGTGCAAGATTGGTGCCGCGTATGCTCACACTCGAGCAGCGTTGTCGTGAAGATATTTCAGTTGAGTGTTCAGCGAAGTTTCACAGCAACAAAGTAAAATTTTTGCGCCGTTTCATAACCATGGATGAAAAATGAGTCCGTCACTTCACACCCAAGACAAAAGAACAATCAAAACAATGGACTCAAAAGGGAGACACGTCTCCAAAAAAAGGCGAAGACTGTTTCATCTATAGGTCATGTCATCGGTTTTTTGGGATGTGCGTGGATTAGTTTTCATTGAGTATCTTGAAAAAGGAAGACTATCAACGGCGAGTATTATGCGAACTTATTGCAACGTTTGAGCGAAGAAATCAAGCAAAAATGGCCGCATTTGGCTAAGAAGAAAATGTTGTTTCATCAAGACAATGCACCAGCTCACAAATCCGTTATTGCAATGCCCAAAATTAATGAATTAAAATTTGAATTGCTACCTCTTGCACCCTATTCACCTGATTTAGTCCCCTCGGATTATTTTCTGTTCCCAACTTGAAAAAATGGCTCAGTGGTGAAAGATTTTCCAACGATGAAGAAGTGATATCGGCAGTTAATGGCTATTTTGAGGAGCAATACAGTTCTTATTATAAAAAGGGTATCGAATTTATTGAACATCGCTGGGAAAAGTGTATAGAGCTGAAAGGAGATTATGTTGAAGAATAAATATATTTCTTTCCAAAATTTTTGTACTTTCTTTGTTGGGTCGGGTACGTTTGGAACCACCCTCGTATACTATGTAAAAATGGTTAAAGTTAGAATTTTTCATAGAACTTGTTTGTAGAATTACGGATGACCCTGAAACTATTCATGCTGATCCTGAGACTGTTAGCAGAGCTACCTCTTCAATTCTAACAAGAGCTAGACTATGTACACGAGAAGTTGGTGGACATTTTGAACATCTAATTCAATGAAGCGACTTCTTTTTTGCAGCGATACGTAATACATGCATTAGGACGGTTAACTAAAACTACAAATGTCTGTAACTAAGTTACGATAGTGTTTGGTGTATATGTTCATTAGACAGCTGTGATGAGTCACCCGGTTTTATACATCTTGAAGGATAAACAAAAACGAATTTTAATAAAAATTATAAAACATATTAAGAAGTAAATTCGCGTCACCAATTTATTCTCTTGTAGAATATGTGAGTGGGGATATAGCTGCTTCCCCTGCTTTATTTCCCATGGAATCCGAACAGCAAAGAACCCATTATAAAAACGTCTTATTTATTTATAATAAATATTCATGTTCGGAACACAAGTATATGAAATATTCATGGACATAAGGCATCTCCTTACGGCGATATAATTTGTCAGTGTGACAACGCTTCTGTTGGAATCACCACCGTATATATATAATATTGTCAACGGTGTTATTTATCGTGCTCTTTTACATATTTCCATACTAAATAAATACTTTACTTGAGCGCTGTACAGTGCTATTACTGTTTGCGCACTTTTTTCAACAGGTCTAGAAAGTGTGCTGGGAATTGAATTTACAACATCTAGTGATTTTAGCTTGTTTAATCTCTGTGAAGATGTGATTTATCGAGCGTTGCTGACGCTGTACATTCTTTTCACTTATTTACTTTGTGCCGTGCAATACGTTATAAGTTTTACATCCTAGAGGGTATTCAGTATTCGACTCCTGACTTGTTAATAAATATTTTTGCCTTGTAGCCGAGTGAATGACTCGAATAAAGTAAAGGAACATCTTTGTTTATCAATTGACAACGAATGTATTACTAATAATGTCGTATATAATATTTCATAGTTCTCTCTTCGATTTAACTTAAGGTACGATATTACACAAATCGAGTTTCTCTTTTCATTACTGTATATTTATGTACATGAAACTGAACTTTGATTTCAAATACAACACTATTTCATGGTTCTTCATCTAGCAGTTTATCGTTAAAATTTGTTTCTTCCAAATCTGTGTGCACTACTAGATACGAGGTGTGGCAATTAAATAACGCGACTGTTGTGAGAAATGTTATTTATTGTAAAATTTAACTTTTATCCCCTTCAACATACTCTCCTCCCTTATCTATACACCCCTGTATACATGTTTTCCATTGTTCAAAACAATGCTGTAATTCATCAGTTGCCAGTCTCTTCAACAACTCTGCCGTTTTACATGTTCAACAGACTGAAAACGTGTCTCTCTTTAATGCACTTTTCACTTTTGGTAACAGGTAGAAGTCACGTGATGCGAGATCTGGCGAATACAGAGGATGATCAAGCACAGCGATGCGCTTGTCTGCTAAAAGCTGCTTCACAGATTGGGCATTGTGAGCTGGTGTGTTGTCCTGGTTCAGAATCCACGAGTCGTTCTTTCACAAATCCTACCTTTTCTTCCTTACTACTTTCCTCAGCTTGTTTAGAATTTCTTTGTAGTATTTCTGATTAATGGTTTGACTTTCAGACACCCATTCAAAAAAACTCGCGCACGCGATATTATCACCAAAAAACATTATCACTTTCTTTAACATTTGGAAACATTCTGTTGGCGATATTTTTAGTTTGACAAGTAATTTGAGGTTAATTCGCTGCTTGATTTTTATGTCAAGAAGTTCTAAAGTAAACTAAAGCAGTCAGAGAGACGAAACTACGGGTTGTTGCTTGGGAAATATCAAAGTCAATGACATTCCAATTACAGCCTCGCCCGATGTAACTGCGCGATGGAAGGAGCGCAGTCTTGCTATTTAATTGTCAGAAATTGGCTTATAAGTTTCAGTCACAAATGTGATTATTTAAAATAGTATAATAATAATAATATCTTTAATGCCCAACAGTTACATAAACCATTTACAGGACATAATGCTCATAAGAAAAAAATTAAAATTGAAACAAAAATAGGTGCAGTTAATGTATCATACTACAAATAAAAATAACAATTCAAAAAAAAATATATATATATATATATATATATATATATATATATATATATATACACACTTATAGTAATGAAAACTAAAAAAAATAGTAAAGAAAAACTGAACTAACAAATTAGCGAAAGGAATCCTTGTATAATGCATTGGCATTTCTGGACATATGTACCAATGGAGCCTTGTAGAGAACATTGGTTCTTGCCCGAGCCATAGAGAAGGTTGCCGATGATCTAGTGTCAAAACTAGGCACGAGCAAATCAACTTGGGACAACATCACAGAGGAATCAATAAAATTATTTATTAACTTATAAAGAAAACCGCCACTAGCTTTGTCCATGCGTATACCAAGAGAATCAAAATTGTGTCTAGCAAGCAGACACTCATACGTCGAACCAAAGGCAGGATAATGTCCATCAATCCTGTAGGATAAATATTTAAGGAAACTCTTTTGAACACGCTCCAGGAGCAACTACTGGTAATGGTAAAGCGGGTACCACACAACTGAAGCATATTCCAATCTGGACCGGACAAGAGAACCATGAAGAACCTTCAAAGTGTGCAAACTACTAAAACCCCTGCAATAACGAATAAGGAACCCAAGACCTCTGGAAGACGATGAAGTTATACTACTTATATCCTTAGAAAAGCTAAGATGTGAGTCGAACAAAACTCTAAGATCCTTGAAGTTGTGTACTCTGGATATAATGGATTACCGAACATTGTAATTATAGTAAAGCGGAGTATCACTTCTGCTAAAAGAGAGAACAGCACATTTGTAGATGTCGAGCTAATGATCCGTCGATTACGCAGCAACCAAATTTCCTTAAAAGATCATCATTTATAAAATCGTGAGACAGATAATTGTCATACATACGAAGCTGTAATCTTAATAAATTTCGGAACACCCCTATATACATATACCGGCTGTCTCGTTCTTAAAAATCTTGAGTTTTCTTTGTCAGACTGAGAACATTCTAAGTATCTATAGAAGCAGATCTCTAGGTAGGATTGACTTTAGAAGAATGATTATAATTTGACATAATCGATACGAACTATAAATTAGTACTAAATATATCAGATATCCTATGACGTGATTGCCGAAGCTAAGGGATGTGTTATTGAAGCAATATCAAATCAAAAATGTCTAATTAACATATGTCCAAAATTCTACCGTAACCGAGGTACAAGCATTTATAATTTTAGATAATCCTACTAATGCAGATATTATGTACCGCTGCAAATGAATCCCGATGAAAATTATTTAAAAAGAAATCACTTTAGTGAAGTAGTTGTTCAACAGTTGCTGTATATGGAGCCTGACTCTTCATAGAATTGAAGAGGTATGCAGGCTAACAGTCTCAAGATCAGTACGAATAATCCAGATTTCTAGCAACAAGTCGATCGCCGTTTTGCAAGTCGTTTTGCATAAACCAAATTTTCAACTTTCTCCATAAAAAAATTAAATGTGGTGACTTTGGTAGCCAAGTAACTGCTGGACCTCTTCCAATCCACCAGTTCATATAATTTCGATTAAGAAAATCTGTTACTTGTCTACCAAAGTGCGAAAGTATTGTACCCACATTCGTTGTCTTACATTACGAGGAACGTCATCCGGTAATATTATAACGAACTGCTGTGAGACACTCTTCGATTATAAACGAACAAATGAGACGGTTGTCAATAATACCATACTAAATATTCACTGAAAATCTGTCTTGAAAATAAGATTCCCTAATTTACCGTGGATTTTCAAGTGTCCAACAATGTGAATTCCTAGTGTTATTGATGCCGTTTCTCGTGAAAGAGACTTCATCACTAAACAATATCTTCGGACAAATCCTCCGATTTCTCATTAACAAGACGTTAAATTCTAGCTTTGATGCGTCGTCGCCAGGTTTTAAACTATATAGGTAAGATATGGTACGAGTACAAACCGAAATTGAGTAAAGTTCTCCATATTCTCGTGGGGCCCACGTTAAGTCCGTTGACTATTTTTTGGATACTAGTAAAAAGTTGAGCGGCAACCATATTATGTATTGCTTCTTCTTTAACAAGTTCCTGCTGCACGGGGCGTTCAGAAGTAGCTACAGCAACCTTGCCTGGATGGACATTGCAAAAAGAACTACAAGGCGTTGTACGAGTGAGAAATCGCCCATGATATTCATCAATTGTCTGTCGTCCATTTCCATTACACAATCCATACACAGAGTGAATGTCAGCGCAGCCTTCGTTCGGAAAAGTTAACATACTTTTAAGAGTGTTTTAATGTAACACCAAAAAGCAAACATCTTAAATTAACTTTATTGACGTTTACTGTCACAATGAATAATGGCTGATGAATCACAGCCACCCTAACTTTTTAATAATAATGAAATTAACAGCGGTCTACGTTTACTGTTACAATGAATCATAGCTAACCCGACCTTTTAATTACAATAAAATCAACAGCGGTACGTAATACCTGCCCTAGTAAGGTTATCTAAAAATCAAAAACTTGTAGCCCAGTTACGATAGAGTTTTGAGCATATGTTCGTTAGACATTTTTAACTTGAAATTTCGACAGTAACACATCTTTACGTTTTGACAATTGGCATAGGTCACCCGGTATATATCTGGATTGAAATTTAGTTCTTTAAGGTTTTTATGGAGATGTTTAGGAATTATTCCAGTGGTAGAAGTTGCCATAGTTGCTGTATCTTTTCTATTATTATTGTTATTATATCGTAGATTACTCGCACTTCCTCTGTCTATGACGGGAAGTTTGTCACTCAATCCTCACATCTATGGGTTTGAGTTCGAACTACGCACGGCTGATATTGTATGGCATTATTGTCCATCACGAAACGGTATTTACTACAAGTTCTATGATGTTTTATGTGTCCATTTAAAGATTGTTATTATAGCTACAATTGTGTTCATCATGATCGAATGATGAATATTAATCAAGTTATGAGATCTATTATTCATTGATAAATTATCTGACTATTGCATTTGTTTTTATGATGACTGCTTTTTGTATGTTTGTGTGTCTACGTAGATTTATTTCTAGAGTTTGTATGTGATAGAGAAATTGCTTTGCTATAATATCTGTCACTGACATCACAATCGGTAGTATTGTTATACCTTTTTGATTTGAAAGTTCTCTTAGTTCGACTGCAAGTGCTACATATTTGACTACTTTTTCTTCTTCTCTTTTTAAATATACTTTTTGGAGTGTATTTGTAATATATCGTGTTTATATGAGTCGATGTTTTAGTGCAAATTGTCGGTGTATAAATTTTACTGCAATACTGTGTTTCTGTATAATCCTTACCAGCAACTAATTGACGCTCTCCTGTATATGTTCCATAGTTGATTGATGACTTTGCATTGACATTTTCTAACGTTTCTATAAGTATGTGTATCAAATTGTATTGCTAAAATAAATCCTGTTTCTTTAAAGGATTATTCCATCTTTAGCCGTTGGTATCATGGCTATTTTATCTATGTTTATGTCTTATATGATATTGTGGTGAATGCCGTGTGCTGTTTTCTGGACCATTTCCTCTCTTTTATTATTGTGTGGTTATTATTCGAATGGTATTTTCTACGTTTTCTTATTTTAGATTTAATGTAATTGTTAACATTCTTCAATTACGAGAGTAATTTGACAAGTAGTGAAAATGGGAAAGAAAAACGAATTTTTTAAATACAAAATAATTTTTATTTTTCAATATATTCCCCTAAAAGAGAAATACATTTATTCCAACGGTGCTCCAATGCCCTTATGCCATCTCTAAAATGCGATTCCGGAAGGCTTGTAAAATACTTGTTTACGAAGATGATAAGCTCGTAGTTAGACGAAAATTTCTCTCCACCTAGTGCCGTTTTCAATTTTGGAAAAAGGTGGAAGCCAGAAGGGGCTAGATCCGACGAATAAGGCGCATGCGGTACTAATTGGAAATGCAACTCGTGGATTTTGGACATTGCAACTGTGCTGGTATGCAAGGGAGTGTTATCTTGGTGAAACAGAATCTTTTTCTTTGCCATTCCTGGCCGTTTAGTACGAATCTCAATATTTAATTTTTGTAGAAGTTCTGCATAATATTGTCAGTTTATTGTGGCACCTTTCTGAAGGTAATCAATGAGCAAAATGCCCTTTGAATCCCAAAAAATTGATGCCATTACCTTGTTTGCCGATAAAGTGGTTTTCCCTTTCTTTGGAGGTGCAGAACACGTTCTAACCATTGTTTCGACTGTTGTTTAGTTTCGGGTGTACTGTAGTGTATCCAAGTTTCATCGCAAGTAACAAATCGCCTACAAAAATCAACCGGATTCCGCTTATAAAGGTCCAAACATTCATTGGAAATGCGCAAACGAGTGAACTTTTGATCACCTATCTTGCCGAAAGCTTGGAAAGCTCCAATTCTTTCGTTAAGATGTGGTGTACGCGTTTTGTTGAAATGTTTACCATGTCTGCTATCTCTCTCACTTTGAGTCGTCGATCTTGCATAATAATATTATGGATTTTTATAATCATTTCCTTAGAAGTAACGATTTTGTCAACACAGCTTGTTCTACCGCGTTTAAATTCATTTACCCATCTACTTATTGTGGTGGATGATGGAGCAGATTCACCTAATGTTTCCCGTAACTCATCTTTTATTTCGGTAGCTTTCATACCCTTAATTACGAAGTATTTAATCACCGCACGATACTCTGCTTTTTGCATTTTAACAAAACGATGTGTTGCTGCTTTTTCAATCAGCTGTTAAAAATAAACCAGTTAACCGATTTATCTAAATATCGGAATGTAAACATATAAATAGGCAACCTAAATTACAGTGCATTTGTTTTACCAATTAGAGCGCCACCTACGTGTCATTCTCACTACTTGTCAAACTATCCTCGTATATGTTTTTCGCAGTTCCTTGTAGTGATTATTACCATTATTGTTAATAATATATTGCATGTATGTACTGCTGAAGAAAACACTATTGTATTATCATCGTTTTTATTATTATTACTAAAACTTCGAGGAAATCTTTTACATAAAAATCGCAATTTCATGTCTCGACCCAATCGAGATATCTTACCTTTACCATTCGTAACTAACTATTCGCATTGTACAACTCGAACGCTTTTTTCAAACATATCCTTAACAAGCACGTAACGTCGACTTGAAAGGATCAATTCAAACAGCACGATATAATTGTTTTTAGTCACGTTAATCTCTCTTCTGCTAGAAATCATCGATCCTCCGTGAACAAGAGAGCCCGCTGCTAATATCGTTTAAAGTTTAAACGTTAACTATTACACACCGACCATATTCATATTTCCACAAACAGTTATATAAAATTAAATTATTACTTCATAGACGTTCGGCTCGTTCGTTTGCTATGGGATCAGGAAAAGGCAAACAGCCCGACACTCAGGGGGAAGAGAGATATTAGTTAAATATGATATTACACTATCTAAAATCTCCATGTTCCTAACATTTACACCTTGTTCTGTGTAAACGGGTGAAATATATAAGGCCCCAGCGCAGCACAGCGCAAAGGAATTATACCTATCTATAAAGTATCTGCGGGCAAGTAATATACAGTTTGTATATGTTTATGTATGTCGTACTTTTACGTTTTAGATTCACTCCACGATCGAGAGGTCTTCTCTCGTGACTTTTCGCGTACGTTCATCCCTTCTAAAAGGCGACTTCGTTCGCTATGCAAGTGAGATGCGGAGTTGACGTGACCGTGGATATAATGGGATATTAGCGCGTGTCTGGCGAACGCCTCGAGGCTACGTAGGAGGCTGGCATCGTGGGAACCCACGAGCTGGTGAAGTTAACCGTTTTACGAAGTCTTTTAATGCCTACGAAGGTTACGCGCGCATTTTCGAGAGTCCGGATGGCGAGAATAACAGATCCGTGCTAGAGATCTCTGGAATATGCGCGCTCAAGACGTCTGTGCAATAAAATAATTGTTACGGAATGGTGAATGCAATTAGTTTAAATGTCATTTGAATGATAGCGGAATTTACGATCAAAATATTGAAATGAAATTCTCGAGTGAAAATTGAATGTTTTAGGTGCCGTTGGTCACGACTGGAAGGGACATACATATTGCTATGTATTTTTTTTTGTAGAAACGTGTTATGCATTTATATACATTAATTTAGTGATTCTCAAATTGAGTGGTGCACACTTGTAAGGGCGAAAATTGTTTAATTTACTGAAAGGAAAACAATAAAGTACATTCCGACATAAATTACAAACAAGTTTAATAATTATCAGTGGCTTTCTTAGGCCTGTCTTGCAGAGTAAAGTTTTTCACGACAAGGTTGAATATTTGAAATTGGCATTCATCGCACTAAAAAGCAAAGAAACCTGAGAACCTTAAAGTATATTGAATTCTTTTTCTATATTTAGCTGAGATCTATATTTTGCCTTGAACGTAGTCACCATAGAAAATATGATTTTGCAAAAGTAGGATGTTGGAAATAGAAATAGTATATGAAATGTTCTTGTTTTCAGTGTAGAAAAATCCACCACTGTCCAAAATTCAAGCAGTGATTTATTACTAACTAAATTGTCTTTTAATTTCGCCACTTGTGAAGTCTATGAAGATTTGTTCTTCGACAATTCAGACGGGAGTGTTTTGAAATGGGTTCCTAATTCACTCGTAACTTGCTACGAAGTTGTTGCCAGCAAAAGAGTCTTTTAAAATTCTTTGCCAGCATAGTGAAATGATTTCTTCGACAATTCGAATCTTCAGGAGTATTTTGAAATGGGTCTCTGATCCACTCGTAACTTGCTATGAAGTTGTCGCCAGCAAATAAATGCTTTTTAAAATTCTTCGCCAGCATGGTTAAATGATTTTCAATAGTTACAAAAACAACTTTAATATGTTGCTCTTCGGTCTTGTAAGCTTTAACAAATACATTCACATTTACGAGCTTTTCTAGGTTGTCCTGCTACATATTTTTGTTCAACAATTCCAATTCTCTACAAAAAGCATTAACTTTATCACGCGTATCTAAGACACGTGCTCCATGGAGTCGAATATTCTAGGTAGCACATCTGTTGACGTTGTTGAAAAAGTTTTCCTACGTGATTACCATCTTGTTTATTCTTGTAAAAATATGTTTAATAGATTCAGTTATATTTTATAGTGAAATACTCGAGACTTCCTAACTTCAATCAAAGTACTGACAACGTTTCAAAAATATTTCAATTAATTTAATTTCATTTGAATTTAAAATCTTAAATTGGTTTCTTGTTTGAATTTTACAAGCGGAGGTAATTTTGATGGAACCTGTGGTTGATTAACTTAATTAATGAAGGTTGATATATAACCTCCTCCCACATTAATTTTTGTATTCTGTATACGTATTTCGACAACTAAGCTGTCATCATCAGCAGATAATTAAACAGTGTCGCACCTAAAAAACTACGGCAAAATACCTGTACGAAAACAAATTCCGCACGCAAACCGTACCGCTGAAAGCCAAAACGCACACTATATATTCGTTTCACATGATTTTTAAAACTATTTTCTAGTCTAAACTAAGATAAGACAAATAGAAAAAGGGAACAGGAAAAGAAAAGACAAATACCTATGTCAGACTAACGAAAGATGAGTTATGATTGAACCCCAGGTCAGTGTTCAACACATGGCCTTTGTTCTTTCAAAGTGTACATGTTTTCATACGTATCTAATTCGTGATAGTTACAAACATTCTTTACCAAATACAAAGAGCCCGCGTTAATACTATGATTACATTCCAATACATGTTTTGCTACACCGGATTTTTCTGGCCGATTGAATCTTATGTGCGCAATATTTTCTTTATACCGGGTTTCTATCGATTGTTTCGTTTGGCCGATGTATTGCTTACTGCAATCTAGATATTTAATTCCGTAGAAGCATTTATATTTATTTTTTTCCTTTTTGTTATTTTCGGTTTGCTTTTCTTAGTATATAGTGAATATGTATTATAGTTAACTTTATTATTATGTTCGCGTTTCAATACCTTCCTCGTTTTTTAGTATATATTTATTTATTGCTTTTTATTAATATTATTATTGTTATTTTAACACCTGTACAGAAATTTCCAGCATCGCAACTGTCAAAATGATAGAATCTGGAAACAACTGCCACACATATCCTAATAAGAAGTCGCGACAAATTTTTATCTACTTAAATTTTTGCAATCGTCATCCGAATTGGAATATAACAGTTCTGATCAAATTTGCTCGTATTTTTGTTCACCCTGTATATACTAGTACTTATAGTTTATCGCTCGTGGATAAAGTACGTAATAAATGAATTTACAATGAGAATTATGTTTATAGTTAATGCGTGTTCACATCGTGGATATTTTCTGCGTAGACGACGGCAATATAAAACATCCGTAGCCTCGTCTAAGTAAAATAAATACTCGATTTTATTGTTAAGCTAGTTAGTGCTGCAATACTGATATATGATACGATAAATATAACGTCGAAAAGGGGTTGGTGGGGTACAACGAGCGGTAAGAATCAGTAATAATGTTACAATCAATACGTTTACATATACAAGTAAGTATTGTTACTAAGGCTACTTTGATAGCGGGTCAAGGGTCAACGTTGGGTCATATACCTGCCCACAGGGGTCACGAATCACAACGAAATAACACGATACACACACACCTACAATGCCTTAACGTTAGTTCGGATATTTTTTTTCTTCTCTGCACTCTTTCACTCCGTCTTGAATGGCTTCGGAACGTTCGCGACGTTCGTCCGCCGTTGACGCCAGAACCAGAACCCGTCGAACCCGCGTGGTTCCACACAATATTTCGCAACTTAATTATACTACGGATAATGGTGATTATTATGTTGTTTTTTCTGTTGTTGCGCGCATTTTCTCGTCTGCACGGTGGATTTACTATGAAGAATTTTTAATTTTACAACGGTTAGACTGGCCCCAAGGATGTCACAATCGATGGGACGTGATAGTTTAGTGTTTCGGATACTTTGCATTTAGTTATGCCATTTAAAATTTAATATTGACGCTATAAGCGATAATTATACAGTCTGGTATTCCTAGTAAAAGACTAGACTACGTTTATGTCTACTTCAGTCTATTTCGTTTTGGTAGATGCAAGATTATGTACCAAAAGAAGAAATGTCGATATTCATCATTCTCAGTTCATCTATTTTATGCAATAACTGGCAAAAGAGGTATCTCGCAATTGCTTTAAATATCAAAAACGCGATATCTTCACAGTGATCTTTTCTCACTTTTAATTTTCTACCACAATCCCAAATACACAAAGTATAACAACGTTTTAAAATTCCCGCGATAACTTTGAATAATTACCTATTCCTTCAACATAATTTCAACGAACTCTTATTTACAGTAACAAGTCTAGTAGTTGGAACTTTTAATAGTAATAGTAATAATCCATACACTTAAAGCAAAGGGTATAATGTTTAATGGAAAGTATTGGGATAGGATTTTATATCTGCTCGAGGATTATAGATGGCACAGAATACAGAAACTGTTGCCGGTAAATTAGCCGTCTTCATGAGAACCGTTCGTTTTAGTTATATTTGGTTACATAACATCTAAATTTAGAAAGGAAAGAGGAACAAACGACCAGATATTTGTCCTCAGGCTACTGTCAGAGAGGGCGGTTAGATCTGGAGGACGGATACATGCCTGTTTTATTGACATGGAGAAGGCATTTGACAAGAGTGAGAAGAGAAGATGTTTGGAGAATATTAAGGAGTAGAGGAATAGAAAGGGGGATAATACAAAACATACAAAGTCTCTACGAAAAAACTGAGAGTTACATAAGAATAAGAAATGAAAAATCCAAACCATTTGCTAACAAAATTGGACTGAGACAATAGACTTGAAGTATATCCAGTGGGATACTGGAGATTAAAATGCATACGCTTGACGGAACTATGTTATGCGGATGACATGGTGATAATAGGGGGAACAGAGAAACAGCTGCAAAGAAATGTTACTATTATTAACGAAGAACTGAAGAAACTAAATATGAAGATAAATAAACAGAAAACTAAAACAATGATAATTGTAGCGCGGAAGGAGAAGCACAAGATACAGATAAATAGCGAGATAATAGAGCAGATGGATAGATTCACATCCTTAGGCGTGATAATAAACAAGGAAGGAACCCTGGACAACGAAATAAATGAAAGAATAGCAAAAACCGGTAGGTTATATAACCGCATAAAGAACAGCGTCCTAGGCAAGAAGGAAATACCAAGACAGGTAAAAGCGGAAGTAATTAGAAAAGTTGTAAAACCGACAATGACATACGCGTGCGAATTTTGGACAACAACACAGAGGCAGAGGAGTAGACTTACAAGCACAGAGATGAGATTCCTGAGAAAAATAGAGGGGAAAACGAGAATGGATAAAATTAGGAACCAGGTATTTAGGGAAAATTGAACATAATCCCAATAGAAACGACGATAGAACAGGGTCAGCTAAGGAGGTTGGATCACATAATGAGAAGGGGCGAGGAGAGGTTGATTAAGCAGGTGTTTGAGGCCAGGGAGATTGGAAAGAGGAAGAGGGGCAGACCGAGAAGAAGGTGGAGGGATGAAGCGGCGGCGGAGAAGAGGGGAGTAGGATGGGAGAACATAAAGGCTTTGGCGAGCAACAGAGGAAAGTGGAGGGAGATATGGAGAGGGGAAGCGGAGGACACGACTCCAGCATGACTCGACACCGAAAGGTATAAGAGTCTATAGGATTAAGTAAGTAAGTAAGTATATAAATTTATAATCGAAGAACGTGTCACGGCAGTTCCTTATTTGCGTTCCTTGGAAAATGACCTTACATTACTAGATGACGTTCTTCTTAGTGTAAGACGACGAATGTGGCTACAGTACGGTGGCGCACCTCTGCACTTTGGTAGACAAGTAACAGATTTTCTTAATCAAAATTATACGAACCGGTGGATTGGAAGACTTTCAGCAGTTGCTTGACCGACAAGGTTGCCAGATTTAAATTCCTTAGATTATTTTTGATGGCGAAGGCTGAAAAATTTAGTTTTTGCAGTACAACTTGAAAGCAGAGAATAACTCGTTGCTAGAATTATGCTTGCCGCAAAATCTATTCGTGCTGATCCTGAGACTGTTAGCAGAACTACCTCTTCAATTCTAAGAGGAGGTAGACTATGTACATAGCAACTGTGGACTTCTTTTTAAATAATTTTCATTGAGATTTTTCTTGTAGGGGTACATAATACTTACATTAGAAGGATAATCTAAATTTACAAATACTTGTACCTCAGTTACGATAAACTTTTAGACATACTTGTTATTGGATATTCTTAATTTAAAATTTCTTCAGTAACACATCGTTCATTTGTGGTAATCTTGTCATGGGAAACTTGGGACGTGAGAGTTACTGATAAGTTAACCGATAATTTTGCTGAATAGCATCTGATAATTCATCGATGTTGATTGGGGAAGGTATGCCTCAAGAAAGTCATAACTACAAGAATTTTTTTTAAATGTCTGAGCAGTCTCCTTCCTTTAATGTATTTTTTCCAAATGCTTCGCCTTTGGAACTTTTGAAACTAGCTCAGATTCATAAAATCAACATACTCGAACTATATTTGACACCTAAATTGAAAAATTATGTTCTCCAGAACTGACATATTCGCATTCAACTAATATCTAAGATCAATCAACTTAGTTAATTGATGAATAACGACAAAGCGAGAACGCGTCTATCTCGCATGTCGGCAACAAAGTTTCCAGAGCGTATATGGACAGATGCTTGGACCACGGCGATTTGCAAAATAAAAGAATGTTAAAAGGAATCATTCAAATATTAATAACACCCCGTCTACTACATAATGTTTCAGAGAATCATCGTCAGGTAGACTTGTGTCATTAACGAACGATTCCTTCGTAGAATTTATCATATCTTTTCGATACAGAAAAATAATGATTAATCATTGCCTCCATTTCTCGTCCAACACAAAAATGTATGTTAATTGAATTAAGATGTAAATCGCACAAACCCGTTTGCTCATATAATATTAATATATTGTGTTGGCAACTAAGTACTTTCGGTTTTGTAGTATAAAATAAAACATTTTTTTTAAACAAAGAATAGTTTTTAATCAATTTTATATTTTCCAGTTTGCTCAACGATCTTTTGCCATCCTTCTTTCAGCTGCATGATTCCGCGCTCATAAAATTTCTGGTCCTTATCAGCAAAAAACTGAATCAGGTGCGAGTGAAGGTCATCGTCATTTGTGAAAGTTTTACCATTCAAAGAATTCTGCAAACTTCGAAATAAATGGTAATCAGATGATGCTAAATCAGGAATGCATGGGGGATGTAGCATCACTTCCCAGCCAAGCTCCAATAGTTTCCCACGAGTTGCCAAAGATGTGTGAGGCCTTGCATTATCTTGGCGGAAAACTACACCTTTCCGATTTGACAATTCTGGCCGTTTTCCTTTGATTGCTTCATCCAGTTTTATTAGTTGTTGACAGTGGACATCAGAATTGATCGTTTGGTTCCTTGGAAGCAGCTCAAAAAGCACAACACCTTTGTAATCCCACCAAACTGAAAGCATGATCTTTTTTGGATGCAATTCAGCTTCCGATGTGGTTCGAGCTGGTTTATTGTGTTTGTTGCCAACCCAATACATTTCGACTGGATCAAGAAATGGTATTCCAAATTCCTACTTAAAGTTGGTTAATTTTTATTCCCAGTTAAATTACTTTCTTTATGTTTATGATTAAAAGTTTGAAATAAGTAAATAAAGAGTTATCAAAACAGTATACAGAAATACTATTATATACAAGTAATATAGAATTTAATAGTTTCCCATTAGTGGTGTTAATTTGGCGATTGGTTTTGTACGCTTAATTCATCATTAATTTTTGAAATCGAAAAAAAGTAATCACAGGCACGATTTTAATGAAAGCCAAAAAAGAAGATAAAAAAAATAAAGACCTAAGGAGAGGAAAATTCCAATCCGTGTAACGTTAATATATAAATTTGATACGGACATGATAATTTAGTAATACTCATCAAGTAGGATTTTATAGGTACACTTTTCGTCCACGGAAAAAAGATATATGGTCCGAAAGGCGAACTGAAGAACACCCGCTGTGTAGCCGACGAATTCAGTTGCCCCTAATTGGCGCAATCTTTTTTAACAAAGACTTGGCGTCGCTTTAATGGTTTATTTCGATTCCTCCCTAGAAATAATGAGTAAAATATCAACGTATAGGATCATATTTACTTATACAGTGTTTTGTGTTGAGGAAAAAAACATTAGTGCCACTTTAAGGTAGAACAGGGCATTGTTAAAGATAGCATTTAGTAGCAATACGTAGAAAAACATGTAATAACATTGTGAAATCCATAATATTATAAAATTAAAATGAACTAACCGGCATAAAATTCGATTCATGTACTAATTTGGTTAATTGTACTGTTTTTTAAATGTTATTTGTCAATGTTTCATGTCAAATATGCATTCATATATACGTAGTTTACATGAGGTACACATGAACAGCATAAAAACAAATTTTTTTATCAAAAGTCAATTAAATTTAAACGGTTTTTATAAATATGTTTTTTATTTTAGTCCTTTTTTGCAGTACTATTGAAATTTGTAGTCAGAAAGTTCATTTAGCGTTTGTGGTACTTAAATATGGTCTTAAATCTAACAGACACTGTCAAAGCAATAGCTTTGATTCAAGATGGGCGATCACAATAATACGTAGCTCCAGTCCTAAGTGTTTCAAGACATACTAGATTTTTAAATTAGTAGAATAATTTTGACTGTAACTAATATAAATTTAATAATTAGATCATCAACACTATCGCTCAAAAGTATTTGGTCACTCGCGTTTAACCCGCAAATTGTAACAAAAATCAAAATTGAAATACTAATACCTTTCTATTATTTACATATATGAACAATATGTATCTTCACATCTAAAATAAATTGTTATGTAATGTATTTATCTAATTTTAGACACGTCTGTATGCCCTCCTTTATTTTTAATCATTGCAGCACACAATGTCTCAGGTTATATTTTACCCCATGCCTCTTGCAGGTTCTTCCACATATTAGCAGCAGATGTGGGGGCCGATGAGATTGTTAGCAGAATTACCTCTTCATTTCTAAGAGGAGCTAGGCTATGTATACAGCAACTAGGTGGACTTCTTTTTAAATAATTTTCATTGGGATTTTTCTTGTAGACGTACATAATACTTATATTAGAAGGGTTATATAAAATTATAAATACTCCTAGCTCAGTTACGATAGAGTTTTAGACATACTTGAAATTGGATATTTTTGATTTTAAATTGCTTTAGTAACACATCCTTCATTTGTGGTCTCTGCTGCTGCTTTTTGCAGGTTCTTCCACATATTAGCAGCAGATGTGGGGGCCGATTTTGTCACCTCTCGGTTAAGTTCTTCCCACAGCAACTCGATGGGATTTAGTTACGATAGGGTGTTAGACATACTTGACATTATATATTCTTAATTTTAAATTGCTTCAGTAACACATCCTTCATCTGCGGCCTCTTGTAGGTTCGTCTACATATTAGCAACAGATGTGAGGGCCGATTTTCTCACCTCTCGGTTAAGTCCTTCCCACAGCAACTCGATGGGATTTAAATCGGGACTCGGTCTCCAATTTCTGCAATTTTTCTCGACATAGTTTGGAAGTGTGTTTCGGGTGATTATCTTGTTGGAAGATAAAATTCCGATCCGAAATTCCAGAGGGGACTGCGTTTTCCTCTAATATGCGCTTATACTGTTCTTTTTTTGTATACCTTTGATTTTTACGAGATTGCCAACATTTGATCCAGAAAAGCAATCGCATATCATGACTGGACCTCCACCGTGCTTAACAGTAGAGGCTATGCATTCTTCCCGGGCACGTTCACCCACAGATTTTCTTACGAAAACATGTCTTCATGAACCCAAAATCTCGAATTTGTATTCATCGGTCCACACTACTTTATTCGTTTTCTATAGTCCAATTTTGGTGATCGCGTGCCCAGTTTCAACGTTTTTGCTTGTTTTGCTTGAGTTGAAGCAGCTTCGGCATTGCAATTCGTCCATGAAGACCGGCTTGTTTTAATCGCTGTTTAACTGTGGAAACACTTATTGGTTTTCGACGAACAATATTCGTTTTTGCTGTGATTTCTGGACCTGTTTTTCGTCTATTTCTCTTGATTGTTGCTATCATTGCAAGATCTTCTGCTGAGGTTGTTGCCCTTGGTCTGCCTTTTCGAGTTCTGCTCAACACACTTCCACATTCGCGGTGTTTTTTGACGATATAACCCACGGTGGACTGAGTTCTGTGGCAATTTCGCGGTTGCTTTGGCCAGTTTCGTGGTATGTGATTATAAACGACCGTGTTTCTACATCAAGTCTTTCCGTTTAGGCATTTCTAACCGATTGAACTTCTTCGAAACACACGTTGTTATCACTATGAGCACCTCACAAAAACTAACTGCAATTTTGTCAAACACTAACATATAAATTCTTAACAGTTTACAATAATACCCTACCTCAAAATAAAATCATAACAATGGAAAATTTCCAAAAATTGACAGATCTAATCCCTTAAGTGCAATTATTCTAGCTGGAGTTTTATTAGGGTATTATCATTCATTGTGAATAATAGGGTAATCGCATAATTATTTTTGAATAAGCATTTATAGATTTTAATGTTTACTATGAAACTATTTCTTACTACAGAAATAAATTTTATTTGTTGTAAGGTTTGTTTGCATTTTTTGGAGTATACTATTTAGGATGATTAAGAACAGTTTAAATATAATTCATTATTTTTACCATTTGTTTAAAATGTTTAAAGAAAATATGTTTTTCAATTAATGCAATGGTTTTGTCATAATATTTACTATTTCGTGTTAGAGATAATCGAATGTCGAAGTTAAGTCTATTATGGAACAAATTGTACATAAAACTCAATCGGAAAATATGATTAAAAAAATATTAAAAATGTTTTGATATAATATTTTACCATTTCGCGATAGAGGTAGAAGTTAAGTCTATTATGGAACATATTGTACATAAAACTCAATCAACTAAATTAAAACAGTTTCAAATGGATCTCTCATACCAGTTCAATCATCATTACTTTTAATACATACATATACACTGCAGTTTTTAAAGTACACGTACCCGTGCTTCCCGGAAAATTTATTTCTTAAACGATCCTCCGATCTCTTAAATTGAAATGTACATTTCTCCTCTTCAATCTCCGAGTAATTTTTAACCGAAAAATCCGTAAAAACCTCCCTTTTATTAAAATTAATGACGGTAAATAAGAGCACAGTGTGAGTAGCCGTAAGTATAATGCCGTAGCCGTGTTTCGCTTAAATTCAAAACAATTATTATTAGTTTTGGACGCTGCTGGAATCCGGTACCTTTTCCATCGAAACCTATCAGAACCAATCAGGACCTGTCTTTGGGGTGATTAATAAAATCGGGAATTCGTCTACTTCTTCGTCCATGTTAATTTTCTTTTTTACTCGTTTAGGGCCATCCTTGATATTTTTACACCGTTTACATAATATTTTTCTTACTGTTTTTGTTATGAGGAGGGATCTTGATTTAGATCTCTCTTCTAAATATATTTTGTGTATTTTAAAAAAGTAAGACCTTCGTTAATTGAAAAATATTTATTATTTTGCTACGCATTTAGATAATTGTAATTCTGGGCAACATTTAAATGAAAAAATTAAGCATTCGTATGTAAATTATTTTTATTATTTTTAACTTTTGTAGTACAGGCGGTTGTTTCTGCTAATTAAAGCAGAAACATTAAAGTCTTCACAAAGAAAACCGAACTTTTATGAAATAGTAATTCTTAGTGACGCCATCTACTAAAAAAATATGCGCCGATAAAGTAGATTTTTCACCAATGATATGTCAAAATAATGCATCATTGGAAGCAGAGAAATTGCCCATAAAGTTATGCGTACTTGGCATTGGTTGAAAAATGAATTTCGAACAAAGAGCATCTATCAAGTTCTGTTTTAAACTCGATAAATAGTTTACTGAAACATTTTATTTGATAAAACAAGTTTATGGTGATGCACGTTTATCACGTACGAGTGTGTATGAGTGGCATAAGCGATTTAAAGACGACCGTACGGACACAGATGATGACGAACATTCTGGTGCAAAAGAAACCTGTGGTTACAGAAAGCAATATCGAACTTGTGCTTGATTTTATCAGAAATCGGTCGAAATCCTCATTGCGATACGTGGGAATGGAACTAAATATTTCCAAAGATTCAATTCATCACATTTTGACACAGTATTTTGGAATGAGAAAGATTTTTGCAAGGTTCGTAACTGAGTTCAACATTATACAAACTATAAAGACCCAAAAAAGGACGAAAGTTTTAGGTATTCTATTGTAACTGGCGATACGACGTGGTGTTTTCAATATAATCCAAACACCAACGTCAAAGCTCTGAATGGAAGCTTCTAAGCGAAGAAAGATCGAAGAAAAGCCGTTTGGGGAAGTTTTATGATTCAAAAGGCATAGTGCATAAAGAGTTTGTACCAACTAGTCAAACAGTCAATGCTGTATATTATCTTAATGTTATACAAATGTCATTTTAACCATCAACCATTCACCGTATTCACCGAATTTATATTCGTGATTTCTATTTATTCTCCAAACTACATTTACCGATGAAAGAAAAGAAGGCCATTATAAAGGCGTCGACAGCAATCTTGAAGGACATTTCTTATGAATTTAAAAATTCATTGAACATGTTACTTGATCGTGCAAAACGTCGTGAAGCTGAAGCCGGCTACTTTGAATAAAATAAATGAATTTTACCAAAATTGTAAGCTTTTGTTTCTATTTTAAAAAAGTTCGGTTTTCTCTGCGACAGACTGCGTATTGTCATTACTATGCAGGGGGAGAAATAAATTTTGTTATCATATCGTAAAATAGTGCAGGCGATATTACAAAAAACAAAATAAAAGGGGCTACAGAAACGAAATTAGGGAAATTGCTCGTATCAGATTAGATTAAAATAGAAATGATTATGTTCTTAAAGGAAAAATATAACTTCACCGCGCAAAACAAGTAATGGATATTCTATAAAATCGATAATAAAAAGTATTACCAATCAAATTTAACAACTGAAAATTAATCAAAAAAGGCAAATAAAACCCTTTACAACATCAATGTTCGTATTCTGCATACGTATTTCGACAACTAATTTGTCATCATCAGCAGATAATTAATCACGGTGTCGCGTAGAATAGCCCTGCACAACTTTCCCCGCTAGCTCATAAAGTACCATTTACACATATGGCAAGAAAGGCCAGTACACTGAGCACCGATGCTTTCGTCTTCTATTAATTTTGTTTTCTCGTTTATTTTTACACTTTATGCATTTCTTTTATTGAATTATAGATTCTCTTATACTATTTTGAGATATGTTGATTTATGTCTTGATTTTCAGGATAAATTACCGATTTACTGATCTTTTTTTGTAATATTTTTTTAGCGTAGTTTATTATTAACATATTTTATATTATTTACTTTTATTTACGTATACTTCGTTACTATTTTTATTGTAATATAATTGTATTGTCGTTTAAATGGGTTCTATCGTTTAGCCATTAAAGATTTGTTATTATTTTTACTAGCCCAACGCCGAGAAACTTTACACTTAATTCACATACATATCCACGATTTAAAGCTCGGACGGTACGCGGCTGATACTGAGGTGCTTCTATACATCACAAAACTGTAAATCAATATAAGTTTTGTGATGCTTTGTATCTTAGGAGTATTATTATTGTTTTTATCATCACTGTCTCTATATTTTTGCTGAAGGTTATTGGTGTTAGTTACAGAATCATCAATTACGTTTATTTGTTTAGCATTTTTATAAGTTAGTGTCTGATCTAGAGAATGCTTCTGTTCCAGTATAGTTTAACTTCCAAATTTTCGAAAACTTTTTCTAATTTGTATTTTTTAACAAGATCTTTATATAATCTGGTACGTAGACTTCCGCGGTCGTAGTCCATACTATCTTCTTCTGGGCTTCCGGGCTGGAACCACGTCACTGGTATAACTGCCGACGTTTCGTACTCACTCGTATGGGACATCTACCGGGCTTAACTACTACTACTGTTTGTTGCACTGAAACTGTTTCAGTGCAACAAACAGTAGTAAGTATACAGTAGTGTACAGTAGTGTATACACTACCGGTCATATTTACTTGCCCACCCTTAGTTTTAGCCAAAATTATTAAACTATCAAATGTGTACTGAAAATTTATTTATTGTACCAATACAATAGTGTAAAATGAACATAAAATAGTTACATTTTTCTTATATAAAAACTTTATCATTAATTATTATTAAATTTTGCTCTCATCAATGTGCCCACCTTTATTTTTGATAATTGCGGCACATAACTGCGGCATCCTTTCAATTAATTTTTGCAGTGTATCGTCTGTAGTTTGTGCCCAGGCTTCTTGAAGTTGTTCCCACAGTACAGTGGTGGATGATAGAGCACGTTCTCGAACCTTCCGGTCCAATTCTTCCCAAAGAAGCTCTATTGGGTTTAGATCAGGACTTTGAACTGGCCATACCATTATAGAGATTTGTCCTTGCTCTTCTAGTTGACGCAAGTAATCGCCACACAATCTAGAAGTGTGTTTCGGATCGTTGTTCTGTTGAAATACAAAGTTTTCGCCAAGAATCCTTAGTAATGAAGGAACAGCCTTATTTTCTAAAATTTCCTTGTAGCCTTCTTTTCTTAGGATTCCCTCAATTTTGACGAGATCGCCTACAGATCTTCCACCAAAACTCTCCCAAATCATTACTGAACCTCCTCCATGTTTTACGGTAGGCGCAATACATTCTGGCAGTACTCTTTCTCCTGCGGATCTTGTTACGAATATTCGCCTTTTACTACCGAAAAGTTCAAACTTCGATTCGTCTGTCCACAACACATTATTCCACTGATCAATCGTCCAATTCTTATGTTCTTTAGCCCAATTTAGTCGTTTTATCTTGTTTTGCTTTCGTAGTAGTGGTTTTCGCAGAGCAATTCTTCCGTATAAACTCGCTTCTCTGTACCGTGGACACTCTAATAGGTTTAGCACGCGCTTTATTCGTTTCAGCAGCAATTTCTGGTGCTGTTTTTCGTCTATCGCGTCGTCTACTTATCCGTCTTAGATACCGGTCATCTGCAGATGTTGTCGCTTTGCGTCGTCCAGATCTTCTTTTGTTGGAAAATGTACCACTTTCTTCAAATTTTTTAACGTTATAAGCAACGGTTCTGTGATTTAATCGTAATTCTTTTGCAATTTCGCGATTACTTTTACCCGTACGATGATAAGCAATTATCATAGTACACATTTCAACAGATAATTCCTTCGTCTTCGGAATGGCATTAAAATATTCACAATAACTTCTATTTCACTGTTTTCGCAACAAAAGATGAACGACGACTGACATAGAATTTATTTTCCTTTTTGAATAACACATCCTAATATTGTAATTAGTTAGTACAATAACACAATATTGGTAATACCTTTCGGAAATGCAGGTAAAACTGTTAATACTGTAGGGATTAGCCTATATAATATTTATGGTATTTTTCTAATTTGACACCTTTACGATATATCATAAACAATTTAAGATTTTCGTAGAAATTCGTATGGAATTACTTCCACTAATAATATTGTTGAATAATTATAATACAGATTTTTCGAAAGATAATCCGTATTTCAGGAAACACATAAAATTATGGTGGGCAAATAAATATGACTGGTAGTGTATATATATTTATGAAGGGATAACGAGTATTCCTGGAAAAATATATGCAAGAATATTGCAAAGAAAGTTAAGAAGGAAACTGGAGATGATACTGAAAGAGATACGGAGAAAGTAGGGAAATCAAGACCACTTCTTCAGTCTAAGACAAATGAGTGAGAAAACAATAAGAATAAATAAATCGATGCATGTATACTTTACAATTAATCCTGATATTACGTTAAATTTATGAAATCCCAATTCGAATTTTAATAAAACATTATAATTTATAATATAATCACCCTCAAATGTATATAGTTACGCATGCACCTGTAGTGTAATAAATTATGAACACATATAAGTTTTAACATAAATTGAGGACGTAGTCGAATCATTAAAGCAGTTGCCACTTTATCTTATTTCAAAGATTTGGTTGGAGAGAAAATATGTTCACGTTTAATATTAATATACAAAATTAATGTCATTACATTATATTTCTTTTTCATTAAACACGACCACCGATGATTTCTTACCGTACATATAAATATTAAATTAATTCTTAACCGATGACATCCATGAAATTTATTGGAGACACCATTACTTACCGCCTAAGTGTTTACAAATAAATGACACCAATCATATTTTCATTCGAAGGTGCGTTCGGTTTTTCTACTTCTTGTTCTCCATATTTCTTTTATTCCGTTTCGTTTTATGTTGTTTTTTTTTCTTCTTTCGATTTCGTCCTACCGACTACCATATTTTGACATTAAGCCCCAGTATTAAGTCAGTCGACGAAAAATTACAGGCCATAAAAATATTTACTGTATATATTTATATTTATAAAGGACGGTTCGGCCGCATATTTAATTCCACACACTAATAAAATCAACCGATTGGACCAGTGGAAAGAGACACCGTTCGACCGCTAGGAACCCCAGCGGTTTCTCGTTTTACATATATGAGGGGCGTTTTAGAAATCATTTTGAAATGGTTATAATTAATAAAGGGTTTTCCAATAAGGACTTGACAACTTTTTTTCAAAATAAAATGCAGACCATTTGAGATATTTCAAAAACTTTATTATCGGGTAGAAGTACACTCAAAACATTTATGAATGGAACTCGACTTCGTTCATATGGCCACCGCGGGCACGTTTGCAGCGGTCGATTCGTTGGACCCAATTTTCGATGACTCGGACAAACAATTCGACCGAAACTGCTGCTATTTCGCGTTCAATGTTGGCTCAGAGTTCTTCCAACGTTGTCGGCTTGTTGGCGTAGACCAACGACTTAACGTAGCCCCAAAGAAAAAAGTCTAGAGGCGTTAAATCGCACGAACGAGGCGGCCAATCGACTGGTCCATTTCTTGAGATAACACGCTCACCAAACTTACTCTTCAATAAATCTATTTTAACGTGTGCTGTGTGGCTTGTGGTACCGTCCTGCTGAAACCACATGTTGTCCAAGTTCATATCTTCCAACTCGGGCCAAAAATAATCGGTAATCATGGCGCGATAACGATTACCATTCACAGTAACGTGACGATCATTATCGTCGACGAAAAAAATATGGTCCTGTGACGCCGCCGGCATGCAAACCGCACCAAACAGTTATTTTTTGTGGATGAAGTGGTGTTTCATGAAGCACATGTGGATTTTCACCCGACCAATAATGCATATTTTGCTTATTGACGAACCCATTGAGCCAAAGATGAGCTTCGTCACTGAAAATGATTTTGCGATGAAATTGATCATCTTGGCGCATCTTTCCAGAGCCCAATCGGAGAACGTACATCGCTTCAAATGGTCCATCGGCTTCAATTCTTGAGTCAGCTTGATCTTGTATGGGTGTAAACCAAGATCCTTACGCAAAATTCGCCATAAAGTGGTCTGGGCGATGCCCAACTCTTGAGAACGCCGTGGAATTGACTGATTTGGATCATTTGCTACGGACGTTTCAACGGCAGCGATATTTTCGACACTTCGACCAACCCGTTGTCTCACTGGCACGGCAACATCACACAACGAATATGTAGACTCAATTTTTGCACTAAACTTGTTACTGCCTGTCTACTAGGGCGAGAATTACGACCGAAAATCGGAGTTAACGCTCTTAAAGTAGCGGTCACCAACTCCGAATTTTTGTAGTAAATTTTCATAATTTGCAGACGTTGTTCGTTCGTGTACTTTACCATGATGAAAATGTTAAGTTTACTGAATAAATTGACAGTGGCAGTTCGTTGATTAGTGAAAAGGTGCGTTCACAAATTGAATTAAAACTTGTCAAGTGCCTATTGGAAAACCCTTTATAAGAAATCAAGGAAAGAATTTCTGTTATTTCTACGATTTTTTAACAGAGTTTTATAAATCGTTGTTCTACAATTCAATCCTGATGAAGCTGTAGCTATGAAGGAAAGCTAGATAAGATTTGAAGATACTTACTTTGAAATTTATAAACTATCCTCGACAATTATAAAGGATTATTTGAGGCAATAGAAAAATTGCCAAATATTGTGTTATCGTTAATGGAGGCAGTGTAGATAGTGAACGATGTACACTCACTGCTATGTGCTATAAGTGACATAAAGAATATTAGTGTTTTAAAAGACTTCGAGAGTGTTATAAACAAAGATTTCGAATTTACCAGATGAAGACAAATTTGTAATGGTGCTTCTACGGATCTGTTATCTATTTATGAAGATAATTTTACGTACTTATTGCAACCGATTCTGACCTGTCGTCCGATACATATACCGTGCATTCATTTTACCTCGTTACGAAAACTGTACCACATTATATTCGGGTTTAGCTGCCGAATACCGATCAGAATGTAAAGTGGTGGGGCGCGAGTCATTTGAATCACGACTATAACTGACTATTGCAGCCCCACAACTAATTTGACTGTAGGCGTATCGATATTGTATTAACGGTCATTCGTGTTTGCATTTGGGAGAGTGTGTTACGGTAAGACCTTTAAATTTAAATATTTTTTTAATTATATTACTTTGATAATGTATACATTGAAAGAAAAAATTCAAATGATAACATGGGCTTTGAAAGGTAATTCTTTACGGCGTATCCAGCGCCTTTTCTTTGAAAAGTATGTAGATCGTCCCTTTCCTGCATTAACAACAATATTATTAGTAGTTAAAAAGTTTAAATCCGAAGGTTGCATTTTGGGATGTAAATGTCATAAAATACGGAGAATAAATAACGATAAAGAAATGCAAGAAGTCATGGTGTGCTCAATGATCGAAGAAAATTCCAATATTACTATATCTAAAATATCAGAAGAGATAGATATTAGCGTGGGTAAAGTTAATAAGATATTAAAGAAAAATAAATACACATCCTATAAATGCCAAACTCATCAGGAAATTTTTCATGCTGATCAACACCGCAGAATGGAATTTTGTGAAACTGTAATAGAACGTGTAAATGCGAATGAACACTTCATTGAGACTATCGTGTTTACCGATGAATCCACGTTTCCGTTGCACGGTCAATACAATTCGTCGAATCTTCGATATTGGTCTATTGAAAACGAATATCGACAATTGAATACGGGGACACAGTATCCTGAAAAATTGAATGTTTGAGCTGGTATTTATGGGAATAACATTATTGGTCCATTCTTTATCGAAGGAAATTTAAATGGGGAAATATATTTGAATCTTCTTCGAAACGACATTGTCCCTGCTTTGGGAACTATTAATCCCAATTTAGAGAACGTATGGTTCCAGCATGATGGTTGTCCGGCCCATGGAACTAGAATTGTGAGTGAATATTTAAATGATATATTCCTCCAAAGAGTTATATCTAATAGTGGTACAATTCGCTAGCCACCAAGGTCACCAGACTTAGCCCTTAATGACTTTTTTTATGGGGTTAAATAAAATCAAAGTTATATGGGCATCAAGACGAAAGGGCTAATAATTTGGAAAAATTACGGGTTAATGTCGAACACCAATTCCAAATTATTAATCCTCTTGTAGTGGCCAATGTTCGAAATGAATTTTATAATAGATTGGGGTACTGTTTAGCGCAAGCAGGAGGGACATTTGAGAATTTAATTAATTGAATTAATTTCTGTATTTAAAAAGTATTTTATAAGTTTTGGCAAGTTATATTTATTTTCTGTTTAAAGAGTATTTTTTAAGTTCCGAGAAGTTATTTTATTTTTTAGCTTCTTTAAGAGTTTTTTTAATTTTTAAACGTTTTATTAGAAAATATCTTTAGTTCAATGCGAAACTTATTGTAAAAATACCTAATTGTACAGTTAAAGGTAATTAAAATTTATTAATTTTTGGACGTAAACAATTTGGACAGTCAGTGATAGACCTTCCGCCAAGTACCACGAACAACTATTTAATCTGTAATCTGTAGTCAGTCGTTGTTGTGATTCGACTGACTCTCGCCCCACCACTTTACATTCTGATCGGCATTCGGTATCTAGACCCGAATATAATATGATACGGTGTTTGTAACATTTTAATATGAAAGCACGGTATATATATATATATAATGCTAAACTAATTGGTTTTATATTCTTGATAAATACATCTTAATGTCAATAAAAGATATACGGGAATAAAATATTCATTTTATTATCAATAATTACTTTCCTAGTATCCTTAACAATTGGGTACTTCGGTTATTTATATTTAAATTTAAATACTCATCTTGTTTGTGATGTGTAATTCTTGACGATGGATTGTAATTCGAGTTGTTGTTTGGGCTGTTTTCGTCGTCTGTGGAATTTAAGTATTCCAACATTTCGGCAGTTACTAAAGCTACCCTGAAGTCGGCAGTACAGTAACTGTCAAAACGTTGAAACACTAAATTCCACAAGCGATGGAAACACTTCAAATAACAACTTATGTTAAAATGTAATTCGTCTAATAATTATCTCAATTTATATACCAAGTGTCCCATGACTTAATTATCACAGCTTGAGAAGCAATTTGAAGTTAAAGATGTCTAATGAATGTATGCACAAGCTCTATCATAACTGGACTGGAAGCACTTATAGTATTAAATAACTAATACAGGCATTATGCACCACAGCAAAAAATGCATCTACGTACTGAAAACGATGCTTAAACGACTGTTAATTTGTATTTATTATCTGCTAAACACTTTGCACTTCTTCCAAGCAGGCGTTGCGGATTGAACGCCTGGTAACTCTAGACATTACGTCGAAAGATTTTGTTATTAATTACAATAACAACTATGACTTATCCTTCGACATGCTGGATCTATGTAAGTTATTTTGCGATATGTTAAAACATTTTTAGCTTAATGATGTAGAACTAATTTACAAAAACACTGACACGGCAATATAGTAACGTTCAGAAAATAGTTTTTAGATAAATATTGGCAAATGTACAAGAACAGTCACTTTGAAAGAACAAAGCTTGACTCCGATTACTTTGATCGATTTAACTTCGATGATTTTATTTCAATTACATTTCAAAATTTATGTGATAGTCACTAATTATAATTAGAATATGTTAAAAATAAGTGAAAAATTGACTTCTTATACACCTTCTTACCATTAAGTATTGTTCAAAAACATTTTAAACATTATTCAACCGCTTTTGTCATGACGATTTACCATTCTTCCCTGGAAATAATCTATCGTTTTAGAGTTTAGTTTATTAAGAAATACGGTGCACATAAAACTCAATCAGGAAAATTTAAGGGAATCATTAAAAAATTTTAAATGAATCTTGGGCAAAGGTTCAACAATTATAATTTTTAATTTACTCATACCTACAGCAGTTCTTAAAGTGCATATACCCTGACTTCTTGAAAAATGTATTTCGTAAACGATTTTTTGACTTCTACAAGTCGAAATGTATAATCCACATTTTTAAAGTGAAAGAATTCTGCCGTCTGAGGAGGCTTTTCATGGGTTCTTTTGACTGCCAGCCAAATTAATTGGTATTTAATTCTATCCCCATTCTCCGAATAAATTCTCTAATGTCTTTCCTGTTTCTTGCATTCGTTCGTGTTTACTATATACTTTTCATTTTATTAATTCAAAATTATTTTTATATTTTACTTTAAAACGAGTTGCTCATTTTCCTCCTTAAGCCCGTTTATTTCATTTATGATATATTCTTTTTTAATTTTTCATCTAATGTCGTTAGTTCGTTGATTATTTCCTCGAACATCCTTTCAACTTCACTCATACCTTCAGTATTTGTATTTCAACGACACATAAAGGACTCGATGATTTGGAAAGGTCGCAGAGGAATACGAGGGTAGTTTGACAAGTAGTGAGAATGGAAAAGAAAAACGAATTTTTAAAAAACAAAATAATTTTTATTTTTCAATATATTTTCCTAAAAGAGCATTTATTCCAACGGTACTTCAATGCCATTATGCCATCTCTAAAATGCGATTCCGGAAGGCTTACAAAATACTCATTTACGAAGATGATAAGTTCGTCGTTAGACGAAAATTTCTTTCCACCTAGTGCCGTTTTCAATTTTGGAAAAAGGTGGAAGTCGGAAGGAGCTAGATCCGGCGAATAAGGCGCATGCGGTACTAATAGGAAATGCAACTCGTGGATTTTGGACGTCGCAACTGTGCTGGTATGCGAGGGAGCATTATCTTGGTGAAACAGAATCCTTTTCGTTGCCATTCCTGGCCGTTTAGCACGAATCTCAACATTTAATTTTTGTAGAAGTTCTGCATAATATTGTCCGTTCATTCTGGCACTTTTCTGAAGGTAATCAATTAGCAAAATGCCCTTTAAATCCCAAAAAATTGATGCCATCACCTTGTTTGCCGATAAAGTGGTTTTCGCTTTCTTTGGAGGCGCAGAATCACGTTCTAGCCATTGTTTCGACTGTTGTTTAGTTTCGGGTGTACTGTAGTGTATCCAAGTTTCATGTCAAGTAACAAATCGCCTACAAAAATTAACCGGATTCCGCTTATAAAGGTCCAAACACTCATTGGAAATGCGCAAACCAGTAAGCTTTTGATCAGTCATAAGCAATCGCGGCACCCATCTTGCCGAAAGCTTGAAAAGGCCCAATTCTTATGTTAAAATGTGGTGTACGCATTCTGTTGGAATGTTTACCATATCTGCTATCTCTCTCACTTTGAGTCGCCGATCTTGCGTAATAATATTATGGATTTTTATAATCATTTCCTTAGAAGTCACGATTTTGAGTGTTCCAGAGCGCGCTTCGTCAACACAGCTTGTTCTACCACGTTTCAATTCATTTACCCATCTACTTATTGTGGCGGATGATGGAGCAGATTCACCTAATATTTCCCGTAACTCATCTTTTATTTCGGTAGCTTTCATACCCTTAATTACGAAGTATTTAATCACCGCACGATACTCTGCTTTTTCCATTTTAACAAAACGACGTGTTGCTTCTTTTTCAATCAGCTGTCAAAAATAAACTAATCAACCGATTTATCTAAATATAAACATATAAATAGTCAACTTAAATTACAGTGCATTTGTTTTACCAATTAGAGCGCCACCTATGTGTCATTCTCACTGCTTGTCAAACTATCCTCGTAGACTCTATTAACACTTTAAGCAATCCAATCTAATCTAGGAATTTTGAACATGGTTTCTATATATTTGAATTCGCACACTCATTCTACGTATAGACTTGATAACTTATTGAATAAGATATTAGTTGAACAAGTTTATGTTTTCTTATTTAGGATTAATAATGGAGAGTATGGAAATATAAAAAGGAAATCCCTAAATCCTTTGAAGACTTCTTCTAAGGTTTAGTTTAGGCGAGGTGCTGTTCTCGTAAATAAGTTCTTTGATTTTCGTCAATTAGTGTTAGTAAAAGGTGGCATTTAGGAATACTTATCCCTTAAAGAATTTAATCAGAAAAGATAAATACAATCTTTGTCTACATTAATGTTCGCATTCTGCAGACGCATGTGTAGTCTCCATTAGTTTACCTTCTTGAAGACTTATGAACCAGAAATTGATTCTAAATCGTTATTTTCTTTGCTAAAGAGTTAACAATTTCTCTTTCTTTTGACTGATAATTTGCATTTCAAGATTCAAGCTTAAAATGTGATGGGTCTTACACCTTGGAACGTATGAATGTATCAGATGTTAATATTTTAAATTCTACTTCAATAACACCTTCAGAAAATTTTTATATACCTTACAGATGCATAATGACAATATGAAAAATATATTTATCAAATCGAACTGTTAATTTCTTCATGTCTTCCAAAAAATAGGCATAGAAATCCACCTATCTAAGGTAGTTTAGTAATTGAAATGTTTTTGCTTATTAGAACATAAAAAAGTAATTAATTTTAAAATGACCCGCGTGTATATAAATATCTATTTTGATATGCGCAGTTTATAAGTTTCTGGTTGTGTTGACAGAGTTTATCCGGTGACAGAGGTCTACAGGGGGTCCACCGAATACCCAGAAGGGGGCATTCCCAGCACGTGAATCGCCGCTCCCATAAGTCATTGCGCTCATGTACATATGACACTGGCGACAGGTTCTAATATCTGTCATAAATTCAAAATAACCGCTGCCAAGCCCTGCGCGCTCTACACCTAGATGACCTCTGGTGGTATTGATGCGTACTGTAGATGTATGGGATACACATACATGTGCGGTACAGTGTATGTGTCGTACTTATAGACGAACCGTTCGATGTGTTACCGCGTTCGTTCGCAGGAGAAAAAGATATTTCGAAACGGACTTGTATGTAATTAATGCAGACATAAACCACGCATTTATGTATGTAGCTAGAACGAACAGATAAAAATAACACGTTCGTATACATTTCCTTTTATTCGTATTTGTACAAAGCAACAGACTTCGTATTTGAATTTAAGTTTCGATCGTGTTTTAGAGTTTATAAAGCGACTTTCTAATTTCTACAATTTCTCAATTTTCTGTATGATAATTGTACAATATTACTTAAGTTGTAGCACAATTCACTACATCGCGTTGATAATTTAATGTTTTTAAATTGACTTTAATAATATTATTCAAATGGGTTAGGAAATTCTGGTGTATTTTTTTTTTTTGATAACGGACGGTTTTAACGTTATTTTGAAAAGAACTTGAGCGATTTGGTTGAATTGAAAATGGGAGACTAAAATGAGCACTTTCCTTATATTTTGCTCTTCTATTTATAGAAGAAAAACGCGCGTTAAAGTTGTGAAGTTGCGTTAAGGTTGTTAAGTTGCGTAAAGAAGAATGAACACATTGCGAATTATTTTACCAAACTTTTGGATAACGGTAATAAACTACCATAAGGAAAAGGCGTATTTGGATAAGGAGTATGAGCGTGTTTAAATATTTTTTTACATTCGGCAAATAATTGAGGAAAGAATGAATAAAAAAATGTCAGACGAGAAGACCATAATTTGTTAAACAGTCGATAAACTGAAGAAGTTATACCAAGGGTTACCGAATCGCGCGCCGCGGAAAGGGTATGCATTTTACAAGTGCGCCGCGGACTGATAAAGTTTGGGAGCTCCTGAGTTAAATGAGTTTTTTCTAAAATATTTTTTTAATCTAACTTGCCTTAAGTTAACGTATTTACGTCACCTATCCTGCAATGACTTAATTCTATCAGAAAAAGATGATTTCTGTTGGTTAATTAACTGATGCGGCCTTTACTTGATGAAAATCCATATCGAAATTAAACACGAAACACAGTTGTGTGATTGTTACAAAATATCTTTATTGAAAAATTGTAATAATTGTTTCGCCAACACTGTGGCTTCTTCAGACTGAAATAGATTTATTTATAAATAGATCCAACGAATTGGGCATCTATAAGCGCTCTTGTGGTGATTGTTTTAAGATATATATGTGTCATACTGGAAGATCTATGGAAACAAGGATATCAGAACACAAAAGAAGTTTTATTCATAACAAAAATGATTCTAAGTATACAGTTTATCTAAACACTTATAATATGTAACTGTATATCATCCTCGCACTGAAAATGGTTTAGTTGACTAGGCTATATTCCATTTATGTTAGATTTACATTTCAGTCTGAAGAAGCCACAGTATTGGCGAAACAATTGCTACACTTTTTCAATAAAGATATTTTGTGAAGATCACACAACTAGGTTTTTTTGTTTAGTCATTTCTGTTGGTCTTCAAAATAGACGTCGATTCTCTTTTAACTGATTCTCCTCTGCAAAATGACTTTTCTTACGATTCTCTTCATAATTTTATTTTTCAACGTAATCTCTCTTAACGTCAAATCGTCCGCACCACCTGTCCTGCAAATGACTTTATTCCTAGTTCATCTACAAAATAGGCATTAATCTCCAGTTGATTATTGTCTGCAAAATAACGTTCTATGACGTGCTTTGTCAAATTTCTAAATAAAAGGAAGCCAGACGAAGCTAACTAATCTTCCTTAAGTTAACGCCTTCTACTCTGCAATGACTTGGTTCTATCAGAAAAAGATGATTTCTGTTTGTCCTCAAAATAGACGTTCATTCCCTTTCAACTGCTTCACGCTGCAGTATAACTTCTTCTTACGATTCCATCGACAGTGTTATTTTTCAACTTCAAACTTCTGCACCACATGTTCTGTAACTACTTTATTTCAAGTTGGTCTTCAAAATAGGCATCAATCTCTTGTTTCAATTGGTTATCGTCCGCAAAATTACGTTCTTTGAGGTGCTTTGTCAAATTTTTAAATACAGAGAAGTCAGACGGAGCCAATCTGGACTATATGATGAATGGTCCAGCTTGGAAAAAGTTACACTCGTGAAGGATGAGTTGGGTGGACAGGATTCATGACACAAACCTGGATGTTTTTTGTCAATACTTGTATATAATTCTGTTAACATATTACCATAGGTAACTGCTAAAATACTATGAGAAATTCTTTGTCTGAGCAGTTCTTGTTTGGGAATCAACAATCCTTGAAGCCATAGTGCTGAGACTTCATTCATGCCTAATTTATCGTGCAGAATTATTATAAAAATGAATGACTCATATATATTGGTGCTTTAACAATGACAAAAACTTCGAAACGACAATCTTCGAGAACTATTGTTTCAGCTTTCATGCAAATACCAGAACTGGTTGTGTTCGAAGGTTTTCCTCTTCTTGGGTTTTCTTCAATGGATTGACAACCACACTGATGTTCTAATGCAGCGAAACTTTTTTATTGCCAAACACTTCATAAATTATAAAATAATGAACGCGTTGAAGTTGAATTTGACGTACAAATAGGCAAGTGTTGTCACTATCGAACGTTAAGTTAAGTAACAGAATTTGTTGATTTTATCATGGCTAGGTAGATTTTCTTTCAAGAATAATCTTTTAATTATCAAATTATGAACTTGAAATGTTTATATTGGGTTGGCAACTAAGTACTTTCGGTTTTTACTGATAGAGAGCGTTGCTTTATTTTTTGTATAACGTATGTTAGTGCTGTACTTTACCGTTTGTCGCGTGATACTAGTCACATTGACGTAACTTCAGAAGTAAGTAGTGCGTGATTTTTATTAAAGCTATTAGTTGTGGGTTAATTTTAAATGGAGTGCAGAAACGAACATTTTCGACATATTTTACTATTTTATTTCCGTAAGGGAAAGAAAGCTGCTGCGGCTCACAAAAAGATAAGTGAAGTTTATGGTGCTAATTGCTTAACAGAGCGCACATGTCAGAATTGGTATAAAAAATTCCGTTCTGGAGATTTTTCCCTCAAAGATGGGGCAACGTTCTGGTCGGCCTACTGAAGTTGATGATGACCAAATCAAAGTCATAATTGAAGAGGATCGTCATATAACTGTTCGATAGGTTGCGGAGAGGCTACATGTATCGCAGAAAACAATTGAAAAACATTTAAAATGTCTTGGGCTAGTTAAGAAGTTTGATATTTGGGTACCTCACGAATTGAAAGAAATTCATTTAACACAAAGAATCAACTTTTGCGATATGCACCTTAGACGAACTGAAACCGACCTTTTCTTAAAAAGAATCATCACTGGTGATGAAAAATGGGTCCTGTACAGTAACATAGTTCGAAAACGATCATGGAGCAAACACGATAAACCAGCTCAAAGCAAATCGAAAGCTGAATCGCATCCAAAAAAGATCATGCTGTCAGTTTGGTGGGATTACAAAGGTGTTGTGTTTTTTGTATTTTATACTACAAAACCGAAAGTACTTAGTTGCCAACCCAATATTTTGCGTAATGATTTAAAATGATTCTTCGTACGAATATTGGTAAAAGTCTCTGTATATCCACCCATAAAAAACCCGAGAGGCATTTAAAGAATCCGTTAGAGTGAACGCTTCAGACGTTCGCATATTATTTACTTTAGCCATGCTACAATAAATTAAAGAACCACATTCAATTGATATTAAAATGATAATTAATTTCTCCTGGATAAGCTATTAAATACTTGTAATAAGTTTCAGATACTTGTACTCGTGGGATTGCTAAATTAATAGCAAATTCCCTCATGATTTATTGCATCTATATCAATTAGACCTGTATTTATCGACTTTACAAATACGCATATATGTATATTTATATGCAGCTACGAGCCCAGAAAACACGTTCATGAGTGGAGGTGATTGAGTGTTAGATAAGCCATCGATGCAGTTATATTGCCTCGAGCTCTTCTTATAAATATGTTGCGCCTCCTAATAATTGTGTTACACAAGCAGTTGGTGGGTACTACTTTGTTGATATTGTCGTTGTTACGTTAATCTTTAAAATAGATCTTATATAGACGCTCCATTATTGAAGATTATGTCGCCACTGTTCTATATTTACAGATGCGTCTGCGCTTTAAGCCATTAGATTACGTAAATCGAAGAGCTGAATTGCAACCTTTGAATGTCACTATCGCTATAATGTATGTGCGCATTGTGTTACTTACTGTAAAGATACTACTATCAGGTTGTTACATATGAAATGTCCGATTTTGTAAGGAATAAAAAAGCCTAAATTTAAAAAAATATAAATATTTATTCTGCAAAATAGCCTCCATTTACATCAATAATTTGTTGGCAACGGCCTGGAAGCTGAAAAATTCCCTTTGAAAAGAAATCTAGGTTTTGACGGCTCACATATTGCTCAAACACTGCTATTACAGACTCCCGGTCAGGGAAGTACCTATTTTTTAAGTGATTGTCTAAACTTCGGAAAAAATGAAAATCAGTTGGCGAAAGGTCAGGTGAATAAGGTGGGTGAGGGAGAATTTCGTAACCAAATTCCGAAAGTTTTTGGATTGTCTATCGTGCAACATAAGGTCTTGCATTATCATGAAGAAGTATGGGTCCATGTCTATTGACTTGTGAGGGCTGCAAGCGGCTCAATTTTCCATGCATAGTTTCCAGTTCGGCACAATAGGACGCTGCCGTGATGGTTTCACCAGGTTGCAAAAATGAATAGTGAATAATACCCTTACTGGTCCACCATACAGTCATCATGATCTTTCGCGGGTGAAGTGATGCTCGTGCATGCTGTCTTGGTGCTTCACCTCGATCTAACCATTGTCCTGACCGTCTCCGATTATCATAAAGTATCCACTTTTCGTCACACGTTACCACTCGATGAAGAAACGGTTCAACTTTCTGTCGATTAGCCAAAGAGGTAGCCACCTCTAATTGACGGAGCTTATTGGCTTCCGTTAATTGGTGCGGCACCCATCGATCGAGTTTCTGCACTTTGCCAATCGAAGAAAGGTGACGACTAATGGTGGCAATGGACACTTGAAATGTTTCTGCAAGGCTACGCACTGTTGTCGACGGATTACTTTCAACTTCTACACGCAGCTCGTCGTCATTAAAGGTGCTACGCGCATATCCGCGAGGCTCATTTTCCAAATCAAAATTTCCTTCGCTGAATTTTTTAAACCATCGCCGTAATGTGCGTTCATTACACGTGGTTTCACCGAACGTCCGATTAATTTCTCGCGTTGCTGCAGCTGCATTTAATCCCTTTTTAAATTGAAAGACGTAAACTGCCCGAATATCTCTTGCCGACAGCATTTCCATAGGCGAGACAAGGACAGGTGTATTAATCTTTCCAAGAAATGGAACAGGTACATACTTCAAAATAAATATCCTTTTCTACAAATACAATAATAATTTTCACCAAAAACATACACGTCTTCACACAGCTGCGATTCAGTTCAGACTGAAGGAAAAAACGGACATTACATTTGTAACAACCTGATAATTTATGTATTTGTGTTTGATCATCTTAAAGCGAATAATTTTAATCGAATGGAAGCAATTTGATTTTGAATTCTAAAATAAATACATACAGTACTTTGTAAGTAAATTAGCCCACCCCACAATTTTAGAGTTGTAGACTTATGGCGTACTTTTTTTTAATAGCTATTTTTTGACAGGTAAAGTGTGAGTGGTGTCAAATTTTCGCGCTATTTTAGTTAAGTATAGTGTGATATTTTATTATGGAAACACTCAGCCCGGCGTCTACAAATTATTCAGCTGAATTACGAAAATCAGTGTTCTATGAGAAATGTGTTTCGTGCACTTAGAGCAACTTATGGTCTATGCAGTCGGCCCACCCAACACACAATTCGCTGTACAATCGAAGAATTTGAAACGCAGTGTTCATTATTGGATAATACGCAATCAAATAGACAACATCTAGCACGTAGTGAAAAAATATAGCGATGGTAGCCGACAGTGTGCGTGATGATCGTGAAGAATCAATTCGATGTAGATTTTAACAGCTTGGCTAGTCGTATGCCACAACTTGGGATATTTTACGTCAGGATCTTTGTTTAAAAGCATACAAAATTCAATTTGCTCAAAAATTGAAAGCGGCCGATCTTTAAATCGTCACCATTTCAGTTCTTGGGTTCTGGAAAATCTTAAAGAAGTTCCAATATTTTCGACTAACATTTTATTCAGCGGTGTGGACCATTTCTGGCTTAATGGGTACGTAAATAAGCACAATTGCTGTACTCGGAGTGAAGAGCAACCCGAAGAGATTCAAGAGCCACCATTACGTCCAGACAAAACCACGGTTTGGTGTGGTGTGGAATCCGTATTTCTTCAAACATGAAGATGCTCGCAACGTAACTGTCAATGGCGCCCGTTATCGTACCATGATAACTGCATTATTTGCTGCCTGAAATTAAAGTCCGTGATCTCGACGACATTTGATTCCTACAAGACGGCGTTACTTGTCACACACCCGTGAAACCATGGCTTTATTGCGAGAACAATTTATGAACATTTAATTTCACGTAATGAGCTTGTGTAATGGCCGCTTAGATCATGTGATATCCCGCCTTTAGACTTTCTCTTTTGGAGCTATGTAAAGTTCAGAGTCTACATAGATAATTTGGTACGTAGACTTCCGCGGTCGTGGTCCATGCTATCTGCTTCTGGGTTTTGGAACCGCGTCACTAGTATATTGCCGACGTTTCGTACCCATTTGTATGTATGGGACATCTTCAGGACTTGACTACTGCACTGAAACTGTTTGAAAGCAGTTTCAGTGCAGTAGTTCAGCCCTGAAGATGTCCCATACAAATGGGTACGAAACGTCGGCAGATATACTAGTGACGCGGTTCCAGCCCGGAAACCCAGAAGCAGGTCTACATAGATAAGTCAGCTACGATCGCGCAATTGGAAGCCAACATTAGTCGCGTTATTCGCCAAATAACACTTGAAATGCTAGAACGCGTCGTCGAAAATTGGACCTTCAGAATGGACCATGTTAGGCGCAGTTACAGTCAATATTAAGGAAATAATTTAAAAAAAAATAATTGCCAAGATAATTATAATAATTGCATGAAAATAAAGAATACTCGATAAAATTGTAGTTTTTATTTTTTTCTTATTTTTGAAAGAAGTTCCTCCAAATGAATCACTCCTTATGTACAACTATGGGATGTATTTGTTTCAATATTTGGTCAAAACTTCCTTTTACATAATACAACCTATATTATGTGCGATCGAAATCGTTCAATGCATTTTGGCTCACCTGTTATTTATCGTTAATTTTTGAGACGGAACGGATCAAAATTTCCATAATACGTATGCATAATAATAATTTTGACAATATAACAATAGCATTATTATATTGAAAAGAAAACTATACAAATATTTTTAGAAAATAAGGTACAGAGATTGACGTTTAAATTATTACATGCATGGAACAAAACTAATTACTCAACCAGAGCAACGATTCATGTTTTAATTTGAGTCGTTATTTCCTTCAGTGAAGCGCCACTTAAAACTGTCTTATGTTACTCGAATCGCTATTTAAAGAGGAACGTAAAATGCACTAAGTACCAAATTAATCGAAGCCCACTTTACTGGAAACAATGTATCGTGATTATTTTTAAAGTAAATGGCAGATTGATGTGACAGCGTGAGAAACGTATCTAATTCAAATGAATCGATTGATAGAAAATAGAATATTATTATAGTATATATATATATATATATATATATATATATATATACAATATATATATATATATATATATATATATATATATATATATACATGATTATACATATTATATATCGTTGTCCCATGACACGATTGCCGCAGCTTATGGATGTGTTACTGAAACAATTTTAAGTTAAAATTGTCTAATGAACACACTCTGTCGTAACTCACTAACCTAACTTCTACTAGTGTCTGAAGAATAGCCAACAGATTTAACGAAGGCCGCATTCGAGATGGAGAATTTACACAATTTCGGTTTGTACACATACCATATCTTACTTGTACAACCTTTAAAATCTACGCGTCAATACATGAATTTAGTCGCTGGTTGGTGAAAAATATTGTTCAGTGATGTAGCCTCATTCTCTAGAAACGGAATCATTAACACCAGGAATTCACATTGTTTTACACCTGGAATTCATATTGTTGGACGCTTGAAAATCCACCTCAAACAGATTTATTTTCTTAATGAAAATTATACGAACCGGTGGTGAAAGAAGTTCAATAGTTACTTGGCCGCCAAGGTCGCCAGACTTAAATTTTTGTTTGTCGATCGTGTCACTTGTCCGTTTATAATCGAAGAACGGCTTACAGCAGTTCGTTATTTCCGTTTCCTGAAAAACGACTTTACAACATGATTGAACTCTTAATATAAGACACCGAATGTGGATACAACACGATGGCGCACCTTCGCACTTTGGTAGACAAGTAAAAGATTTTTTTAGTCAAAATTATACGAACCGGTGGATTGGAAGAGGTTTAGCAATTACTTGGCTGTCACCAAACTTAAATACCCTACATTACTTTATGGAGAAGGCTGAAAAATATGGTTTATGCAGAACAACTTGAAAAGAGGAAACAACTTGTCGCTAGAATTATGGAAGCCGTAGAAACTATTCGAGCTGATCCTGAGACTGCTAACAGAGCTACTTCTTCAATTCTAAGAGGATCTAGACTATGTATATAGCAGTTGGGTGGATATTTTGAACAATTAATTTAATAACGCGACTTAAATGATTTTCATTGAGATTCTATTTGTAGAGATGCATATTATCTGTATTCGTAGGGTTATCCGAAACTACAAATACTTGTAGTAGTACTTATAGTAGTGTTTTGGGCATATGTTCATTCGATAATTTTAACTTGACACTGCAGTAACACATTTTCTGTGGAAGTGGTATATATATATATATTTATATATAGGTGCACAACTAAGTTCTCACTGTTTTTTTGATGAAAATGCAACTTTACTGTGAAAAAATGTTTACAAATGAATCATTCAAAATATTGCTCATCACGGCAGAAGTGTTCGTCTTTTGAGGCTATCCACGAATCAAGCCATTTTGAGATGTCTTCATATGAGCGGAACTGCTGATTAGCTAGACCATGTGCCATCGAACGGAACAAGTAATAATCGGACGGCGCAATATCTGAGGAATATAGCGGGTGGGGTAGGACCTCCCACTCGAGCGTTTCTAAGTAGGTTTTAACGGGTTTGGCGACGTGAGGCCGAGCATTGTCAAGTTGTAGAATCACTTTTTCGTGCCTCTGCTCGTATTGTGGCCGCTTTTCGCACTTTTCGCAATTGGGTTCGATACCGTTCCTCGGTGATGGTTTCGTTCGGTTTCAACAGCTCATAATAAATAACACCGCCCTGGTCCCACCAAATACACAGCAAAACCTTCGCAGCGTGAATATTCGGCCGAACCGACGACATAGAAGCATGACTGCGCAGTCCCCATGATTTTGTTCTCTTTGGGTTGCTGTAGTGAATCCATTTTTCATCACCTGTAACGATGCGATGAAGAAAACCCTTCCTTTTTTGCCGCTGGAGCAGTTTTTCACAGGCGAAAAAACGACGCTCAACGTCTCTTGGCTTCAAATCATAAGGAACCCAAATTTCTTGTTTTTGAATCATTTCCAACGCATGCAATCGCTGGGAAATTGCTTGACGGGTAACTCCTAATGCTGAAGCAAGCTCTTTTTGCCTTTGGCACATTCAGCGTCTTCGAAGATTTTTGGTTTTCCTTCACGCGAACGGTCGTCAACATCGAAATCACCGTCTTTGAAGCGACGGAATCAATCACGGCACGTTGTTTCACTTAGAGCAGCATCTCCGTAAACTTTTTGGAGTACTCGATGCGCGTTTTCTTCGAATGAAAGAAGAAAAGCAACACTTCCCGCAAATGACGATTACTTGGCACAAAATCAGATATTTTCACACAACCAAAAGTATATGACGCAAAAACAAAATCACTAATGTGTCAAAGCGGTTTGTTTACCATATGTTTAAGCTTGGTTTATGACGTTATGGTTATATCACAATCGACCAGCACTTACTACCGGAGCCATCTCTTGAAAAGCAGCGAGAACTTAGTTGCCCACTTAATATATATATGTATATATAAATAATAATAAAATTAACACACGCTTTCATAACTCCCTCCACTTAAATTAGACAAAAACGAAGAAAATTTTTCCGGATAGTGAGAAAAATTTTAAATAAGAGAATTGTTTTGAAAAAGACTAAATCTATTTTCCAAATTTTTTAAGAAATAATCCTCTGTATCGGTTACATGAACTGCGATGATTAATTGACGGCCGAGTATGTGCGAGTGTTTTATGAGTTATTTAATAAATCTGTGACGTTATACGGTCATCATCAGTCCCTCTATGATCTCATCTTTCATGTATTCACCACGGTCAGCCGTTAGTATCAACCTTAGCAATCAACCATAACGACCGTCTAATGTTCTCCATGTTCCGAAACCAATTGGTTCATTTGTTCTCTCCTTCGTCTCTTCTGTTTCGAAATTAAAAGAAACTCTCCACCATAGAATCTGTAAATATTTTACAATTAGTAGACTTACCTTTAATTGTTTCGTAACTCCGTGTACTTTAATTTGCAGTTGAGGGATTTTTATTATTGAAGAAAGAGCGGATATAGACGTGTAATTGTAAATTCAAGATTTTAAAGAAAATTGATGCCTAATGACTTACAAATAGAAGTTGTATATTGCTCCGTAATCAAATTTTATCAAGCGAATACGAGATTTTCCAAGGTGGATTCTCAAACAGAATTAATAAAAGATATGTGCTTACAAGAATATAAATTATACATGAACTACTATAAAATACTGAACAAAAACATAAAGCGTATGTAATCAATACTTAGCTTTAAAATTAACTAAGCACGTGTATATTCACTAAAACAAACAAAAATTGTTGAGAATAGAAAAGTAGATACAAGTACAACTAACTAATTGTCAGAGAAAAACGATTAAATTATAAATTTAAAGCTGAAGAAATATATTAAACATTTTTCCCTATACGCGGTTAATAGTTTACATTCGTCTTATCATTAGCTTCTCAAATCAAAAGACAACAAATATAAGAAAACCCATTGCAAAACCATACGGTTTCATACAATTCAACTATTGTAATTTAAGGATGTAAACATTAACAAAGGATTTTATATGTTTCACTCTTTAACTTTGACTTCTTATACTTTGTTAATGGCACTTAAAATTTATATATTTATAAAGTCGTACGAAGGAAATCTAGGCTAGTTGCTACTGAAGATGGGTGGAGTGTATACGAAATATATATCTCGGTTTTTTAAATTAAAAACTTATTTTATGAAAGAGGTACATGTTTTATTTCAATAATTTAACATAGTATAAAGCTAAATGGGAACGACACTAGGCAATTGCTAACAACTAAACATCTTGAAACTAAATGTACATACGAGGGAGCGTTTTTATATTCGCGGAATGAGCGGGTTGTAGAGGGGTGAGTAGGCGCACTGGGGGCGTGGCCTGTGCAGCGACTCATGATTAGTACAAATACGAAGTTTCGTTGTTATTAGACAGTTAGTCTTTGAGCTATCGTCAACCAAGTAACATAATCAGGAGTGAAAAGTGAAATATGGAAAAAATCGAATATCGTGCCGTTATAAAGTTCCTTACCAGGCAAGGAAAATCAGTCGCGACCATAATGAATGAGATGTCATTGGTTTACGGCGACTCTTGTCCAGGAAAAACCATGGTGTACAAGTGGCATAGTTTATTTAAACAAGGAAGGGAATTCTTTGAAGACGACCCGAGGCCGGACAGGAGCATTGAGGTGACCACGCCAGCACTTATCCAAAAAGTTGAACAAATTGTACCCGAAGATGCTCGACTAAAGAAGAAACAACTCGCAGAAATGGTTGGAGTATCCGATACAACAATTTTTAAAATCCTACACGATCATCTCGGCATATCTAAGGTCAGCGCAAGATGGGTGCCGAGAATGCTCACGCCGCCGCAAAAACAACAGCGCGTAGAGTGTTCGCGTGCATTTTTGGACCTCTGTAATGAAGACAAGGATGGTGTATTGAGTGGAATTGTTACTGGAAATGAAACTTGGGTTCATCATTATGAACCTGAGTCCAAACAAGACTCCATGCAGTGGCATAAAAAGGGCACAGCACCTCCCAAGAAATTTAAAGTGTCACAATCAGCTGGGAAACTCACGGCAACGGTATTTTGGGACTCGGAAGGAATATTGTTGATTGATTATAAAGATAAAGGTGTTTCTATAACCGGAGAATATTACGCTTCAATATTAGAGCGACTAAAAGAAGCCATTAAAGAGAAAAGACGGGGAAAATTGACAAAAGATGTTCTGCTTTTGCACGACAACGCGCCCGTCCACAAGAGCCGCGTTGCGTTAGCTGCCCTGCATAAGGTGGGCTTCGAAATTGTGAATCACCCACCCTACAGCCCAGACCTGGCCCCGAGTGATTATTACCTGTTTCCGAAAATGAAAAAAGAGCTGCGGGGTAAATAATTTACTGCCGATGATGAAGACAAGGAGGCAGTTTCGGCGTATTGTGCAGATAAAGAGAAATCATTTTTTTATGAGGGTATAAATAAATTAATTGCAAGATGTGAAAAATGTATCCGTCTTGCAGGTGAATATATTGAAAAAGAAAAATAATTTGGTTTTTTTATTTCCACCCCTTGTCCCCCATCCCGCGAATATGAAAACGCTCCCTCGTACGTATATCGTATTTATTAATACAGTAATGGAAATATCCAAACAAGTAAAAGAATAATATCCATTGTGGGTTCCGTTGTATGCCTAAAATTAAAATTAGATATACTACACCATATGAAGAACGGACGTAATATGTCAACTTTTCCAATTTACAAACTTTCATTTTAAACTTCTTTCACATCCAGCGCAGACAATGTCTCGTAATTGTCTTGAAATTTATTACTTACACTGAGATTTTCCTTTTTTGGGCAGACAACACATCAATTTTTAACAAGCGTACATTAAAATTCACTCGCTTCCTTTCTTCTTCTTGACGTTTTTAATTAATAATTACGAACTCTTTATGTTGTCCTACGGATTCACCCCCTTCTTCCACGTGATCCCCCCTTTTCGCCAATTTTAGTCCCACATGTATGTACGTATACGTGCGACCTATGTATGCACGAATGCGGTTCTGTTATTGTTTTAAGGCATTTTTAATTTTAGTAAAGGAGCAGTAAAGGAAGGAACGCGAAAGAATATTCATATATACACGCACACACTCACACATTCTCGTACCACCATCAGAAAAATAAAAAGCGGACCAAGGCAATGGTGAAGTCATTGAAAATCTCAGCAGGAGAGCGAACCGTGCCTCGGGCTACCTGTAATATATGAGCAACGGGCTGGCTAACATTAATAGTAAACAATTAAAATATCCCCGTTTCGTAGACCTCCTATCCCATACGTCATACCACATCAAAATACGAAAATTACAGATATAAAGTATTATAACAATAACGCAATATGGCTTTTCTGTTTTCCATTACATGCATGTGTAGAGTGTTAGATTTGAATGTTTCTTAAATCTTTTTTATGTTGGCAGTACTGACAAAAACAAGTTGATAATCTTTGCAATTTTTTTTGTTTTCTTGTGCATAATTAAAATGAAATTAAAGGATGTATTTTTCATATACATATATGTAGGTAGGCGTTTTCTTCAGTACATCATTATGTGATCGCGGAAGTTAACACTTGATGTTCATGTTCTAAGAAGAACTATTTAATGCCAGGATAGTAATTTTATTACAACGTATTTTGTCTAAGTTTTCATAGATGTTTTAACACAAGGTTTTCCAATAAGAGTGATATGATTTCTTTAAAAAACAAAACACTTATTGTTAAGAAAATTCAAAAGTTTTTTATTTAATGTGAAGTACAATCGATACAATTAAGTTCTAAATAAAACGTCATTCGATGAACCCAATTTTCGAGCACTCTTTCCACTTAATCTAGTCTTATGTCATGAATGGCACGTTCAATATTGACTTGTAAAGCTTGAAGAGAGTCTGGTTTATTTCGACAGACTAATGACTTCAAATAACCCCACAAGGAATAGTCTAATGGTGTTAAATCACAACTTCTTGGAGGCCATTCAATATCACAATTTCTTGAAATAATCGAATCTCCAAATTTTTCTCGCAGTAATTCTACTGTTGCATTTGCCGTGTGGCACGTAGCCCCGTCTTGTTGGAACCAAATGTTGTCAAGATCAATTTCTTCCAATGTCGGCCATAAAAAGTTGGTTATCATCAATCTATACTGCTCTCCATTGACAGTAACGGTGCTACCAGCTTCATTCTGAAAGAGGTACAGACCGATGATTCCACCATACCAAAAACCACACCAAACTGTCAATTTAGGTGAATGTAACGGTTTTTCATAAATAATTTTTGGATTTTCTTCGCACCAGAATCGACAGTTTTATTTATTTACCACACCATCCAGATGAAAGTGAGCCTCATCAGAGAAGATGATTTTCTTAAAAAAATCGTTATCGTTTTCAAGTTGTTCCAATGCAAAATCAGCAAATTCACGACGTGATGGCTTCAGTTCTTGAGTGAGAACAATTTTATAGGGATCCAAACCCAAATCCTTTCTCAAAATCCGTCAGGTTGTGGTTTGAGACAGTCGCAATTGTTGAGAACGTCTTGGAATCGACAAATTACGGTCTTCAGTAGCACTTGCCTGAACGGCAGCAATATTTGCATTACTGGCACTTGGAAATTATGTAAAGAAAATGTAACCTCAAATTGGAAAACCTTATAGTTTATTAATTATTCGTATATGGAGCCAATATAACTGCTAATGTATTTATTAGATATTATTAAAGCTTTGGCAAATACGACAGACTATTAAAAAGAATCAAACTATAGAAAGTCGCCGATGAAACTACAGCTGCCCAACAACGTGATGAAACAAGAAATAAACGTCTAAAAAAGACCAACAAAAGTACAAAAAGTTAAATAGAAAAAAAAACGAATCTCTATCCAAGACGATCTAAAGGTACGTGCATATATCACGGTATTATTATTTTTTGTGCGCATTCTCGAAAATTTTACCATATTTTCACGACCTACCTCGATTAACAACCTAATAATCATCGAATCTACCATTGTTTTTGATCAATGTATAAGCATATACGAACTATTATGTCTCTAGATCGACCACATCAATGAAGTCGTGGGAGGATCGGAACTTCGTGCGATTACCAGTTTACTAAAAACGAAGCGCGTCGCTTTAATGAAGCGAATGAACGTCGGAGATTTAGACCGCAAGTTTAGAGACCCGTAATTATCCTGGGCCTTTCGGGCATTTCGAAATTTGTTCTCACGCTTTACTTAAAAAATATTGCTTATATAATAGTGTACTAATAAGACGAGAAAGGAGAAGAAAAGGATGAAGCAATAATAACGAAAAAAGGCAAACTAATATATAAACAAGAGTAATACTTAACTAAATATATGTATGTATGTTTTTACATGATATTTCTTACGCGAATACAGTGAAATATGGACAGGTTTCATGCATTTTACGAAGCCCAGAAAATAACAAAATTCATTTCGGAAAACGAGTAATATGCGAATATATATAAGGAAGTACTAGTTGAGAAAATATTAATGTTATGAGGATGGCATGAGAAGTAGCTGGGTTTGGAGATAGATGGCACTTCGTGTCAAAATCTGCATTACCGACAGTGAGTACTATTCTTTAGTTGACGTCTGTCAAAATTTCGGACAAATTCATCGAGTAGTTGTTGTGACAATTGTTGAAAGTGGGTAAGGTTATGTATTTGTGGAATCATGGAAAAACAACAATCGAAATCGATTTGATAACGTTTGCACAAATCAAAGATTGGATAAAATAAGGACTACGTACCTTCGATACTACCATCAGAGACCGGTTTAATGAATTTAAACCTAGCCGAATATCCGTCTTTGTCGAGGAACGACCAAATCATTCCATTGATGTGGCTACGGACGATATGATCAGTAAAGTTCATGGTATGGGGTTAGTCGACCGTCGGGTAAAGATTAGAGAGATTACTAATATGGTAAATATCTCAATTGAACGTATGCAAAATATCCATCACGAAAAACTGAGTTTAAGAAAACTATCGGCAGGTTAAGTGACGATTCATCAAAAACGAAATCAAGAATAACTTCGAAGCAATGTTTAAGCGCAATACGAGTGAATTCCGGCAGTGTTATGTGACGGCAGATGAGACATGGATACATCACTACACGCCAGAAATCAAACGTTAGTCGACACAATGGGTTTTTCCCAGTAAATGTGTATCAAAGAAGGCGAAGACGATTCCATCAGTCGCAAAAGTTAGGGCGACGATGTTTTGGGGTATTTTGAAAAGGGACGGATAATCACGGGGTAGCACTAAGCTGATTTATTGAACCGATGCGAAGTGGAATACTAAAGAGGAAAAGCCCTCCGAACTAAAGAATAAAAAAATTCTCTCCCATCATGACAATGTTAAGGCCTAGTTATCAGTAATTGTTAGTCAATTTTCGGTATGAATTGTTGCCCCATTTGTCATATTCGCCAGATTTTCCCCCTTGTGATTTCTTTCTTTTTTCAAAGAAGAAATAGCTTGGTGGAAAGCGGTTTACGTCAAGTGAAGTTGTTGAAACAGAGGCTTATATTGTATAGTTCAACGAATCTTATTGTTTGGATGAAGAAAATGAAACCCTGCTAGACTAAATGCATAGAGCTACAAGGACATTATGTCGAGAAGTAAATTTACTAAATGCAAAACAATTGCACTGTGTTCCTTAACACAGGAATTTAGAGCTACAAGGACATTATGTCGAGAAGTAAATTTACTAAATGCAAAACAATTGCACTGTGTTTCTTAACACAGGAATTTATCATACCAATATTCGTAGTTGTAAAAGGAGAAAAGATTTTTCAAAAAGTCTCACATTCATCGTCAAGGAGAAGGTACCAGTCGCATTTCATATAACCGGATAGTTTCTTTTCCTTTTTTATTAGACAAGTAACAGACAGAATTACAATGAATCTATGGGCTAATGAGTTGACTTAACAATTTTCTTGCTTTATAATACCATAATGAAACTTCTTTCAATTATGAGTTGTTCCTATGTCTCTTGAAGTCCGCTGGTCACTTTTTTTTAGCCTTTCAAGTATTGTGGTTCCTGCAGAAGTTGTAAACGATTATTATGATGACTTTCCAGCTTATCGTAATGTTTTATATTGTTTTTTTTTTGATAAAGACTTTAATAAATGGCATTTGTAAATCTTCATCAAAGTTTGGTTTGACATGTACTAAGGTGTATTATCTATCATCTGTAGTATTTTTAACTGGCTTCTATGTGTTGTGACTACATTGGATTTACTGATCCATCACAATAATTCTATTCCATAGTTTCAGATTAGTTTGATGTTGGATTCGTATAATTTTTGCTTTTAAGTGATAGTTTAAGCCAATAGAGATCTCTTGTCTTGATATTAAGCTGTTTTAGCTTTTTCACAATGTGGTCTTTTCAATTTAGCTTGCTGTTCATATGCATACCTAAGTATTTTGTACTCATAGATACAAGAATTCCTATTCTATTTAAATATAATAAGGGATATCGACCTCGTTTGAGTATGAAATTGAATTTTAGAGATTTTACTTTGTTGATTTTTATCTTGCACTTAGAATTAGATCTGCTGTAAGTGAGTCGATAAAGAGTTTGAAGTTTCGGTTGAGTCCGTATTGGATGCTAAAACGACTGCATAACCAAAGGTGCACATACTGACATTTCTTGTAGGAAAATCGAATTACTTTGAAACCAAAAAGGAAAATTATTATACAAATATCTTTGATTTCATTAAAGATGTTCTTCAAGACGATTATTCACAATCTAATAGTTCAATTTTTGAAATGAATCCGTTCTTTAGTACATTCTATCAGCATTTGCATTGTCAAAACTTTTTAGTTATTAGAATTTTTATATTAAAGATGTGTCACTGTGACTTTGTTAGTAACGTAATTATTTTTTTGTTTGTTTATATTGCTTGCAATATTTTAAAAAATTTCGATGAAGTTTTCTGATTTATGGTCATTGCTCTATATACATATAGCATACACCCGTCGTGCTTGTTTTTCTTTTTCATAACGAAACAATTCACTAATGTCATTATTATTATTACAATATCGCATACACATAACTACCTAAATTTGCTTTGCAATATGTGTAATCTCATAAGAAAAAGTTACTTAACCAGAATTAAATATATCTTAACACTTGCATACCCATTATACCTCCTTTCACATTGATTGCTTTTAAAACACTCTTAATGATCTAATAACTGAAAAACAATAAGGCCAAAAGAGAAAACGGCCAAGCATGAGGGCGATTGTATGGAAAAAGCGAGGAGAATGTTAAAAACGCAATCTACTTCTTGTGAAATAGTTTTAGGCACATACCTGGCCACCGGTTAATTACATAGTGGGACCCAAAAACGATTTTCAATCACCCGACTGACAGTTCGTGCCCTACAGCTTCTCGTTTATAAATTACCGTATTTTTGTTCCTCCTTCAGAATAATGTGTTTGCAGATTTATTAGGAAATCGACTTTGAATAGTGTACTCTTGGGTAGAATTCTCTGGAGAAGACGTTGTGAGTGGTGACTAGTTCATATACATAAAATTGACCCGTGGAAATAGTCTTCTATTTACTGTTAACGTCGAAACCTAGGTTAGCACAGTTATGTGGCTAGACGCTCTATTGTTACAAACATGACAAAGTTAATACAATACTTCACTTAAACAAGTGAATGTCACATAGAAAACATTTTTTTATTAAATACGACGACTTTGGTTTTTCTGGTACTTAATTTCTCTTTCCAAATCGTATGTTATTAATAAACAACATTATGTTATGTGTAAAGATTATTGGTTGTGTTATTTTTTATCATCTGGAGTATCTCAAGGAGCAGATTTAGGCCCTCCTCTGTTTATTATCATTTACCAACATTTTAGCATTTCAATGTAAGTGTTCAGCATTTCAATGTAAGTGTTCTAAACTTGTTCTTGGATTTGATTATACGCAATAATTAACTCGTCGACGATTATGTATTATTTTAAGATTAAATATTGTTCAAGTTTGTTGCACTATTATTAATAAATTGAATATGAATGTATTACAGTGCAAGATTTCGAACTTTTCCTATAAAGTTAATAACTTCACGTATGACTGCAGTTATAGCGACTTCTTTTTAGAGAGTGCACAGTCTATAAAAGATTTTGGAATAGCATTTGATTCTTTCTGACACACATTCATCGAGCACATTAATGGAGCATCTAATTTAGATCCTACCATCCTTTAACTTTTATACTAAGAATTGTTTATGATTCTTCGTTACATATGTAATGTCGATGTCGATTGCAGAAATCACTCTGTTAGAACAAGTTTGGTACAGATAAATTCCTAACTTGTATAATATAAGATTGGGTTAGTCACCCTGAGTTAACTTTGTAGTGACGCAAAAGAGAGACAATAGTCTTGATCGCAGCGCATAAAGAGTATAGAGTTAATAAAATAGACGGGTGAATTGTTTTAACTGAATTTTAGTTTCCAGTTTAGACTGATCAAATTTTTAGATTTTGAAAAAATGGAAAAGCTAAATTGTTCTCAACGATATATTTTTTTTACTTTTAAAAGGAGAAATAAGGAGCTCAAATATGATCACCACCACGATGCTCAATTGAAAGTAGTCGCTCCTAAAAATTATAAACGGAATTAGAAAGAGCATTCCCCAGAATATATATCGATGACATGCGATATCGATTGCTTCGGTTTTCACGAGTAGTGGTCTAATTAGAAATACACTACCGTTGAAGTAACCCCATAGCTAATAATCAGTTGAACTTTTCACCATCTTGTATGAAAACAGTGCTGTCAATATCATAATTATGTAATGTTGATGGTAAAAAGACTTGCACCATTCGAAAATATCATTATCCGTTTATGGTTACTCTTTCCGTTTGTTCATTTTCCATTTCTTCATAGAAATAAGGACCTATTAGAAGATTTGACGTAAAACCAACATCATATAATCTTTATTGAACAATTATATTTGGATTATTTACTACCCATATTCTGGAGTTGTATGTATTAACGCATCTATTTTATTCAAAATATGCTTCATCTGTCCAACCGATTTTGCTTATCGAATTAATGTATTTCTGTATTTCTTCTAATATTTGTAAAACGAAAGTGACGTGAATCTCCTTTCGTTTTGAAACTCTTTTAGCACTACAAATATCTGCTTGTAAATCTAAAGCTGTGCCGACTTCGTTTTCTTCTAATCTTGGTTTTCCCGGTTACCTTTCATGACTAATAACTGTACTAGCTTTCTAAAATATTTGAGCGAAATGATTTTACTGAGTAATTCTCAATCAACGAATTACTCGATATCTTTTTAATGTCTGGGCATACTTTCTGTTGGATCCGTAATATTGGGTTGGCAACTAAGTATTTTCGGTTTTTACTGATAAAGAGCGTTCCTTTATTTTTTGTATAACGTATGTTAGTGCTGTACTTTACCGTTTGTCGCGTGATACTAGTCACGTTGACGTAACTTCAGAAGCAAGTAGTGCGTGATTTTTATTAAAGCTATTAGTTGTGGGTTAATTTTAAATGGAGTGCAGAAACGAACATTTTAGACATATTTTACTATTTTATTTCCGTAAAGGAAAGAAAGCTGCTGCGGCTCACAGAAAGATATGTGAAGTTTATGGTGCTAATTGCTTAATAGAGCGCACGTGTCAGAATTGGTATAAAAAATTCTGTTCTGGAGATTTTTCCCTCAAAGATAAGCAACGTTCTGGTCGGCCTACTGAAGTTGATGATGACCAAATCAAAGTCATAATTGAAGAGGATCGTCATATAAGTGTTCGAGAGGTTGCGGAGAGGCTACATGTATCGCACACAATAATTGAAAAACATTTAAAATGTCTTGGGCTAGTTAAGAAGCTTGATATTTGGGTACCTCACGAATTGAAAGAAATTCATTTAACACAAAGAATCAACTTTTGCGATATGCACCTTAGACGAAATAAAACCGACCTTTTCTTAAAAAGAATCATCACTGGTGATGAAAAATGGGTCCTGTACAGTAACATGTTCGAAAACGAACATGGAGCAAACACGATAAACCAGCTCAAACCACATCGAAAGCTGAATTGCATCCGAAAAAGATAGTGCTGTCAGTTTGGTGGGATTACAAAGGTGTTGTATTTTTTGAGCTGCTTCCAAGGAACTAAACGATCAATTCTGATGTTTACTGTCAACAATTAATAAAACTGGATGAAGCAATCAAAGAAAAACGGCCAGAATTGTCAAATCGGAAAGGTGTAGTTTTCCACCAAGATAATGCAAGGCCTCACACATCTTTGGCAGCTCGTGGGAAACTATTGGAGCTTGGCTGGGAAGTGATGCCACATCCCCCATACAGCCCTGATCTAGCACCATCTGATTACCATTAATTTGGAAGTTTGCAGAATTCTTTGAATGGTAAAACTTTCACAAATGACGATGACCTTCACTCGTACTTGGTTCACTTTTTTGCTGATAAGGATCAGAAATTTTATGAGCGCGGAACCATGCAGCTGAAAGAAAGATGGCAAAAGGTCATTGAGCAAAATGGAAAATATATAATTGATTAAAAACTATTCTGTTTAAAAAAAAGTGTTTTATTTTATACTACGAAACCGAAAGTACTTAGTTGCCAACCCAATAGTAGCTAGTAGGGCCAATACAAACCAATAGCGGTAAAACCATTTGAATAAATATCGATTGAAAATTGCTGCCAGTTCTCAAAATTACAGAGTGATACTTATTTTGAAATTAGAGACACCACATCCCAATAGCAACAAAAATTAAATAACTATGTATAGAAAGAAAAACATCGTATATAGTTTCTATCATAACTATAACTAATGTTTAGTTTAAAAAACTTAAATCATGTCACTATAAACACATTGGTTGTGTAACTTCGCGAAACATATGTGAACCTCTCGTAATGCTGAGGAAGAGTGTAATATTAATTCTGCATGTGTCCATGTGTATGAATGTTCTTTATATGGACACACATGTAGTATAAAGAAGTAGATGCTATCATGCGCATTCAATAATGAATCTTTAAACATCTTTACAACAAGATTTTGTTAACTAAGCGCAATTTATACGCACGCACACACACTCAGTTCGTGAGAAAATTTGAAAGAAATGATGTACGCACATCATCATCATAGTAGACGGTCGTTGTTGTTGTGGGTCTCACAGGTTGTCGGCGCAAAAAAGAAATGATATAAAAATGACGATCTCGATCTCTTTGACATTTATTCCGTGTGGTGTCAGGGTCCGCTTGACCGTGACTAGGCTAATGGTGCGCTCTTCGGAGAGAGCCATTGTTGAGACTCCTTTACGGACACTAAATGCCGCTTTTAGAACGCACAATAGTCCCTTTGTACGCGTATGACATGCCTTTATACACCGATGTTCCACCCGATCCCATAATATATTTATACACTTTTTTTTCTGTATGCGTCCGTAAACGCCGCACCATCGCATCGGCTTGTGATTTATCGATGAAATTTTATGGTCAAAAAGTTGTGTGTAAAATGGAGTTTGTTGTTGTGGCAATGTCCTCCGTCCCACAGTTCAGTGAATCATTTTAAGCAGTCACATTACAGTTTGGTATAATAATTATGTACAGCAACAATGATAATAATGTTTTACATGTAGTAAATAATGAAGAAGAGATAAACATGCAGAAAATGAAGCTAACTTTTAATGGAGACTGGTTAACTGAATTAATCAGGAAAGGTAAATAAAACACCACATTAATGTTCGTATTCTGTATGCGTATTTCGACAACTAAGTTGTCAACAGGAAAGACGGAAAGCGTTTTATTGACAATGAGGAGAATCCCTAAGAAGATAGATATGACTGAAAGGATGGACACACTAACAACGAAAGCTTCCCGTAAACTACTTTGGATTGTGGCTGGATAGTAAGCTGATTTTCTGGGAACAGATTCGGTCAACGAGCTATAAAGCCGCTAGAGTATCAATAATGCTGAGCAGTTGCATGGCCAATTTGGGACAACTAATAAAGAGTAAACGCCGACTTCCGATGAATGTTATCTAATCCATGCTAGTGTATGGATGGAAGTTTTGGGCTAATGCTTTGCGACAGGAGAGGTTCAGGAAGCGGATGGTTTCAGTACAAAGACGGAAGGCTCTCAGGATCTCAAGTCTATACAGTACGGATTCTGAACCGTAGGCACTAGTGATTGCGAAGGTAACCCCGATCGATCAATTGGTCCAGAAAAAGAAGAGGCTCTGCGAGATCCGAGAAGGGGTTGGCTCACTCGATTGAAGTGACAAGAACGTCGGCGAAATGAAATGAGATGACGGTGGACGAGGATCCGGAACACCACGGACTCGACCGTAACCATGATGAAGTAAACTACTAGCTTACCCTGTTCCTCAGTGGATACAGATTCTTCAACGCATATTTGACCAGAGTGGGTAAAATGGACAACGCAGCTTACCAATATTATGACTCTACAGAAGACGATTCCTAACACACCTTTTTTAGTCTATGCGAGAGGTGGACCGAGTTCAGAGACGCGCTACAAGAGGAAATAGGCTTACTTCCTCTTATAGCGCGTCACTGTACGCTGAACAACGTTGTGGAAATAATGTCTGGAAACGATCGCTGATAGGAGGTCGCTACAAACGTGGAAAGGGTGTTCTAAACACAAATGTGGTAGCCAATCAAGGCTAATTACGAAGTGCCATTTTGAAGTAATACTAACCGCGGTTCTAAGGTGGAGTTTTATTTTGACAAACCGAGGTTTTTTAGTGGGTGCGAGCCCCACACGTCGGGGATCTCTCTCCTCACTCAAAAGAAATTATTGTTACTATTATTGCTTGAGTAAGTAATAAAAAAAATTATATTTCGCAAACGAAATCTTATTTAGCTGTTATTTACAAGACATTCCTCTACAATTTCCACTTTAAAAAGTATCATGTGAACAGATCCCGTGTATTCCGCATTATTTAAGCCGGGTGCTGACCATTAATATTAAGTAATTTATTCAAATTGGCCGCCTTCCATTTTTCCACCAGACAATAACCACAAAATTACCTCCTAATAAAAAAAATTCAATACGAAGGTGAATACCAGACCGACTGTGATTATACAAAACGAAAGGGTCCTAAAGCAGTATCAATTCACATGTAAATGTGACAATAAAAACATCCACCGAAATGCTTAAGGATAACGCTTCGACTCAAAATAAACACAAGAACACGGGGGAACAATGGGGAGTAAAGAGCAAGACAAAAAAGAAAAGCGCGTTCTTGTTTCATCTATTCGGGCCGACCCGAAAGACACTAAAACTGAAAAATATTTTCTTACTCCCGTTCGGCGGTCTTTTTATTATTACTGTCCTTCTCTCTTGTTTTCTGGTTAATTGCGCGCCACCCTACGGTGAATACTAATAATTTCTCAGGATAGCTTTTTAATATGCATGCTGTACCATGAAAATATAATAATGATGCTCGTATTATACGCATAACGTTGTATATGGATCTTCTTTCTTAGTTTGTCGCCTTAGTTGTCAAGGTTTGGTTGTTCTTTGACGGGAATAACATGTATTTTTGGCTTAAATAAAGAGCTACTTTACACAGAGTATTTCATTATTAAATGCCAAAATAAATAGCAGTAAAATATACGTGATACGTTTAAAAAATAGGCATCTAATGTTTTAATTATGAAAGAAAGTTACTTAGGAATAGTTATTTTGTGATACGAGAGTAACTAGAAAGGCAAATCTATCTAGCCATGATCACACCAACTAATTGTGCATTGTTTAATAATATTTAAAAATGGCAAGACTTTTTTATTTATGTGTCAAAATCGGCTGCTATACAGTCCTTTGTAACAAAAAATTAAATTTAAAAGATTAGAACATGTGTGGGCAACAACCGGCCCGCTGTAGGATTTGATCCGGCCTGCGAGACATTCGTCCTATTATTTCATGTCTGATATCTATCGCTAAAAATTATGAACACTTCTTTAAAATGCACTACTTTTAAACGCGGCCCACGAACGTATTTGCACATTAAAGTTTGGCTCACAACATGTCAAAGGTTGCCCATACCTGGATTAGAACGTCGCAATATGATCAAGTTTTCGACAAAGCAATAGAATTCCCTCAAAACTATTCAGGAATGAAAGATTTTAATGGGGTCGTGAATCCATGGAAGAAGAAGAACCAAGAAGCGGAAAACCTTCGCACGCAACCTGTCGTGATGTTTGTTTGCATGATTGAAACAATGGTTTTGAAAGTAGTTGTTTGAAAGATTTTATCATTGCTAAAACACTATGTAGATATATGTGTGAACCAGGCATTTTAACATTTAACTGAGTTAGAAATGAGTGAAGTTTCAGCAAAGTGTGTTTAAAGATTGTTGATTCCCGGACAAAAAAAATTTTTCAAAACATTTTATCATTTTTTAATGCAGACGTTGATCTTTTCTACAAGATAGTGTCATGTTGGGATCCAGAACAAAATTAGAATCTTTATAAATGTTCCAAAAGGGCCGTTCCTCTAGAAAAAAGCACGTACATAATCTTCGGCTGTAACGTTTAAAGAAAAATGTCTTTAGCTTTTCTGTATGAACTGGATTGTTACAGAATTGACAATTCAGATTTGTAATTTCGGTTGCCAATTTAAGCATATGGTAGTTTTAAGTATTGCACATTTGACTGGTAACTTATGAATGATTATATACCTGCCTTAAACAATTTGAGCTTTAGTTCATATTCGTCACATAGTATTGTAAGGTTATCAACAAAAAAATTTTGTCTCCAAATTATTATCATCCCTCTATACCAATTCACCGATTCTCGTTCAATGATGTAAGTAAAAGTCATTTCCAAAGCTATGTTCGTATTTTGTTTACGTCTTTCGACAACTAAGTTGTCGTTACCAGCAATCACGGTGTCACACTTGGATGCGCGGTAAAAACTCGAACAGAATCATATCACACAGACACCTAATACACGCTGATTTATTTCACACAGTTTAAAATATTTCCCAGTCCCCAAACTAACACTTAACTAAAGTACAGCTCCTTTTGTACTTATAGATTTTTTTCTTTATCGATCGTCTTTTCTAGGAAATCAAAGAGGCAAGAATATGTTATCGGACCCTTCTCTGTATTTAACATATGGTTTGTGTTCTCTGTGATGAATATGATTCCATAGTTTTCTACTTTACGGCCACTATTTATATTTTTGATTAAATGTAGACAATCAGCGGTTATACTATGATTATTTTGTAGAACGTGTATGTTCTTTATACATGGTTCCTACCAATGTATTGTTCATTACAATCTAGGCATTTTATTTCGTAAATCCCCGATTTCTGACTTTACTCGATTTTATCTTATTTTATCTTACTCTAAAAACCTTATTTCAATTTTTCGTCATTATGCGAAGCGGTAATTATATAAATTGCTTATCTCGATTTTGTTTCAAGATGACAAACAAGTGGTATCTCTGATTGTCTTTCTTAAGTTAGTTTTCCTAATTCATCTATTGATTATTTCCAAATCAAAACCATCTGTTTCGTAATGTGTTTAATAAAATTTAATTCTCTTTCATATCTCACTTTTGTTAATGGAAAGCCAAGCAAACAATCTTCTGTTACATGCTATGATTTGAATCCGCCGTAATAAATCTAATATTTGTCCTTTTTGGAAAATATTAATTCCTATTTTACGATTATTTCTACTTTCTAGGGTGAATTTAAACCCTGGGAATTTTCAATTTATTTGTTTGACAAAATCGCCTAAATTTTGCTTACATGTGTCAAAAATCATTTAAATACCTAATTCAGACTCTTGGAAAATATTTAGCTTAATGTTTAAATTCAATTCTAATATGACTCATGAATTAATCCCCTATGAATGGAGATAGACAATTGCCCATTGCCGTTTCTTGTTTTTGTTCAACTTACCTTCGAATTGGAAATAATTTTGAGACATTCGTAGTGTGATATATGACATACCTAATCCAGGATTAGGTATGTCGATGATATTTTCGCGATTTTCAACACACGTAAATGCAACTTGGATGATTTCGTCAAACAGTTAAATTCAAAATTTCCGACAATTAAATTTACAGTAGAAAAAGAAAACAATGACAATTTGCCTTTTTTGGATACCTTAGTTATTAGGAATAATCTCAAAATAGAAATTGATATTTTCCGAAAAGAAACTAATGTCAATCATGTCATCATCATGTCAGTGTCATCACGGCGGACTCAAATCATAGCATGCAACAAAAGACGGCGTTGTTCAATTTTCTTATTAATCGTTTGATTAATTTCCCACTAACAAATGTAAGATACGAAAGAGAATTGAACTTTATTAAGAATATTGCGAGATACAATGGTTTTGTTTCGGAAATAAACAATGGATTAATTAGAAAGGCTAACATAAGAAAAACAATCCGTGATACCACATGTCTATCACCTCAGAGCAATCGGGACAAGCAGTTTGTTTGTTTACCTTATCATCGTATGACAAAAAAATTAAATAGGATTTTTAAAGAACGCGGTCTTCAAGTCTGTTTTCGATCCAGTAATTCGATTAAAACCCTTTTAGGACAAAATCGAAGAAAATAAAAAGTCGGGAATCTACCGAATTAATTTGTTTAGACTGCAGTAAACAATACATCGGCCAAACAAAAAATCGATCGAAACCCGGTATAAAGAACATCTCGTGCACATAAAATTTAACCGACCAGAAAAATCAGGTATAGCAAGGCATGTGTTACAAAATGATCATAGTATTAACATGGATTGTTTACATTTGATAAAGAACGTGTGTAATTATCGAGAATTAGACACGTATGAAAGCATGTATATTTTGAACAATAAAAGCCATGTGGTGAACACCGACACTGGCCTGATTCAGTCTTCTCTTTTCGGTCTGCTTAATGTCAGAGAAGGAGGAACACTATAATAAATCACATGCTAGTACTTATCGGTCGTGCCGTGTTCCTTTTTCAATGACGTTCATCCTAGTTTAAGTAAAATAATTTTAAAAATCTTGTGAAACGAACACAAAGTGTACATCTTGGTTCTCAGCGGTTTAGATCGCGCACGGAGTTTTCGTACAGATATTTTTCGCCGTGGTTTGCCAGGTGCGACACTCTGCAATTATCTGCTGATGATGACAACTTAGTTGTCGAAATGCGTATACAGAATTACAAAAGTTAATGTGGAAAGGGGTTATATATCAACCTTAGTAATTAAGTTAATCAACCACAGGCTCCATCAAATTCAAATTCATAGTGTTGTCAATCGCAAATATTCATTTACTTTTTTCCTTTCAATTTAATTTTTATGAAGAAACTCTTCTTTATAAAAACAAGCTCTTAGGAACTGTTGCTTATTTGAATAGTATAAAAATATATACGTGGGCAAACACATACGACGAGTGGTGTAAACTAATAACTAATAACCCTACATCTTTGCATTATGATATCGATGTTAGTGTTTATAAAGTTCCAGGATTGTTGTAAGATATCGCATTTGGCTCCTTATTTTTGTTTACCTCGTCAAAAACTTATTTGATGTAAATAAAAAATACTGGATTTGATAAAAGGAAAAAATTAGGTTACGAGACAAAAATAAACACGAATCAAACACAATTGTTCAGCAAATGGAAATGTATGCTAATCGCAATTTGTTGTTACTCCTTATTACAGTCCCGCTAAATGTTATAATTCTAAGAAAAAAGAATCCTTTAAATTTGTATTTATAGCTTCGAAATTACAGACAATATAATCAATTCTTCTTAATTAAAACACTAAATAATATTACCCATAATGATATGATAATTACTATATTGCACTCAGAAAAGTGCTGACCAGAAAAGAAGAAACATTCGAAACATCCTACACGTAAAAAAGCATTATTAACATCACATAAAAGAATAGAATACGTTGGGTATCTAATTCGATCAACACATATACTACTGGCACCAATAAACACCTTCTACTTAATAATTCCCAACAATTATAAACTATAATTGAATAGTTAATAGGTGAGATTCATACAACAACATAATTGCCGGGCAATTAAAGGATTCGAAGACTGATATTTAGATCAGGGAAGAAAGAGAGAGATCCTATTATTATCACCGACTGAAGCAGTAGTATTGCGCTGAAGGGCTTGAATTTAAAGTGGCAGTAGCGAAGTGAATTGCAGGTTGTGTTCTTAAATGGGATTGTGTTATGTTTTTGTCATTATAAATGATATATTCCGGGAGTCTTATATTATCTCCGAATGCTAAAGGGTTTGTCACGATATATAGAACGATTTAATTGATATAGTACAATTATAATGTATCCATTTATTTTGCAGTTTGTAAAAATATAATTTATCTAATTTGGACCGGAATTCATTGTATGCATTATTGTTAAAATCAAATCATAATTTGAATTTCTTTGATGTGGTTAAATATGATGTACCAAGAGGATTTTAGGATTTTTAGCTTTAATTCTTTTGGGGATACACCATACAGAAGAGAAGTGTTAATCAAGTTCATCAGAAATTATAGCAAAAATATTGGGTTGGCAACTAAGTACTTTCCGTTTTTACTGATAGAGAGCGTTGCTTTATTTTTTGTATAACGTATGTTAGTGCTGTACTTTACCGTTTGTCGCGTGATACTAGTCACATTGACGTAACTTCAGAAGCAAGTAGTGCGTGATTTTTATTAAAGCTATTCGTTGTAGGTTAATTTTAAATGGAGTGCAGAAACGAACATTTTCGACATATTTTACAATTTTATTTCCGTAAAGGAAAGAAAGCTGCTGCGGCTCACAAAAAGATATGTGAAGTTTATGGTGCTAACTGTTTAACAGAACACACGTGTCAGAATTGGTATAAAAAATTCCGTTCTGGAGATTTTTCCCTCAAAGATGAGCAACGTTCTGGTCGGCCTACTGAAGTTGATGATGACCAAATCAAAGTCATAATTGAAGAAGATCCTCATATAACTGTTCGAGAGGTTGCGGAGAGGCTACATGTATCGCACACAACAATTGAAAAACATTTAAAATGTCTTGGGCTAGTTAAGAAGCTTGATACTTGGGTACCTCACGAATTGAAAGAAATTCATTTAACACAAAGAATCAGTTTTTGCGATATGCACCTTAAAAAGAATCATCACTGGTGATGAAAAATGGGTCTTGTTCAGTAACATAGTTCGAAAACGATCATGGAGCAAACACGATAAACCAGCTCAAACCACATCGAAAGCTGAATTGCGTCCAAAAAGGATCATGCTGTCAGTTTGGTGGGATTACAAAGGTGTTGTGTTTTTTGAGCTGCTTCCAAGGAAGCAAACGATCAATTCTGATGTTTACTGTAAACAATTAATAAAACTGGATGAAGCAATCAAAGAAAAACGGCCAGAATTGTCAAATCGGAAAGGTGTAGTTTTCCACCAAGATAATGCAAGCCCTCACACATCTTTGGCAACTCGTGGGAAACTATTGGAGCTTGGCTGGGAAGTGATGCCACATCCCCCATACAGCCCTGATCTAGCACCATCTGATTATCATTTATTTCGAAGTTTGCAGAGTTTTTAAAATGGTAAAACTTTCACAAATGACGATGACCTTCACTCGCACCTGGTTCAGTTTTTCTGATAAGGACCGGAAATTTTATGAGCGCGGAATCATGCAGCTGAAAGAAAGATGGCAAAAGGTCATTGAGCAAAATGGAAAATATATAATTGATTAAAAACTATTCTTTGTTTAAAAAAAAGTGTTTTATTTTATACTACAAAACCGAAAGTACTTAGTTGCCAACCCAATATGTACGATACGAGCAAGAAATTCAATTGGCATGCTATGGATATCTCGAGCCTTTCTTCTTTTTAATTTTAAAACAGCAACAATATCTGATTAAATGTGTGTCTATTTTGGAAACATGTCAGCTATTGAACCAAATGGGAGTGCAATACTCTGCCACCGAGAATATTAAGGCAGTGATGTGGTACGTAAAGAGCCCTAGCACTGCCTTATAGACGCTCTAAGTTTACCGACCATGTTTCTAAGATTGTGTTTAAATGTTAGGTAAATAGATAAATACTTGAGACAATTATTACATTTGAGAGGTGTGCCTTTGAAAAATTCATTTCTTGCTCGTTTATTTCTTAGATGGAAGTAGCATCTTTCTGTTTTATTAGTATTAGGATGAAGTTTCCAATTCTTAAAAAACGCGCCCAGCTTAATTTGGTCTCCATTCATGATTTGTTCTAAATTTTCTTTGGATCTATTAGATGTTATTAGAAATTTTAGCGACTTGGTTGCAGTACCACAAATGTACATTATGTGACTTGTGAATCGAGGACGAGCGTCAAATCAAACTCTCAAATTCATTACCTCCGTTCTTTGCTTCAATGTGATCTTATTAAATGCATAGTGAAACTGTAATGGATCCATATGCCTAGAGTACGTAACGACTGAAAACTTTTTGAGACTTAAAGTGATTCCATTACTAATGAGCCTATCGTTAATGATACATAGGTTTCTTTGGAGATTTAGGCAATTCTCCAGGTTTGATATCTCGCGAAATGTTTTTGAATCATTTGCTTACGCCAATACATACGCTCTAATTATAGTATCAAGTTATTTACATAAATGACAACAGACATAAATTCGACCCCTAAAGAACATCAAATTCAATATTAAATGGTTTATAGCAGTAACTATTAAAGCATACGTAACTGGGACGCCGCCACAGGTACGACAACACAAACTCCAACAGGATCCCAGAGAAACCCAGCGTATCAATAATCTACAGTAGATTATGGTCGATTGAATCGAACGCTTTGTCAACAACAGTATATTGGGAGGAGGATAGGAGTTTTTAAGTGTTTTCGCAACAGCACTATCCAGCAGAGGTACATTATAAATGATGATATTATATTTCCTCCTTTCGCGCTCCGATATTTCTTGTATTAATTAATTTCTCTATCTTCACGAGTCGGATTTACGAGTAAGAGTCGATCTAGTACCCCAAGCGTCCAAACGTTCCTTAAGCAACTGTACTTATACATACAACTAGGTCACCAAAGCACTGAGCTCTTCAATTTTCCCAGTTTAAAATCTGCACATCATGGACAAAGGAACGCCAGCTTTCTATCATTATTTTTCATTAGCTCTTCTTCGACCCTAGACAGGTCACACTGCAAGTTGTGTGAATAAACCTTTGCATAGGTCGCATGTCAATTCTTTCTCCGAAACTAAATTGTTACTACCACAAGCTTTGCATGAAGAATCCATAATGCCAAAAAAATTGTTTGAAACATATGATCTAGGAACAGACAACACTATCTTCACACTTATAGGGCCGATGTTAATGTCTAACAAAGACAAACACAGGTGGAAAGTACAAAATATATTGAAAAATACAGAAAAGCAGTGAACTGTTGAAGTATTTCAGATACATACGAGGGAGCGTTTTTATATTCGCGGAATGAGCGGGTTGTAGAGGGGTGAGTAGGCGCATTGGGGGTGTGGCCTGTGCAGCGACTCATGATTAATATAAATACGAAGTTTCATTGTTATTAGACAGTTAGTCTTTGAGCTATCGTCAACCAAGTAACATAATCAGGAGTGAAAAGTGAAATATGGAAAAAATCGAATATCGTGCCGTTATAAAGTTCCTTACCAGGCAAGGAAAATCAGTCGCGACCATAATGAATGAGATGTCATTGGTTTACGGCGACTCTTGTCCAGGAAAAACCATGGTGTACAAGTGGCATAGTTTATTTAAACAAGGAAGGGAATCCCTTGAAGACGATCCGAGGCCGGGCAGGAGCATTGAGGTGACCAAGCCAGCACTTATCCAAAAAGTTGAACAAATTGTACTCGAAGATGCTCGACTAAAGAAGAAACAACTCGCAGAAATGGTTGGAGTATCCGATACAACAATTTTTAAAATCCTACACTATCATCTCGGCATGTTTAAGGTCAGCGCAAGATGGGTGCCGAGAATGCTCACGCCGCCGCAAAAACAACAGCGCGTAGAGTGTTCGCGTGCATTTTTGGACCTCTGTAATGAAGACAAGGATGGTGTATTGAGTGGAACTGTTACTGGAGACGAAACTTGGGTTCATCATTATGAACCTGAGTCCAAACAAGACTCCATGCAGTGGCATAAAAAGGGCACAGCACCTCCCAAGAAATTTAAAGTGTCACAATCAGCTGGGAAACTCACGGCAACGGTATTTTGGGACTCGGAAGGAATATTGTTGATTGATTATAAAGATAAAGGTGTTTCTATAACCGGAGAATATTACGCTTCAATATTAGAGCGACTAAAAGAAGCCATTAAAGAGAAAAGACGGGGAAAATTGACAAAAGGTGTTCTGCTTTTGCACGACAACGCGCCCGTCCACAAGAGCCGCGTTGCGTTAGCTGCCCTGCATAAGATGGGCTTCGAAATTGTGAATCACCCACCCTACAGCCCAGACCTGGCCCCGAGTGATTATTACCTGTTTTCGAAAATGAAAAAAGAGCTGCGGGGTAAAAAATTTACTGCCGATGATGAAGTCAAGGAGGCAGTTTCGACGTTTTTTGCAGATAAAGAGAAATCATTTTTTTATGAGGGTATAAATAAATTAATTGAAAGATGTGAAAAATGTATCCGTCTTGCAGGTGAATATATTGAAAAAGAAAAATAATTTGTTTTTTTTGTTTCCACCCCTTGTCCCCCATTCCACGAATATAAAAACGCTCCCTCGTAAATAGTGAGTTGTGAACGGTAAAAACTCAGACAGAACGAAGGAACAAAAATGTGCAAAAGAAACTAGATCTGCAAAGAGAAACATTTGATGTGCAATTGTAGATGTAATAAAGTTATCAGATGTATGAAAGATATTTTTATCTATGCATTTTACCTTATTTAATCTTATAATTAAGAGGTTAAACTGCAAACTAAGAACCTTCAAATATAAAAACAAAATTTTTGCTCACTTAACATAAAAGCGGAGGAGAAAAAATTGTATAGAAAACATACTGCACACATACATATATCATGGATAGATAGATTTATTTATCCTCCAGTGTTGTAGAAGCAACAGGGCGTGTCAATATATTGCAAACAACATTAAGAAAATAAATAACATTAAGTATACAAATATAGTATATTCTGTTACTACTGTTACAAAGTGGACAGCTTCTCAACTACAACGAAAAAATGACAGCTGTTGTTTTCTGGTCGTAATTGAGTAAGTTTGTTACTTCACGGATAGTAGGCCGTTGACAATGTGGATAGAACTTTTACCATACTAGGATTTCGACCGTACATTGCTACAATTATTGTAAGCGCAATACTAAAGTTTTATTGAACAACTACCAAGGGATGATCTGTATCTATGCCTAATCACTAATTTTATTTAATATTTATTTTGTTCTTCTTAGAACTTAGTGTCTTTACGTTCTTACTGCACATATTGTGTGTATTCACCTAGCTTCAGATGTAATCGAAGTAATAAATGAGCTTATTTGCAATTAAAACGACCATAGACTCATGGATTTCCCTCGATCTCAAGAAATTCATTTAAATTAATCAGACATCATCACTTAATGTCTACAACTCCTTGGTCTCAATAATCTACCACGAGCTGTAAACTTCTTCGTGTCTTGCCTTACCTCTTTAGCGATTCACGTGCGTAAGTATGTGGAGCAAAGACGCGCGACACCCCACCGATATCTCAGATTGTTACAAATAGGGACACAGTGGGGTCCCGCAGACCCGATTCCCGGTAGCCCCGAGCCGGCCCCCATCACTCAGGGGCCTCCAGTAATGAATTGCTCAATTACACCAGCGCCTGCCACCGCGGCGAACTCATTAACTCCCATGAACGAAATCATACGGCACCTCGGTGCTTTTACGTCGTCACAGTTGGTAACTATCTAAAGAGTCAAGTCCGGACGTGTGTGAGTGTGTAAATGTAATAAACGCGCGCCGGCTTTAAAATATGCGTGAGCATCTTTTAACGGGACCATGCGGTGGCGTGTCAAATAATCAGATTGCGTTTTTCTTGAAAGGTTATGGGATGGGAAAGGATTATGATAACGATACGCCACCTGGTGGGAGTTAAACGCATTGCGATTAGAGTGAAAAGTGCGTTTTGCTTGAATTTATTTTCTAAACGAATTTTAAGTACCTTGAAAAGCATTGCTGATTTCGATTAACTCGCTAATACGAGGGTAGTTTGACAAGTAGTGAGAATGGAAAAGAAAAACGAATTTTTTAAATACAAAATAATTTTTATTTTTCAATATATTGTCCTAAACGAGCAATACATTTATTCCAACGGTGCTCCAATGCCCTTCTGCCATCTCTAAAATGCGATTCCGGAAGGCTTGCAAAATACTCATTTACGAAGATGATAGGCTCGTCGGTAGAAGAAAATTTCTTTCCACCTAGTGACGTTTTCAATTTAGGAAAAAGGTGGAAGTCGCAAGGGGCTAGATCCGGCGAATAACGCGCATGCGGTACAAAATGGAAATGCAAATCGTGGATTTTGGACATCGCAACTGTGCTGGTATGCGAGGGAGCGTTGTCTTGGTGAAACAGAATCATTTTCTTTGGTACTCCCGGCCGTTTAGCACGAATCTCAACATTTAATTTTTGTAGAAGTTCTGCATAATATTGTCCCTTTATTGTGGAACCTTTCTGAAGGCAATCAATGAGCAAAATGTCCTTTGAATCCCAAAAAATTGATGCCATCACCTTGTTTGCCGATAAAGTGGTTTTCGCTTTCTTTGGAGGTGCTGAACCACGTTCTAACCATTGTTTCAACTATTGTTTAGTTTCAGGTGTACTGTAGTGTATCCAAGTTTCATCGCAAGTAACAAATCGCCTACAAAAATCAACCGGATTCCGCCTATAAAGGTCCAAACACTCACTGGAAATGCGCAAACAAGTGAACTTTTGGTCAGTCGTAAGCAATCGCGGCACCCATCTTGCCGAAAGCTTGGAAAGGCCCAATTCTTTCATTAAAATGTGATGTACGCGTTTTGTTGAAATGTTTACCATGTCTGCTATCTCTCTCACTTTGAGTCGTCGATCTTGCGTAATAATATTATGGATTTTTATAATCATTTCCTTAGAAGTCACGATTTTGGGTGCTCCAGAGCGCGCTTCATCAACACAGCTTGTTCTACCACGTTTAAATTCATTTACCCATCTACTTATTGTGGCGGATGATGGAGCAGATTCACCTAATGTTTCCCGTAACTCAACCTTTATTTCGGTAGCTTTCATACCCTTAATTACGAAGTATTTAATCACCGCACGATATTCTGCTTATTCCAACAAAACGACGTGTTGCTTCTTTTTCAATTAGCTGTCAAAAATAAACTAATCAACCGATTTATCTAAACATTGGAATGTAAACATATAAATAGGCAACCTAAATTACAGTGCATTTGTTTTACCAATTAGAGTGCCAACTATGTATCATTCTCACTACTTGTCAAACTATCCTCGTATATGTACATGTTACGGGGAGTGATCGAATAAAACTGGAACTGAAGTTTTTACATAAGTTCAAGCATATGGCGATTGACATCTTGCAGAAGTTTGATGTTTGAGTAGTCAAAGCTTTTAGAAAAGAGAGAATGTCTGCATAAAATGAAATATACATTACAGTACAACAAATTGCAACTATCGAGTCTCAAATGAGGACAAAATTATGTGTCACGTTCAGCAAGAAAGACCAGTAACAGAGCATCAATTATCTAAAACTATAAAATCAGTGTAGAAAGTGTTGAGCACAGCTTAAAATATCGCAAGGTTGGAGTTGGGTGACCTCAACGATTATTCACTGAACAACACAAGCCGAATCGTTCGCAAATTCTTTGCTATAAAATGAGATGAATTTTTGGATTTAATTTTTCCTACCGATGAGAATTGAGTATATTATTCTGTCTAAATTTACAAAGAAAATATGGAACCTGTGTTAAAATCCAGTAAAGTTATGATAATATTTCCTTTAAGTTCCCAATAAATTCTATTATTTCATTTTATTAGAGAACGGAGTACAGTTGAAAAATATTATTTATCTTTTCTGTAACAAATGCAAATACATGATTAGAAATAAGCCCTGAAAGCCTTAAAAACTTCTTGACTTTTTCCAAGACAATATTCACCCAGATATTTCCGCAAAAACATTGGAAACCACGAGAAATCTTTAATTGAACCTCATTTGTCAATCAATACATTACAATTTGCCCTGTTTAACTTCAATTCGTTTGAGTTACAAAAAATATTTACGGGAAAAGATAATAGTGAAATTGTAGAAATTATTTTTGGATACGCTGCTGATCTAAAGACCACCAACCAAATGCTTCATCAGCAATTTTCTGTAATGTAATCATTGCAATGACAGATGTGTGCATACACATTAATTTCTTCACGAACTACTGTTAGCGTAGAGAGGCTGCCACAATAAATACCGAGTCAATTATTGCCAATACCATATGGCGAACACAACGAAGATTTTATTACTAAATCCAGTGAATATTATTTAAACAGTGTCCTTGATAGCCTCAGTAAGTTTTATTTAAATAACAATAAACAATGATTAAATTACAATAATTTTAGGCGCTTAAAATAAAGAAATTATTCTTCATCAAATATATGGAATAAACATTAATTCATTGTATAAATTGCGAATGAATGTTTAATAATGCAACACGCTTTCTAACAAATAATTTATTTTGAATCGACATAATAGAAAAAATATTGAATGATTTACATTGGATTGACGCAAAAATAATTTGGCTTTTTTAGTTTAAGTAATTTTGAAAGGTTATAACTCAGCTTAAACTCAACTTTATTAATCAAAGTAAGCTCTATTACTAATTAATTTTCAATTAATACATTTGTATCTAGGAACAAGGTACCCGAGGTATTTTTAGCAGTATTCCAGTTGTTGAAGAAGTTCCTTTACGAGAATGGTTCGATAACTACACTGCTCAAAACAGTTAGGGGATATTTGGAAAAGTGGTAATAGAATAAATAAATAAAGAATGTAGTACCTCGCAAAAATATTTTTATATTTAACTACAACGTTTTTAAATAGGAAACCGAACGCTTTGACACGTTTGAACTTGTTTGTGCACATTATAAAGCTACTAAAGCACTAGAGTGAATAAATATCATTAAATGAATACATAATTATGAGACTTTATAAGAGGTTTTATTGATAAAATGACGAAAAATCTATTGTTAATAGTGTGTATGGTATCTCATCGGCATTGATTGAATCAGGACATCAAAAAATTCTTGTGGAATGGTATTACATACCTCTATCAGAGCAATTTGAAACTCCTGAATTGTTCGAATGGCATATGTATTGTTGCAATACGTCTTCCTAAGGTATTCCAAGCATGTTCGATAGGAATTTGCTAAACCAATCCATTCTATTGATTCCTAATTGTTCAATCCAGTAGTTTACGATGTTTGCTCGATGTGGACGAGCATTGTCATACATTAAAATGAATCTTTCACCCAGAGCGTCAGCGCACGGAAGAAGAATGTATCTCAAAATTTCATCCAGACACCTCTGAGCAGTCAGGTTGCCATTCTATATTCATCTTCATATTGCAGCCTTTCTCGAATAAATTGTGGCTGAATACGTGTTCCAGGTTCACGCCAAATTAAAATACGCCTATTATCTGGATTTAAGGCGAATCTGAATTCGTTACAAAACAATATTTGTACCCAGTGATCGTGATTCTAATTGCTATGCTGCTCAGCCCATATTCTTCGCGACCTTCTATGAAGAGCAATTAGCGGAACGCATACTAAGGGTCTTCGAGTATACATGCTAACCTTACGAAGACGATTTCTTATTGTTTGAGTTGATACTACTCTTCCCGCAGCAGCAGCAAGCTCGCTTCTAAGCTGCGTTGTGTTACGAGTGTGGTTTCTACGTACAAATTCTGTTAGGTATTGATCATCTTCTGGTATTGTAGATGCTGGGCGTCCTTATCGTCGTCCTCTCTGAACATCTGCAGTTTATAAAAACTTATTCCACAAACGCGAAATCACACTTTGGCTAACTGCAGAAGCTTCATCAACAGCTTGCTGTCCACGTGCACCTTTCAATTGACCTATGGCTCTCCAAGCCCATGTATGAGTCAAATCGCGTTGCCTTTCCATTGTAGCCCGTAATTACAGTTAAAAAATTAGTTATGATGCAGAAAATGGTAAAATGTACTGTAGTCGTCGCTCGCATACGCGCGTTTTTTACGTTCAAGCAGTGGAGGTTGCACCGAAATGCTGTACAAGTTGAAACTCGTCAATGCAATCTGTTTCTTGTTTCTGTCTGTTGCTATAATTGCGATATAAAAATATTTGCGTGTCTTATATTATTTATTTATTTTATTATTATTTTTTCAAATATCCCCTAAATGTTTTGAGCAGTGTATGTGGACTAACACAGCACAATCGTCTTTACAATTCAGTAGAACGATCTTTATTAGGGTATTTCATAAGGATTATTTAATAGAAATAATATTGTAGAAATTACAACAGCAAACCTGTGCCAAGTTAAAAGAAAGAGAACAGAGAGAGAGAACGAGTACCGAAACGTGGGTATATATCTTAACACAAACACCTGTATCAAAAGGAGACAATCATCGAATAAAAGAAAGTCTTTTCTTAACAGTGTTGTAGAGTGAAAAAGAAACTATTAGTGTATTCATAAATAATATACATTTCATTAGATATGTCACTTTTACAAAGTAGTCCTATTGTATCCTTTGTATTTCGGGTCTTGGCACCGCTGCAGCGTACCTTTTTCAAGTGGACGACGTTTCTTCTAGAAATTCCCATCAACTAACAGCCTCTTCTTGTTCTCCTTTGATTTCTTCCTGCCTAATAACTTCTACTGCTCCTTGCACTAGACATTTATTTGATTTCGTTTTTATGTTGTTCCACTAAGAAGTCGACTTATGAAAATCAGAAGCTCCGAAATACGAATGTATGAATGTGTCTGTGTGTTGTCGCACGCACACAAAAAAAAAGGAACGGAAAAAAATGTTCTGTCAGATTTTAGGGGACACTTCGAACTAAACACCTGTTTGTAACATTCTCCACGGTTCGAACAAAATGAGATTATAATCTCTTCATATGAATGCTGCGTATATAAATGTTGTACGCATTCTGTGGATTATTTTGTTTCTGTCTTGTTTCACCCTTTTATTTTTTTACTAAACGGCGTGCGGTGTCGTTAGATGAAATAACATAAATATAATGGGGTTGTAAGGACACACGGTCTGAAATGTCACGCGATTAAAATATCAATTTTGTGCTTCGGCTTCAAGAACAGCATTAAAAAAGAGGCGTGATTTATTGTCAGATAATCGTCAGTTAAATGTGGCTTATCTTTTTATTATTTTATATATGTTTTAATGATGCCGTAACACATATACATACAGTACTGGCGAACAAAAGTCTATAGAAAAAAACTGTCGATTCCCAGTTGGTCTGACTTAAGAGCTGTGTTAGTATAGGCGTGTTTGCAAATTGTAGAAAAGGATATTCAAGTTAAATTATGTACGAGTATAACAATATTTTTTCGATAATAGTCGAGTTTTTAGATTCGCTTTTCTTTTAACTCTTTCAGGCTTGGTGGTCAGTTTTCTAACCACTAATTTGAAAGTTCTCGAAATCACTTTTTATGCCGTCTTGTGTAAATTTGCTAAGCAATTACTTTATTTAAAGTCATCGTTGATCGTTTAATGCGAAACTTTTACTCTAGGGCGCGCTGGGTAGATTAACAGATTTATTTGAAAATGTGGTAATGTATTGTTTTTCATGGCGACTTTCTCGAATGTAACAAAAAATGCTCAGAGTGTTTATTATTTAACGAATTCGGTGTTACTTTACGGTATAGTGTCTGTTTAATTATTTTATAACAAAAGTATTATAATATATTATATAATCTACGATAAATAAGGTAAGTAGCACGGTGGTTAGATTACTAACCACTGTGACTATAGTAGGTTTCATATAATATACACATTTAGTTGCATAATAAGGATGCCGCGTGTACTTAATGAACGTGATATAGAAGATATTTTGTTGGAAAATATACTTTCTCATTGCGAAAGTGTGTGCAGTCTTGAATCGGATGAGGGAGAAAATTATGAGATGCAAACGGACCCGATGGCGGTCGGTGACATACCTTCTGAGCTCCAGCTAAATCTTGAAGATGAATTTGGCTCGAACGATGACATAACCGTTTCAAATTTGCCTGACACTACTGGTGGTGCTGCTACGAGTGCTTTATCTACTCAAACTGTTATGAGGGAACCAACATGAAAGAAAATTTTCAGAATGGGGGAGCTGGAAAAGTACACTGGAGGTGGGGGTGTACCAAACGATACAATAGAGTAAGAGGATATCACATACAACGCCTATTTTTTAGATTTTGATATATATATATATATATATATATATATATATATATATATATATACTGGCAAGGGTAGTGCCAAAGTACAAACTCATCTCGGTGGTAAAGTTCGAAAATTTTACATGGATTTGAAATCGAGAAATCACAAAGTCTTTATTGATAATTATTTCAATTGCTAGAAGACTTGGAGAAAGATAACATATTTGCTTATAGTAGCGTAAACTCACGTCGTAAATACATATTTACCTAAACTAAAAAGGGGAGAACACGATTACAGGGTCAGTGACACAAATACCGCTTTTCTAAAGTGGAAAGACAAAAGATCAGTTTTCATGCTTATGAACTACATAGATCCGAGAAAGACTGGCATTGTTACTCGCAGGAAACACAATGAAGTTAAAAATGAAATAGCTTGTCCTGAAGCTCTGATACAATACAACAGTTCTACGAACTATGTGGACAAATTCGAACAGCTAGAAAGCACTTATGCTATAGACCGAAAATCACGTAAATGGTGGCATCGAATATTTTTTCACTTTTTGGACTGTGCTGTCACAAACTCCTACATTGTGTATATGGAACTCCAGAGAAAGCATAATCCACAACTGGATCAGGTCAGCAACAAAAATTTTCGAAGAAGTGTTTACTAAGGGATCCTGTCACCAGCTCAGGTGAAGAACTCCCAATTATGGTTTAAACGCTTCCACAATAGCTATACATCTTTTCCTGAACAAATAAAGCGCACAAACCAGCAGTATCAACAGAATTACGTCTGGAAGGCAGCATGCATCACCCAGAGCGAATCACTTCTAGAAGATGCGCAAAATGCAGCACTAAGAAAAGTCCGGTGCGTACTATATGGCAATGCGGAACCTGTAAATTCCCTCTTTGTATACGAAAAGATAAAACGTGTTTTTCAGATATTCATAGAAAATAAATTTGCTTATACATTATACTAAACTTTCAAATCATTTGTTATGCAAACAGCCAGGGTGGTTAGTATACTAACCACCCTAATTTGTAAACGTTAACTAACCTAAAAATGCAATTTGTTTTTATTCTGAAGTTATATATAAAAAAGCGTGACTGAAAGAGTTAACTTATTAATCCTTTTTTCTCAAGAGTTTCAAGTAGTTTTTTCCGTCATTTCTTAGGTCTTTTTCCAGTGGTTTTTGCACCGCGTTTTTTGTTTATCTTCTTAAAAAAGCTAGCTGCATCTAAATTGCTAATAGTATAGATACATAGAAAGGAAGATTATATACACGCATCGGTAGCGTGCGCGATGCAGAATAGTCTTTCTAAAGTAATATACAGGTGGCTAAATATTCACGGACAATTGTCAGGTAGACCGTTTCTATGAGTAATTCTAAGTCGACATTCCTATTGCATAAATGTATTGTCATTAGTTAAGCGATATGAATTGCTTAAAATAAATGTAGATTTGGCAACATGCTATAAAATCATCAATAAATCAGTAGGAATCATATGACAAAATACGAGTTTTTCTTAGATCTAATGAAAAAATAATAATAATAATAATAATAATAATAATAATAATAATAATAACAATTAACGTAAATGCTCAAACTGGTTGCCATTGTGGAATTGAATTTATAGTTACTTAAAGTTATCGTCAATATAGCTCACAACTATATCATCAAAATCATGAAGCAAGAGACTTGAAAAGAGAAGTATTCCCATATTGTTTGGAAGAAAAAATAATAGTTTAAATTCAAAGGCAATAAAGCACTACCTACTACGAGGGTAGTCGTTTATATTTCGGGGAACTGGCAACACTGTTAGTGTTGCCTCCGATCTGATGATTGCGTCGTGAAGTTTGTCACAGCACCCTGTGATTTCTTTTTGTTCCCACACGTGAAGAATAAACTTCGTGGTCAACGGTTTTCTACGCCGGAAGAGGCAGTTAAGGCATTCAAAACTCATATTTTGGAGATACCGCCTTCACAGTGGTAGTAATGCTTTTTGGATTGGTTTAAGCGAATGCAAAAGTGCATTAATGCTCAAGGAAAATATTTTGAAAAGTAATAAAACTATTTTCGATAATAAAAATTTTCTTTTTTTTCGCTATTCCTGAAATATATACGGCTGCCCTCGTAATAGCTACATGAAGTCAGTGTGGAAGGTACTGTACTTTTGTATAAGAAACTGTCAGGAATTCACGGATGTCAGCTTGATCGAAATACTATATTTTGAGCTAATCGAAAAAGGTAACCTCTCATCAAACTGAAAAATTCTAATTTTAACCGCGTTATACATCGTATACGTATGCAGAAATTTTTGAAAATTTTTGTAGAGAAAGAATAGAAATTTTTTCAAAAATTTTTGCGTTACATATACGTTGTATAAAGCGGTTAAAATTAGAATTTGTCAATTAAGTTAATGCGGAGTGTTTATTTCTTCGTGTTACATTAAAATACTTTTAAAAGTATGTTAACTTTTTCGAATGAAGAATACGCCGATGTTCACATCGTTTATATTGTAGATTGTGTAATGGAAATGTTTAGCAGTTACTTGCTCGCTAAGGTCACCAGACCAAAATTTTGTAGATTATTTTTTATGGAGAAGACTTGAAAATTTGGTTTATGAACAACTTGAAAACAGAGAACAACTTTCCTAGAATTATGAATAGCGTAACTATTTGTGCTGGTGCTGAGACTGTTAGCAGAGCTACCTCTTCAATTCTAAGAAGAGCTAAACTATAGGTACAGCAACTAGAGTAACATTTGAAACAACTGATTCAAGTGAACGACTTTTTAAATGATTTTCATTGAGATTTTGGTCATATGCTCATTAGACATTTTTAACGTGAAATTTCTTCAGTAACACAACCATAAGCTATGGCAGTCATGTCATGGGACACCCGGTATAAGCATAAGATTCGTACACAACAAATCTAACTATAAGTCTTTAAACTATAAACAGTAAATATGTTATCGCAACTACCCTCTTTGAGAGTTTTAACAATTCTGAATAAATTTACTTCTATTAACGCATTAAACCGCCCTTTTGCTTTCCTAGAATTAGGCTAACAAACTTTGTATTTTGAAATAGGCAAGTTTATTTTTCTAGGAGGGTATTTAAAATATATTATTCACAGTTCAGACTTGGATTAATTTATTTACCATATACTGCACGTGCGTCTAATTTGTGATGAAATTGTATCACAATGGAGTTTTTATTTGAACAAACAAACTTATTTAAACTTGAATATTCCTCGTATAGTAAATATACGCAAGTTTTGTAAATTGACACTGTGTTATTATATAAATTATAAACGTTCAACGGTAACTAACTTAACAATATTTACGCAGTTTCTGTCTGATAATATGGATAAGAACATTCAAGTAGACGCTATTTTTACAGATTTTTCTAAAGCGTTTGATCGGATAGATCACTCAATATTACTACGCAAGCTGGCTAAGGTGGGTTTCTCGCCGTCGCTCGCGCTCCTGTTTCGGTCCTACTTATCTCATAGATCTAACTATGTCTACTACAAAGGTCATAAATCACAGCCGTTTCATTCAATATCTGGAGTTCTGCAAGGATCAAATCTCGGACCTCTTTTATTTTCTATTTTTATAAACGACCTTGTTGAAGTTCTAGACTGTGAGAAATTATTATTCGCAGATGATCTGAAAATATATCACGCAGTAAATAATATCGATGACTGCGCTCACTTTCAGGTACAATTGGATGTAATTCAGACATGGTGCACCGATAATGGGCTTCACTTGAATATTACTAAGTGTAGATATGTCTCATTCACTCGTAGAGGTTCCTCTATTTAATTCAATTACACTTTGAACAATGCTTGTCTAGAAAAATGCCAAGTTGTTAGGGATTTGGGTATTACATTTGACTCCAAATTATTATTCAATATCCATATAAATAATATATCCAATGCTGCATTAAAAACTTTGGATTTCATAATTAAAACCACCAAGTCCTTCTCGTCAATCGACAGCATAATACCACTTTATTTTGCCTTTGTTAGGTCGAAACTGGAATATGCGCCATTGGTGTGGTCACCTCTTTATAAAACACATATCCATGTGCTGGAATTAGTGCAAAGGCGCTTTCTGAAGTACCTCTACTTTCGCCAGTTGGGAACTATCCTCCTCGGGGCTACAGCCACATTAATCTACTAACTACATTTAACATAGAATCATTAGAGCTCCGTAGACACCGCAATGAAATAAAGTTTCTTTACCATGTTCTGCATAATGGAATAGACGCACCAGAAATTCTAGCAAAGATAAACTTTTTGGTTCCCAGGCAAGCGATTAGAATAACGAACACCTTTCGTCTGCCCATTCCAAGGACAAATGTAATGATTGGATCGCCGGTCTACCGAATATGTAATAACTTTAATAATTTAACAGCCGTGGATATAAACTATAGTCCTCTACCAACGATTTTACGTCAGTGTTTGTAGTGTATAGGTGTGTCTTACAAATAAGTATTTAATGTTAATTAGTATTTAAAGTATTTAGAAAATTTAGTGTTCACTGTAAGTCAACGCAGAAGTAATTAGACTTAAAAGTTGTCCTGTAATAGGATTGTAAAGATCTGTTGGGCAAATATATACATTATTATTATTATTATTATTATTATTAAAACATGAAAAGTTCTTTTTCCGTTAACGATTTTTTTGCAGTGAAATATGTGCGGTTCTCATGTTAAACTTTATACTATTAGTCAATAAATTAACTTACAATTTATTTCTTTCAATTACTTTGAAATTATTAAACATTAATTTAAATAAAAATAAAAATTTTTGGATTGAGCCGAATCATTAAAATTGCAAACTAATATTTGTTCATTATTTCAAAGTATTAATTCTAACAGGCGAACAGAAACGAAGGTATAATTTGCACAAAAATGTCATTAATAAGAACCTTTTTCACCAATAAAATACTGGTAGTTTCCGGAAGTCAAACATTCTCGAAAACATTCAGAGAACTGACAAGAACAGAAAAAAGAATCGACTTGAGAAATAACTAAAGTTATTCCACTTAATGAACTAATGTCTGCAATTTTGATGGCCACTTTTTGGTGGATAGACATAATTTTTCAAACTCGAAGACGTAAAATGGAAAACCACTCCTTCAGCCGGCAAACATCATTTACGTGTATTCGTCGTCTTGCTTTTTTTCTAATGAGGATCTGGCAAAATGCACATCAAAGGTCATAGTATCCGAGTTCTTTCTCGCTTTGTCAGTGTGCAACGGGGAGTTAGAAATCATTTTTTAAAGGACCCGAACCCGCCCAAAAGGACACCCCGGTGTTACGTGCTATTTAAAATCCTTTAGCGCTGCTGTTGAATTTTTAATCATATTTCAGATTTATGTTCTTTCCTGGTCGACCGCTTGTTGAGATATTAAAATTCGTGATTTAGTGGGAACATAAAAATTTCATTTTGGATGGGTCCAATTTCCTTTCATGTTACATAAAAAGGAATAATGCATTATGCTGCAGTCATTACTCCATGATAATTTACTAATAAATTAAAAAATACTATCGTATTTAGGTGGCGAATTGTATAGCAACAGTTATTAACTATTGCATTACGTTCTACCGAATATATAATTTGTTGCAAAAAGTTATGTATTATGAAGCTGGAATTTTCTTCCGATGCTAGACTTGACATAGACAAGTTAGTTAGTAAATTCTAATGATTATTACTTTTTAAAACTACTGACTTCGAAAAATATTTTATTTTTGTTTTTCATAGGTCAATGATTTTTGATCCCTTATCAAACTTGTGACTGGTATTACATTCTCGTCTTCTTTACCATTAATTTAGAACTATAAATAAAATCCCTTACTATACTAATGTTCTTATTCTGTATACGTATTTTGATAACTAAGTGTCATCTTCAGTAGATAATTAACGACGAAGCACGTGTTGGAAAATAATCATCGCGTACTGACTACATTTAACTAAAAAATATATATAATTACTGTGAATTGGGCAGTTACGAGAGCACATTTTTTGTGAAAAATAAAAACTATGTCAAAAAAGTTCATAAGTGGTAGCGGGGATGTACTTTAGTATTTAGTATAAGTGTTAAATTTAATACTAATATAAATAATAATAATAATAATAACCTTTATTGTCTAACAGATTATATCCACTGACAGGACAACGCATATAGTGATAAATAAATATATCATAAAAAATACTTCTAAATATGAAATAAATCAAAGCAATAACGGAAAAGAAATAATGACTTCTATACTTAACATTGTAACCATTAGAGATTTCTAACCATACGGTATATCTGACTCTTGAGCATAATTTTGATGCTTGTTCTCACAACGCGAAGTAGATTCCTAAGCAGAGTTTCATAGGAGGACACAAGAAAAAAATTTTTAAAAAGTTATGACGGAGAATCAGTATTATTATTGAATAAGTAAGAGTAGGTAATTTTGACGGAGCCTGTGTCTGATTAACTTAATCACTTAAGGTTGGTCTATAACCCCTTTCCACATTAATTTTCGTTTTCTGCATACCTATTTCGACAACTAACTTGTCGTCATTAGTCGATAATTAAACAGTGACGCATCTAGAAAACTACGGGCAGAGCCCGCACGATACAAATTCCGTTCACGATCTGTACCATCGAAAGCCAAAATGCACACTGATAGGTGCGACGCTGTTTGATTATCTGCTGATGATGACAACTTAGTTGTCGAAATACGTATACAGAATACGAAAGTGAATGTGGAAAGGGGTTATATGTCAACCTTAAGTGATAAAGTAAGAGTAAATTTTATACTCGAAATATCACGTCGCAAAGATGGTGTTTGAAAACCATGTCCTCGGGTAAAGCATGATAGTCTGTGCCACGACTCTGGATATTCCTGGCTTGAAAGATGATGGATGCTTAACATTGCTGCAATCTCTTGCGAGGTGTGCTGGCAGGAAATCTCATGAACCATCATTGACATTGTCGTTCCTGTGTCACTAAAAACTTTATGCATCTTTTCCCAAGCTCGATGGAAGTCAATTGAAATGAGTGAAATATGATGAAAATTTAGTTTTCTATTTTCGACTTTTCCTAAAATTTTAAAGACTCATATCGCTCAATGTTTATCCAAAATGAAGTTTGAATTGTCAGCTATCATATAATATACAATAAAGATGAATATATTACTAGTACTTGCAAAAATGGATTGGTGCCATCTGTTGCAAAAAGGCGTCATGACTTGCTATATAACTGAATACAATTTTTGAAGCAACTCTATTTAATCATGAAAACAATAACGAACGGCTATGATTTTTAAGCGTAAGGTAGTGTCAACTTTTGTAAATAATCTGACCAAGAGGTGTTGAAATTGATAGATTTTTGCAGTTTCGTTAGTTGTTTGAATAGTGAAGAATGAGTGATTTCAAGCTTGACCATAGGATCATAATAATAATGGTTTATTTGCCTAACAGATAAGTATCCAACAATAAATGGTACAAAATGAAATAGCAGCGTTATAAAATCTCCCTAAATAATTACCGGTGACTTTGTAAAGAGATTCCTAAAAATTTTATGTTCTATTCGAGCGAAAAGACCTTGAATTGGCTGAAGAATTCTAAAATTCTTAATCTAAATTTTCGTTTCCATTAGCAGTAAGGTTGATGGATTTAAAATCATTACTTTATTATGTCCGTCCATCATTTCATTCTATTTTGCGTCAAATTATTAATTCCTTTCTATGAGATGCCCATGTTTTCCACTTTTCACCTAGTCCCATCCTCCCACGTGGTTTTCTTGCTGCTTTTCTCCATGCAGCCAAACCTTCTTAGATGTCACTTTATTATTTTCTAAAATAGGTTTCACGAGTAAATTTTTGTCTCCATTTTTCGCTTCTTATGCGAAATTTGTTTATGTTCCTTTCACTTTGTTGGTATTTGCTGGGCGAGTACGTTTTGGCTTATTATATAAAGCAAATATGGTTTAATTTACTAAAAAAATTTTTTTCGGTAACAACTTGTACGAGAAAAAAAACGAAATTACTTCCATACCACTTTTTCTTGTTTATCACTAAATAATTCAGGTTTCTATTTTAACTTTCAACGAAGAAATTATTTCTAGAGGAACAAAAAGATTATATAAAATTACCGTGCAAGTGTATACATAAAATTCTTGCTCATTTCAGTCATATTGTTCTTCAAAAATTATCGTGACCAATCCGTAGATATGTGATACGGATGACATCTTATCGACGCCTACACGAAAACGTACTTCTCTGATGAGTCCTCCTTGGAGGAGGCTCGAATTTGTGCCCGCCGAGGCAACACGTCGCCCCCCACGGAGCGATGACACACCTCGAGGCACCGTACAGCAGTTCCATGTTGAGCGCCCGGTGATATTGGGGTTGACCGGACCGAGTCAGCCGTAAGAACGAACATAAATACTTTTCACTTGTCATATTTCATGATCTCGGTTTGAGAAAGAGTGCTATTGACGGCCACGAAGATCTAGATTAGGCTTAACAACACGCAAAGTCAAGTCGTCAGTGGTTGTTTTGGGAATTTGAATTACAAAAAAAGTAAAGAAGAAAGTACAGTCTCAAAGACAATATCTACTGGGTGTCCACTATCACTCAAATGTATTAAATTATTGTGCTTTTTACCATTATTTCTGTACAAAAACAATAGATAAATATTAAGTAATTAAGGCTCGAAATGATTTTTATAAAAAAACAAAAGCAAGAAAAATAAATTAAAATAAATATTCAAATAACTCTTCGTCTCGTGCTAAGTAATAATCTAGTCTATTATAAAAACTATTTCTTACGTTAGCCAATAGCCTGTCAGTAACTAACGCACATTAAGCAACTACTCCTTCTTTTAAAGAATTAATATCTGTGTGAGGTGTTTTGTAAATTTTACTCTTAAGATGTCCCCACATGAAGATGTTTCAAGGTACCAAATTAGGCTATCTTGCTGGCCAATTTATACTACTACTAATCCAATAATTTTGGAAATGAATTATTTACAAAATGTTTAACATTTACGCCAAAATGCGCGGGATAACCATAATCTTGAAACCAGATTTTTTGATTTTCTTCGACTTCTTAAAATAGAAATCCTATCTTCGTTACTAAAAGTTCTAAATAAGTCTCTGCATTTATATTTGCTTCAATTTCAAGTAGTCCAAAATATTATTATTAAAAATTTTAGCCCAGATATTAGTTTTTTGAGGATACTGAGTTCTGGTCGATATATTAACTTGATTTTCTTGAGTTCACTATCTATACTGAACATTTGGATAGTTATTTAAAAGTGCAATCGTCAGTGAAGAATATCGTTCTTCAATAATAGCAAAAATTTCTTGATCACACTGAGCTTTCTATGGGTGATATTTGTATTTTTCAAATACTTTCCGTACCTGCGACTTAGTTAAATGAAGTTCAAGAGAAATTTGCCTCAAATTGTGTGTTGAATCTGCCAAACTATGCTCTTGTGCCACCAATAGTAATCTATTTCCTGGGATGTGATTGCTACTCGTATTTAAATCATTTTGTTCTTTCAGTAAGTTATTACTGACCCTCCATACGTTCCAATTCTACAGAAATATCTGCATATATTTCAAAATTTCCACATATTTCTGACAAACAAATAAAAACTCTTTCTTCGTGTTCTTTCTTCGTTATTACGCAAATAAACCTTAACCCAAGCTTTAATCTCGTAAGTAACACAGAAATTTTCTAACTTGTGCAAACTAATTACAAAATAATTTGACAAATGGTTCGATGAAGCTAATCATATTTAAAAATCGTCAAATTTTAAAATAAAAACCGCACCTTTAGTGTTGTCGTTGATATCATGTGATTCGCAATACTTTTCTCTTTTTATTGATACCACTATTGTCAGTAAAATTGGCAAGCCACGATCTTCACAAACGTTTGATACTATGTTACATTAGAAAACTCAACTTTGAGAACGAATGGACAGTTTCCGAGTTTCTGTGTAGTAGTTCTTTGGCTCTGATATGACGTTTCAATATGTGAATGTTTGGCTTTGGAACAAATCCATCGTGAATTTTTGAAGTTTTTTATTATCAAGATCAGCGGAATTTATTCACAGGGAAGTATGTCAGAAGATGAGTGTCAGAAGAGATGCCCTTTGTGAAACATTTTTATGTGGTCTTCTTAATAACATTGACTGTTCTTTCTTACTCGGCCGTATGTGTTTTTTGGTACCCCGTTTTAACTCTTGCTGCAATTCCACATTCATGACCCCGATTGTGAGGACGCTAATTTTGAGGAGAACGCCAATTAATATTTTGTCTGGAATAGCCAACGGACTTTCGGGGATGTATAATTATATATATATTAAATATAATAATTTGTTTTTGCTGCATTTTTCCTGCTATTAGGCTTCCGCAGTTGGAAATAAAGATTACACAAGTAGACACGGTTTTGGATCTAAGCAACCAAAAGCTGATTCTAAGGTTATTTGGAGCGCTGAATCCGAATCTGCACTCCGTTTTTTGATATTGGTTCTAGTTTTCGTGATATTAAATAAACAGATTTTTACAATTTTTGACAATTAATCTCCATTTTATTCATTAAAAAGTGTTAAATTAGAAATGAAGAGCAGTCGAACTGAGTCGCCTGTACTGTTTGGGATCTGTTTCACGCATTAAAGTCCAACAGTAGTCGTTCATCATGCCCTCGTTCCAAAATATTTGATATCGTTTTTCGATTTTCGCCAAATCTTGGTATAGTCGCTCTCCTTCCTCGTCGCTTGTATCACCTAAGTTTTCAGGAAAAAATTCGAGTTGGGAATGCAGAAAATGTATTTTGAGAGACATTCGAGCTCCAATCTTGTAACAATTTTGCAACAAACTGTCGATTTTTTTCTTGAAATCCCGAGATTTGCGGTTACCGAGAAAGTTGTGAACAACATTTTGAAATGATACCCATGCTGCTGCTTCACTGGGCGTTAAACATTTTGTAAAGATTCTGTCGGCCATTAATTTTAGAATATAAGGTCCGACAAATATTCCCTTTTTGATTTTGGCGTACGACAATTTGGGAAATAACTTGGTCAAGTACTCAAAAGCTTTCCATGGAATTTGCACTCGTACCTGGACAAATTGACAAAGGATTATTGCTCGCACGGGGAACTGGCTTAGACACTGATGATACTTCAGGATATTTATATTTTGCTAGTTTTTTTGCATTTAGACCGACGACATTCATCAAGCAAAAGCAACAATCATCTACGTGACTTTTTCGTCTCTCTCCATAACATTGGCAATGAAAATGAAAAACATACTTTTTTACCGCGTGACCACTTGTATAATATTGTGCTACACGCGTCACAAAACAATTTCGGTACCCACTGCTTGTGAGTCTTTGATACAGAGAAACCAAAATAATAAAAATATGCATTTCTGATCACATTAGTAATAACCTTGCCACTTTTTCTGATCATATAACATCCGCAAACATAACAAAAACACTTTGAATAAACTTTACAATTCTGTCACACGTTTTGGATTCAAAAAAAAACTTTAAAAATACAAATTAAATAATGTTTCTAGCGACGCCAACAGCTGACTGTCATTATGATAGCGCAGTGCTGCCAACATGCGCGAACTCACAAACTAGAACCAATTTTGAAAAACGAAACCCGGATTTGAATTCAGCACCTCAAATAACGTCAAGATTTGTTCTCATCTGCTCTGATCCAAAAGTTGACCGGCATTTGTAAACTTGTGTTATTATTATTATTATTAATATTATTAATATTAAATTGTAACTATTTATCAATGATATGCATATATGATATGCAATTTATGTTAATAGTTTGTATATACACAGACTTATTGTTGCATTAGCTGAGGGGCACTTTCCAAGGTTAAGGTTATCGGTATGTAATCTTAAAAAATTATCACGTGGCTCCACAGTATTTCCAAAACAGAGTTTATACAATGAAGTGACAATATATAATTATATGTGTATGTACATACATATATATGTACTTATATATAAATTTACAATTTTGTTTTCTATTGTTTTATACAAATATGTCAGATAAGCTAAATTATCTACAGTTCCTAAAACAATACATATTTACACTAAGTCAAAGTTCTCGGTACCCAAAGGAATTATAACCAAATTCAGTTGAAATCATTAAAATTCATGGTATCCGCATATCTTTATCTGTTTCTTTATGCCGACAGAGCATAAGTTAACACGGGGTAGGGGAAAAATAGTGACTAAAGTAAATATTTACCCATCCACTAAGCGAAACAATGCCCTGTTTGCCCAAATAAAGACCTTAAAATGGCACCGTTTTATATGTTGACACAACACACACGCACACACATACACACACATATATCAAACACCACTTGGGTACAGGTGTTAAAATTTAAGTCTTTATCACGTGTTCGATGTTTGTCAACCGAAATATTCGAGGCATGCGTGTGTTGTTTGAAAAGCGATACCCGAATGTAAATTCAGTAAATTGGTTCGATTTTTAAATCAGTAGAATAGTATTTGGTATTTTATTTGGCATTTATTGTTGATAAATTATTGAAGAAGTGAGTTACATAATTCAAGTGAATTTATGACATTTAAAAGAGTAATTCCTGTTCATATTTAAAGAATAAAATTTTCATTAAAAAGCAGTAAGATTGGGTGCACAATCCTCATGTGAACTCCCAATCTTCCATAACTAGTATTCAATTTACTTTTTACTTCTGTAATATCTTATTTAATTATTTTATTGATTTCCCTGAAGGGGAAAATAGATAGGGAGGAAAAACTCAGTAAACTACTACTACTTCACGTTCATGAAGCGATGACATAAGTATTGTCGATTTACACAATTTCATTCTCGCGTTTGTACCATGTAAGTAATGTGTGTTAGTTATCAGGTTGTTACATATGAAATGTCCGATTTTGTAAGGAATAAAAAAAAGTCTAAATTTAAAAAATATAAATATTTATTCTGCAAAATAGTCCCCATTTACATCAATAGTTTGTTGCCAACGGCCTGGAAGCTGAAAAATTCCCTTTGAAAAGAAATCTAGGTTTTGACGGCTCACATATTGCTCAAACACTGCTATTACAGACTCCCGGTCAGGGAAGTACCTATTTTTTAAGTGATTGTCTAAACTTCGGAAAAAATGAAAATCAGTTGGCGAAAGGTCAAGTGAATAAGGTGGGTGAGGGAGAATTTCGTAACCAAATTCCGAAAGTTTTTGGATTGTCTGTCGTGCAACATGAGGTATTGCATTATCATGAAGAAGTATGGGTCCATGTCTGTTGACTAGTGAGGGCTGCAAGCGGCTCAATTTTCCATGCATAGTTTCCAGTTCGGCACAATAGGACGCCGCCGTGATGGTTTCACCAGGTTGCAAAAATGAATAGTGAATAATACTCTTACTGGTCCACCATAATCTTTAGCGTGTCAAGTGATGCTCGTGCATGCTGTCTTGGTGCTTCACCTCGATCTAACCATTGTCCTGACCGTCTCCGATTATCATAAAGTATTCACTTTTCGCCACACGTTACTACTCGATGAAGAAATGGTTCAACTTTCTGTCGATTAGCCAAAGGGGTAGCCACCTCTAATCGACGGAGCTTATTGGTTTCCGTTAATTGGTGCGGCACCCATCGATCGAGTTTCTTCACTTTGCCAATCGAAGAAAGGTGACGACTAATGGTGGCAATGGACACTTGAAATGTTTCTGCAAGGCTACGCACTGTGGTCGACGGATTACTTTGAACTTCTACACGCAGCTCGTCGTCATTAACGGTGCTACGCACATATCCGCGAGGCTCATTTTCCAAATCAAAATTTCCCTCGCTGAATTTTTTAAACCATCGTCGTAATGTGCGTTCATTACACGTGGTTTCACCGAACGTCTGATTAATTTCTCGCGTTGCTGCAGCTGCATTTAATCCCTTTTTAAATTGTCTTGCCGACAGCATTTCCACAGGCGAGACAAGGACAGGTGTATTAATCTTTCCAAGAAATGGAACAGGTACACACTTCAAAATAAATACCCTTTTCTACAAATACAATAATAATTTTCACCAAAAAAACATACACGTCTTCACACAGATGCGATTTAGTTCAGACTGAAGGAGAAAACGGACATTACATTTGTAACAACCTGATATAACTCAAGTCTTAATGATTATGTAAAGATTTGTACCTTTATAGGCTATCTGAGATTGAGATCGTTTCCCTTTGTCGATTGATTTTTTATTTGAGCAGTTTTTGTTAAATTTGTATTTACTTTAACCTTTCATCATGGCGACCACATGTTGACGCGCATCTTTAAGTACTTTTTACGTTAATTTAGCTATTTTTTATTCCTTGTGATTTTAGTCTGGCAACGAAGTTATAATTCTTTTATTGCTGGTATGCTAGATAGGACTTACATTTATGCTTTCATGCTGTATCCTTTTAAAGACTAGAGAATATCATAAGTGAAACCCATTACAACCTGCCATTCATTGGTATATCGTTATATAATTTAACCATGGCCATGTTCTGGCTCATTGTAATTAAAAAAGATCCACCTGAATATGAAGGGAACCTGTTCTTCGTTTTGTTAGTGTGTTTCAAGATAATTCCGTTCTATTGTCTCTGAACTTCGAAGAAATTCCAAAAAACTTTAATTAATCAATAAGAAGAACGTAGAATTTGTGATCTCAAATTAAATTTACTTTAGGTCAGATTGAATTTATCCAATATTTTCGAGTAATTTTTCTCACAGTTCTCGCCTATAGAATTCGAATACTAAAAGGCTCTAGTAGTATTAGTTTGTAATAATTTGATCATAGTTAGGTATATGTTTACTTCCAATTCTTCTCTTTTTCTCTTTATTACGTAGAATATTATCCAAAATTGATTACGAATTTATATGACATTGTTATGCGTTGGACAAGTGAGTTAAACAAGTTTATTCATCTTATTAAGACTTTATGTAATACTTAATAAGAATAATTAATTGCGTTATAATTGTCTAGCTTCCCGTGTTTTTTGTTTCCATTATTATTGGGCATTAATTTTTTTATTAAATTTAAATTTAAAAGTTAATTATAAAGGGTTTTCCAATAAGGACTTTACTTCAAAATAAAATGCAGACCATTTGAGATATTTCAAAAACTCCAAGTCCATATCTTCCAATTCGGGCCAAAAATAATCGGTAATAATGGCGCGATAACGATTACCATTCACAGTAACGTGACGATCATTATCGTCGACGAAAAAATATGGCCCTATGACGCCGCCGGCATACAAACCGCACCAAACAGTTATTTTTTGTAGATGAAGTGGTGTTTCATGAAGCACATGTGGATTTTCACCCGACCAATAACGCATGTTTTGCTTATTGACGAACCCATTGAGCCAAAAATGAGCTTCGTCACTGAAAATGATATTGCGATGAACTTGATCATCTTGGCGCATCTTTTCCAGAGCCCAATCGGAGAACGTACGTCGCTTCAAATAGTCCATCTATTTCAATTCTTGAGTCAGCTTGATCTTGTATGGGTGTAAACCAAGATTCTTACGCAAAATTCACCATAAAGTGGTCTGGGCGATGCCCAACTCTTGAGAACGCCGTGGAATTGACTGATTTGGATCATTTGCTACGGACGTTTCAACGGCAGCGATATTTTCGACACTTCGACCAACCCGTTGTCTCACTCGCACGGCAACATCACACAACGAATATGTAGACTAAAATTTTTGCACTAAACTTGTTACTGCCTGTCTACTAGGGCGAGAATTACGACCGAAAATCGGAGTTAACGCTCTTAAAGTAGCGGTCACTGACTCCGAATTTCTGTAGTAAATTTTTATAATTTGCAGACGTTGTTCGTTCGTGTACTTTACCATGATGAAAATGTTAAGTTTACTGAATAAATTAACAGTGACAGTTCGATGATTAGTGAAAGGGTGCGTTCACAAATTGAATTAAAAGTTGTCAAGTCCCTATTGAAAAACCCTTTATAGTTCCTACGTTGGACTTTTTTTTATTTGTTTCAGTAGTAATGGTAAGTTTTGTGAGAGAATCTTGGAGTTTCAAAACTCCTGGCGCCTTTTTCAATAAAATTATCCTTATTTACGCTTTTGCAATAGGACCTACTTTCTTCAACAAGCTCAGTTGACACATTGAAACCTCTCCCTGGTGACCTTCAAAACACAATCTGCAGAGGGGTTAACAAGGAAACAAATTTAATCTTTGCTTTATTACTAACTTGTATATACCATACACTGTCTGTCGTCGAACCGAACTTCTTTAAAATGAAAACAAAAGCTAACTATTTTGGTAAAATTCATTTATTTTATTCAAAGTTCAGCTTCAATACAACGTTTTGCACGGTCAATTAACATGTCGAATAAATTTTCATCTTTAGAGATGCACTTCAAGATCGGAGTCGACGCCTTTTAATGGCTTCGACGACCGCATAACGCTGTCCTTTCATTGGCAAATGTAGTTTGGAGAATAGATAGAAATCACAGGGGGCTAAACCCGGTGAATATGGTGAATGGTTAAAAGGCCATTTGTAGTTAGAAAATCAGTGATAAGCGCCGAGCGATGAGGTGGTGCATTCTCAAGTAATAAATGTCAGTTACCATTTTCGCTTCATAACACCAAGATAATATACAGCATTGATTGTTTGACTAGTTGGTACAAACTCTTTGTGCATTATGTCTTTCGAATAATAAAAACAAATCGATATTGTTTTCACGTTGGACTTCTCCAAACGGCTTTTTTTTCGGTCTTTCTTCGCTCGGATGCTTCCATTCAGAGCTTTGACACTTGGTCTCTGGATCATTTTGAAAACACCACGTTTTGCCGCCAGTTACAATAGAATAAATGAAGTTTTCATCCTTTTTTGAGTCTTTAATTAAGCATGTACAATGTTGAATTTGTGGTACAAATCTTGCACAAATCTTTTTCAGGCCCAAACGCTGTGTCAAAATGCGATGAATTGAAACTTTGAACATATTTAATTCCATTCCCACGTATCGTAATGCGTATTTCGCCTCATTTCTGCTAAATTCATGCTTCGATGTTACTTTCCGTAACCACAGATTTTTTTGCACCAGGACGATCATCGTAAATTATGCCCGTATGACCGTCTTTAAATCGTTGATATAATTCATACACACTCGTACGGGATAAACACGCATTACCATACACTTGTATCAACAAATTAAACGTTTCAATAAATGAGTGTAAAACAGAACTTGATATTCGCTCTTTGTTCAAAATTTATTTTTCGACAAATACACACTGTTACTTTATGTGCAATTTCTCTACGTCTGATGATACAAATCTCATAATATTTTGACATAACATTGGTGAAAAGTCTACTTTACCGACGCATATTTTTCTTAATAGATGGCGTTACTAAGAAATACTATTTAAAAAAAAAATTTTTCTCTGCTGCAGACTGTGTATAAATTACTAGTGGTATTATAAATACTTGTTACTCAAGCAAAAATACCTTAATAACATTCCTATTTTTTAAACGTTGGTAATTAAAGTAATAAAATAAGCGAACGTAAACCTTTTTCTCGTATGTTTTACGTTTTTATCCATGAGTAGTTTATACGCGCATTCTCTAACTAAGGATTATTTTAACGAAGGTGGATGACAGCTCCAGGCTTCAAATCATCCCATGCTCTAACCTACTGAACTCTCTTTCTGGTCGCGTAAACACATACAAGTAAATTCGTGCACACCGACTCCCACACTTTCACTGTCCAATACGAAAATGGCGATCTTACGGAGCCCGTTTCTATAAGTTCTTTCACCGTATTCAATCGTTTCATACGAGAGATGTATAGAAGTGTCCATATATATCCACGTACACTCACGTGCATCTATTATAAAGAATAACTATAATTATCTTTAGCAGAGGTCCGTAATTACAATTCGCTTTATAAATACTGTGGGCTTAAATCGTTGCCGTTACGTCGTCGTGTGTTGCACGGCCAAATGTAAGAAGGAAGACGTTTGTGTGTGCAATTTTTGCTGTTATAGACCGAGATTATCAGCTTGGGATGGAAGAAAGTATTATTTTGGATTGTCAGAAGAGCGAAAATACCGTTATTATATTAGGATGTAATAGTAAGTGGGTGTTTTGAAATTGAGGAAAGCATTTAAAGAAACTTTTAGCGTACATCGGTTCACCCACATAAGTACACGTAGATTTCTACACAAAATTTTACTTAAATCATTTATACAGTTACAAATATTGTTTTTTCAAGTGTTTATAAATGTTTAGAATATTTATATTTCCGTTGTATTTGTTAATATATCATAGATTTGATAACCAGTAACAACGTAGGTTTCCACGACCTGTGCTACTAATAGTGTAATCTCATTTATACTTTCTTTTGCTAATGTTATAATGATAGACTTTTGGCTATTGATTCTGCCAGATTAAGGATTTGCTATCACACTTAGCGTCTAATAGTGATTCTAGTATAGTTAATTATAAATTCTGGACAAGTTGGCTGTATGAATGGCTAATTTTAATTGCAACGGTGCGGGGAAAACCGGAGAAAGAATTTACTGCATATCTTCTCTAAAAATTTCCATTTAGGAACAATATATTTACAATAATGATAAATACAATCGAAACTATACTTTCCTCATTTTGGTTCTCGGGTCTTTGGAGCGTGACTGCAATGCACCATTTATCCCTGATCAATAACAATTCTATATAAATCCATAAGCAACACACCTACACTAGTTTCAGTGCAACGACGAAAGCAGTATTAACAGTTAAGCTCTGATGATGCCTCTTGAAAATGTAGTCGAAACATCATCAGTAGAAATAGTAAAGACGCCGTTCTAGCTTAGGAAGCCAAGATGAATGAAGCATGAACAGTTACCGAAGAAATCCACAAGCTAGACTATTAATACTGTATTTATTAATTGTAAAGAACTATACATGTATCACGTTATATACGGTCCTCCTGTTGTTCAATAATCTTACCCAATCGGCCATTGTTTAAAGACGTCGATTAATAGAAATCTTTTTTCGAGAGCCTCTTCAAAATAGATTCTAAAGCATATTTCGTGCAGTAATATGTGCCCGCAACATCCTAAGCATCTTCTATTGAGTTACCATCTGGAGAATTAGTTAACCACTCCATTCTCTTCATACAAGTTCCACGAATCTAGTTGTTCATAATGTTTGCTCGATGGACACGAATATTATTAAACATAAAAATAAATTCTTCTACCAGTGTTGCTGCATATAGTTTGGAGAATTGTCTTGTACAAGGCATGTTTTTTAAGTAAGTATCATTTTTGATGTAAAAGGAACACAAATGCAATTTTTCAACAATTTTATTTTTATAAAAAGTCTCCTTTTCAACATAATTACCACCAATATTAAAGCATTTATAATATCATACAAACAACTTTTGAATACCATTCTTGTAGAAATCTGGTACTGATAATTTAAGCGTGTTTTGCCACAATTTCATAGAGAGTACTTATTGAAGCTTGCGGAAATTTATCAATGACGAAATCGTAAATGGTTTTTTTTTCTTAACTTTTTGCGCTAATTCTTCAGTAATAACCGACGGCTGTCCACTATGCTCCTCTTCATGAACATTAGTATAGCCATCTTTAAATGCTTTAACCTATTTTTGTACTATTCTCCTGTTCATAGTGTTTCAGCCATACACTTCACAATTCTGTCGATGGTTTTCGACTGCTTTCACACCTTTTGTATCCAGAAAAAGAATTGCAGCGCGTATTTCATAATCGACGAAATTTTCAATTGCACGATGAATTTTAAATATGCGTCAACAAACGTAGTTACGAACAAATGCTTCCGACAGATGTAGATGCTCAATGCGCATACACGGAATGAAACTCTACAGAGGTCATGTTTAAAAACGGAATTCGCTTAAGGAGCACGTCTTTTAGTAATACATTTCAACATTTCACGCAAATTTCAACATTTAGTTTTGCTTATTGGTAATTCAAGCGTATTACTTGTTTGAAGCCTGTTGGATCAATCCCTCTAATCTGTGTATTTTTAATAATACTATATTTAATTAATCCTAGAAATCTAGTTACTGTATAGGTTATTAACGTTCATTAGTGTTGCAGTGGTATTTTCTTATAGAGCGTAACGTTTTTAAATATTGTATTTCATGTTGTTTATTACCTTTTTACACCAATATATGTTATGTAGATACACCTGTATTTTTCCCCCGTTAATGTTAGTTACTACCTAATTGTACTTATGAGGAGGATGGTTCAGTAGCCATTATGGGAAAATTATTTGGATGAACCTATACGACGATATCTCCCTTACAAGTTTTAAGTTACAATCTGTAGAAACCGATTGACTAGAGCAAGGAGCTCCTTCGACATCTATTTCCTTCAAAAGGAATCTAGTAAACCACTTTTGACATGCGCATATTTTTTGTGCTTTCCTCTTTGTGAAAAAACACATTACTTTCTTCCATTTTTAAATCACCTTTTAAAATATAATCGCTTATGTGTGTTACCTGATAGGTCATGTCAAACACCTGTAGAAGTTTGACCAATTGCCAATAATTTTTATTATTATTATTATGGTGTAGATTTTTCTTGCGCTTCCTTAGCCTAACATCGGAAAATTTTCCACTTAACCAACATATTTATAGGTATGAGTTCAGATTGTACACAGCTGATATTGCGGTGTTATTATGGATAATAAAACTGTAAATTAATACATTCTTTACGATGCTTTATGTCTTCATGAAAAGAACTATTACAATATTATTATTATTAATACCCTCGTATTGAAATACGTATTAAATTAGATTTTTTTACATTGTGTATTCAAAAAATCTTCTGATGGATAAGTATTCTTTCTAAAACTTGGCATTTCTTTAAGAAATATTGCTTTATTCAAAAGATAATTTTTACATTAATTACCTTCGCTTTTCTTTAACGAACCATTCAAAACAAAGTACCCACGACTAACACACCAAAAGAACATTTCAATTAAATTGTTTAACTAAAAGTCAATCATCATTAGAAGTGGACCATTAAAGAAAACCAAACATTTAACATTTTGGCAAGTCATCACACATCCTCTCCAATACGATCTTCTTCATTATCAATACGAAACGAAACCCACAAGAAACAACAAACAAGAACGATAATATTACATCGCCGAGAGAGAATTCTAAAAAAGAGCAGAGACCACGATAGGAGAAGGTGGAGATTCTTTGGTTCTTCGCTTCTCTCCGAGACGAGATAGATCCCAGGGGTGCCAATTTTCAATTATTTGCTTTAAATTTAAAAACTGACAGGAACCTTCAGTTTCAGTTTAACAAATGGACCGGTAACATGACTATTGTTTTTGCGTTAACTATATTAATAGTGGTAATAGTAATTGATGAGGTCTGGTAGCGGCTGCGGTGGTGTCGTGGAGGCCGCCCGTTGATCTTATTACCCTAACTGCAGGTGGTAGCACTGCGCACAGCCCCCATGGAATATCGAGTAATGTACCCACTCGGTGCTACATATTTTTCATTTACCTGTGAAGCTAAGTGATTTATTTCGCGGCATTTAGGAATCCGTTCTTGCGTTTGTAGCCGAGAATCATAGCAGTATTTACTGTGAAAAAGAAGAAAAAACGATAAGTCGAACGAAGAAGGGGAGAAATATATGGCTTCGGTAATGTCTGTGGGAAATCGTGTATTAAATTATTTAAAGGTATATGTGGATTTATTGGAAGAATAATATCCACTCGCTACTATTACTTTCTAAACAACTATTCTTTTCACATTATTGTTAGTTTTTTAAACAATTTGGTAGTAAAAATTATATTTGGTGAAGGAATTGTTTTTACGTACAAACGATTTAGGTTTTAATTACGAATCAATAATGATAGATTCGTAATTTAACATATTAATAAAATACCTTACTTATTAACAATGAGTATATACTTTATTATTCCCTCCGATGGTGCAAATAAAATCAGCCACGTTTTACATATTACTAAATGAACTGGAAGGAAATTAGAGTGCATCTTATCTAATACTTTCAACATTTCTTATTGTCTTCATGACTATCTACAAGGTTTTCCAATAAGAGTGATATGATTTCTTTAAAAAAAAAAAAATTATTGTTAAGAAAATTCAAAAGTTTTTTATTTAATGTGAAGTCCAATCGATACCATTAAGTTCTAAATAAAACGACATTCAAATGGCCTCCACGACTTCTTCTGCAGGAACGAATTCGATGAACCCAATTTTCGAGCACTTTTTCCACTAAATCTAGTCGTCTGTCGTGAATGGCACGTTCAATATTGACTTGTAAAGCTTGAGGAGAGTCTGGTTTATTTCGATAGACCAATGACTTCAAATAACCCCACATGAAATAGTCTAATGGTGTTAAATCACAACTTCTTGGAGGCCATTCAATATCACAATTTTTTGAAATAATCGAATCTCCAAACTTTTCTCGCAATAATTCTATTGTTGCATTTGCTGTGTGGCACGTAGCTACGTCTTGTTGGAAACAAATGTTGTCAAGATCAACTTCTTCCAATGTCGGCCACAAAAAGTTGGTTATCATCAATCTATACCGCTCTCCATTGACAGTAACGGTGTTACCAGCTTCATTTTGAAAGAAGTACGGACCGATGATTCCACCATACCAAAAACTACACCAAACTGTCAATTTAGGTGAATGTAATGGTTTTTCATAAATAATTTGTGGATTTTCTTCACACCAGAATCGACAGTTTTGTTTATTTACCACACCATCCAGATGAAAGTGAGCCTCATCAGAGAAGATGATTTTCTTAAAAAAATCGTTCAGTTCTTGAGTGAGAACAATTTTATAGGGATGCAAACCCAAATCCTTTCTCAAAATCCGCCAGGTTGTGGTTTGAGGAAAAAGAAAAGGAAGACTTAGCAAAAGAAGTAGTGAAAAAGTGCCAGCCGATTTGAAATATTTAAAAATTGAGGACTGGAGACAAAAATTGTTAGAAGACAGTAGAGAAATATATATATATATATATATATAATCTAAATCAATGAAACGGTCGACCAAAACACTTTTAGCTAATTATATATATATATATATATACCTAGGCCTGCCATAAGTATTGATACAAGTGTAAACGCACCTTTTTGCAGATGATAACTTGAAAGCACGAACATTTTATGTTGGCAGTTCTGACATTTGATGTATGCTTTACAAAAGTGCCGAACAATTTCACTATAGCGTGAGTCGACATTATGGAATGGTCGGATAAAGAGAGCCGTATTGCAGTTATTGCACTTCATAAGTGTGGAATAGAAAGAGCCCGTATTTTATAATAGCAATAGGAAGACAAAATGCAGACACCTGATATCGTTGTACGGCAAAGAGCCTTACAAAAAAATTTCTGTTTTCTGATGAAAAAATTTTTACCTTTGAAGAAAATTTTAACAAGCAGAATGACAGGGTGTATGCTCGGTCCTCCAAGGAAGCCAGTGAAGTGGTGCCAAGGATTCAGCGAGGTCATTTTCCTACTTCAGTGATGGTTTGGTGGGGAGTATCCTATGACGGTGTCACTTCCTTGCATTTTTGTGAAAAAGGTGTTAAAACAGCGGCCAGAAACTATCAACGAGACATTTTAAGCAATGTAGTGGAGCCCCTGTACTACACCATGTTCCAAAACCAACCATGGATATTCCAACAAGACTCTGCGCCCGCTCACAAGGCCAAAACAACTCAGCAATGGCTTGAAAATCATGTACCTGAGTTTATTAGTACTGGCCGTCAGCAACCCCAGACCTAAATCCGCTCGACTACAAACTGTAGTCAATATTAGAGGACATGGTCTGTAGAAGACCCCTTCTCAACCTGGAATCATTGAAGCAAGCGTTAACAGAAGCAGTCGATAATTTTCCCATGTTGTATTAAGGCAAATGGCGGCCATTTCGAGTAATTTGCATTGTATTTTGTCGCTTACTATTGCCAACATAAACTATCAAAAAATAATTTAAATCCAACTTGCAGATTTCTTTTTGTACTTAAAAACCTTTATATCAGTATTTATGGCAGGACTAGGTATATATATATATATATATATATATATATATATATGATATATGTAATATATATATATATATATGATATATGTAATGAGCTGAATTGCAACAAAATATAAATCAGCCCTGTATTTAAAAGTTGTATTGAGCCTTGTAAATAAATAAATTCTAGAAAATGTTATAAAATCTTTAAAAAGTATTATTCCAAACAATTTTAATAAACACGCGTACTCTTTCAATATTTGATTCGTGGATGTGACTAGCTTTAGGCTATACTCGAGAATAATACTCAGCAAAGTCTTCTACCAACGAGGTATCGGCAAGCTTTCAGAACGATAGCACAAGCGTAATATAGCCTTTTCCTGTTGTAATATTGTAATAACTTTTTCACAAATAAAATTCCGGTTTGCCTTAAATACCTTTTGTACATAATACAATAAATGATCGTTCGATTCGAGATAACGAATACAAGGAAAAAATACTAAAAAAGCGCCCGATAAAATAAAACACATCCAAATAAAAAGTATGTATGTAAACCACCAAACAAGAACCACGTATCGAAAATGTGCCATAAAATAATATAAATCGTCCGCCCTAGAGCATAGACATATAAATGACCAGCATTATTTCTGAAAATGTAGATCTTATCTCAAAAATCGATGATCGAAAATATGAATTCTTTTATGAAGTAGCGGACGGGATCATGGGGCGGCCCCCACCGGGGGGGCAACGGCCCCATGTCACTTCGCTCCCTACTTCATCATCATGCAACTAGAAGTCTCCCGGAACACCGCCACGACAACAATAACAAATCAACAAAACAACGACATAACGACGAAAACATACGTTGTTAAATATTTTGCGGCGGTATAATAAAAATATCAATATTAATTTAATTTGATCGCGTATTCGTTGCATTTCTATGCGCGTGTTTTGGTTTCTTGAGAATATATCAAGAATAAGGAATGGAATGCAGTAATTTATGTAACTTTTAATAAGACAATAACTTGTAAGTCCTTTAAGCAGTGTTAAACGATCAAATCGTGGGGTGGTAGGTTGAGTTAGAACTTTTGTCAATCAGTGGCAGATCGGTTTTTCTAAGATATTTCCTTAGTTACATTTACTACAGATAATATATATAAGTAATCATCCCTTTATATCTTAGTAGGTATAAGGGTTACACTGTATGCTTTCAATTCCCTATTAATCTCTTCCATCTCTCCCTATCTTTAGCCAACTTCTTTGCTTCCGTCCACGTTATTCCTTTTTTCCTAATCATTTGTCCCACTATATCTTCCCACCCCTGTTATGGTCTTCCCATCTTCCTCTTCCCAATCGGTTTAGACTCCCATACCATCTTCACTTGCGTTCTGCTCGACATTCTCTGCATATGTTCCCACCATCTGTCGCTGTTCAATAAATTCATCTATTGGGTTTATCGATCGCTCCTTTCTTGTTTCCGCATTTCTGACTCTGTCCATCCTATTAACTCCCATGACTCTTCTTAAATACTTCATTTCCACAGCATTCACTTTACTTTTTTCCGGTTTATTTAATACCCACGTTTCAGCACCGTATGTTAGCACTGGTCTGTACACGCTTTTACATACCTTCATCTTAGTCTGTCTACCAATTTCCTTCTTGCTTATAAAACCTCTATTCAAGGCATAATATAGTTTATTCGTTTCTTCGATTCTGTTATTTATATTCAATTCGTGATTTCCATTATCCTCTATCATGACCCCCAGGTATCTAAAACCCTGCACTTGTCCTATTGGATTCCCATCTATTGTTATGTTTACTTGTTTCCTATTTTTTGCGATCACCATTACTTTTGTTTTTGCCACATTTATATTCATTCCCCATATTTTCAATGGTGTGTTCCATACTGCCAACGTTTCCTGCAAATCTTTTTCTTTCCCACATATTATCGCTATGTCGTCAGCAAACGCGCATTCAGATATTTCGACTCTTGTCAGATTCCTGTGCCCAACTAACAACGGTTTTCTAATTGTTTCTCTGACCTCCCTCATTATCTCGTTTATATAGACAATAAAAAATAGCGGACTTAGACTACCCCCTTGTCTCACTCCTAGATGCGTTGTGAATTCGTCCGACATACCATTCTTGCTTATCACTCTATTCCTAGTCTGCTTATACATAGCCTTGCTTACGTTAACTATTTTATTGCTAGCCCCTGTTTTGTATAGGCTTTCCCATGGTCTGTCTCTTGGTACTTTGTCAAAAGCTTTTTGTAGATCTATAAATGCTAAATATGCCACTTCGTCTCTTGCTATGGTCCTGCTTGTAATTTCCTTGATCGTAAAAATGTGATCGTGTGTGCACCTCCCCTTGCTGAATCCGCTTTGCCCTTCCAGAAAATTTGGTTCTACTACCATTCTCAGCCTCTTTTCAATTATCTTTTCCCAGACTTTCATTACTGTGCTCATCAAAGATATGCCCCTGTAATTATTACAGTCTTTCCTGTCGCCCTTCTTAAATATATGTACTATCAGCCCTACTTCCCATTCTTTCGGTATTTTCTCTTCCTTCCATGTTGAGTTGCAAATGTCCAGCAGCATTTCAGTTCCTTTATTCCCCATGTTTTTTATCATTTCTGCCGTTATTTTGTCGCTACCAGCTGCCTTTCCATTTTTTAATTCTCTTATGGCCTCTTCCAATTCATTTTTATTTATAGGGTCTTCTGCATCTTCGTATTCTTGTTCCTCTGTTTCTTCTTGTTACTACTACAGATAATGTTATTACATAATTTGTATTTTTGTCAGCGGAAAATGAAAGGGAAATATTAATTTTCTAATTCTGATTGTATTTATTAATGTTACACAGATACTATTATGATTTATATGTATTCTTATGGTAGTTATTACTTTAAAACTCCCTTATTCAGGCTTAAGATCAACTAATTCCACATGAAATCTCTGTGTCGTAAAGCCTTTCTTTTACTTAATGATACAGAATGAAGTCGCATTGAACGATATCGCATTGAACTATGCAGTGAATCAATCAATTCACGTCCTTTTCAGAGGATGTGATTCTTCATTAATTGTTGCAAAACTTCTTTGTAGTTAATTGACAGTTACTGTAGTACCATGTATCGATATTTCTGTTCTAGAGCCTCATACGAATTCAACAGTGAGCTCCTGATAATCTTCAGAAAAGCTTACACTTAAAGACCACAATGGATTGCATATTCTCGTATGTAAATCAAAGATAGAATTGGCGCAACCATGTGTTTACTAAAAAGAAACAACTCGCGAATATTAATAAATAATAAATAGTCGATATACACAGAATGTTTTTCAAGCCAATACACAATAATATTGAATTATGGGGAACAATTCGAATTTTAGGGTACACTCAAAATAAGGTGGTATGTGTCAAACGAAATTATAAAAGAACTTAGACTTAGCGACCATAATCTTCAAGGTATTGAAATATGTATCTTAGAGAGCAGGATGAAGCTAGAATTGGCGCAGCCATATATTTACTAAATGGAAACAACTCGGACTCACTTTTAGTATGTTTTATTGGATGCTAGGTAAGAAGTGGCAATTATTAATAAATAACAAATTGTTAATTTACGGAATGTTTTTAAAGCCAATAGAAAATAGTGGTTTTGAATTACGAGGAACAGCTAGATAGTCAAATATTATGACGTTTCCAAAATAAGGTGTGTGGTGGGTGTCAAACGAAATTATAGTACGTGACTTATAGGTGACACTTGTGCGATAAAAAACATCTAAAACTAGTGTTAAATATAGTGATAAAGTGAAATTTGCTGATGTTAAGACTCGCATTAAAATAATCTTTATAGTTAACGGATCTATAGAAGCACTATCACGAATTTGTTCTAATCTGGTAAAATCCATATTTGTCGTTACCTACAGTTTCTTAACACTAAGTGTACATTGTTCACTATTTACACTGACCCCATTAACAATACAATGTTCAGCAATTTTAATAGCTTAATAGCTGTCGTTTCTTCAGAATTGAATTCTAGAACCACGGATTTAATTGGTTGGAAATATTTAGAATAATAAAAAGCAGTCTTTAACCATGTTCCCTAACGTGTAAGAACTGAAGAACTGGCGGTGATGGTTCGGGAATATGGGGACAGTGTCCATGGAATTCCCGAAATCGTTCGAGAGATTTGAGACACTTTTTTTAGTATTTGCTATTAATGTATTCACATCTGAAAAACATTCTCTAATAGTTTGTGCTACAAGACGTAAAACATGAACTTTGCACATCACACATAAAAATCTCTGACAGTTTTAGATGATCGGCCCACAGAACGTATTTTCGCGGTACATTATTCATAAGCAATAGGTAATTGGTTGAAGGTGCAAATTTTTGTAGCGTATCCAGCACTGCCATCGTAAGCACATTTTTGTAACATTTCGCTGGCTAATAAACTTGGAAATGTCGGTTCAATGGGTTCCAGTATACATACGTACTAATAATAGAATTTTTTACGATATGTTGTTTCAACGTATAATCGCAGTTGTTTGACTTTTAATACAACTTTGATATTATTTTCGATTTCTTCACCTAGAGTTATGCAACGTTGTCTGAAATGGTAGCTTCCAGTTGGAATTATATTTATGCCTAAAGGATCGATACTGCTCTTTAGTTACAAGCTTTCATTATTTTTGAAATGTTGTTCAATAATAAAGACACGTTGTTCTATCGTGTAACGTTCCATTTTTACTAACCTTAAACTGTCAGCTGTCCAATTGTTTTTTTAGGGTTGCCAACACTTTACTGCACAAATGGCGACAAATTCAAATCTTGCGTTAATTTTGGGACACCCATTATAACAAATTTAGTACATTTTCAGCAAACGATTAAAATGGGTTTGCATTGTCTCTCTTCAGAATAGTTTCTTGCTCGTAACTAAATAAAATTAGTTGTTCATTTACAAAGGCTATTAGTTGGTTAATTTTGATTTAGTGTATGTATATACATATGTATATATTTATGTAGCTAGTTTGACTGTCCTATTATCTCTCTACTTCTCTTCTTAAAATTTCTATATTTATGTTATTACTTAAGTACACGGGGCATACACTAAAACATTATTGTAAATGAATAGTTAGACGCATACGTACAAATTTAATGATATACCACAAGTCGTAAAGTACTATTCAGAAACAGGTATTATAATGTGCACATAACGCAATACACACCAACGAACTGTAAATTATCGCTTTCAACGCACGCATTATGGACATTGTTAAATGCCAAGACGTATTAATAATCTAACGGATATAATAATTGGACAGCAGCGCAAATTACAATGTCTAACATCCTTCGTCTTAGGTGCACGTGGAAGAAAAGCGCCTGCCCAACAACAATCCCATCTGCGATGACGAAGAGGAAATGGTGGTATAATACTTCCATCGTTAGGAGACAGCGGAATTACTTGACATTAATATTGATTCAATCTTTTGTAAAGTATACAGTGATGAAATTAAATCGTGATTGTATTAATTTCTGAGATACTTATAGTAATCGAGTAATCTTAGGATTTTGAATTTTCCTTTTTTTAGGTTGTCGAGAACGTCGTGATGCATTTTTGCAACAGGTGACTCTAGCCTATTTTTGCAAATGCATCACGAGCGCTTATACGTCCTGCATCTTATCATCCTTCTTATGACGTTGTCTACCATTTCTTGAGACATGCTCTACCATCTCTCAATTGTTCTGCTTTTAAGAGAGCTGGAATTTATGTCATCTACCTGCCTAGAGTCTCCCAGATATATTCAATAGGTTGCGGGTCCGGAGAATATGCTGGCCAATTTATTGTTATAATAATAATGATAATAATAGTAATAATAGCTGTTTATTGAGTGCAACAGGTAAACAATTATAAATAAACAATATCAAATTCTTCGAAAATTTCATTAAGTTGTCGATTAATTGATTTGGAGTCGTCCATATTTCTCCGATTATTTCAAATATTTCTTTAATTGTATAAATATCCATTTAATATACATATATTACCTATAATTATCTTTATTTAAAAAATCGTTTTCCTCTACCGATGAAAGTTTATTTTCCAATTTTCGGATATTACATAGAATGAGACATTCGTCGCACTGCCACACAGGTGTATACGTTATTAGTAACTCACTGCAATTAATACATTTATGATTAAATGCCAGAGAGTTTATACGTTGATCGGCGTGCGAAAAGTATACCAAGGAATGCTTTCTCACGCGATCTGTAAGTCAAAAAAATAAGAATCTAGTCTAATAATCTAAAAAACAATTCTTACCAAGAATGTCAAGCGGATATATGCACCTCGCACATTCTAAGCAGATCTCCACGGTTTGGGAAAATTCCCAATCTACTACACTTTCCTTGGTTGTATGTGTCGGTGGAGGATCAACATGAGTCGCTAATGTCTTGTTTAAAGATCTAACATAAATGACATGATATTCCTCAACTTTACAATACCACTGCTTGAGGAGGCTAATACACGCTGCTTCGGGAACGCCGACGAAACTTGGAAAGCCACTGGCTGCTTTGGCAGACAAACGAGATTGAGCCATTATGATTTCGATGTGATGTTTTATACGTTTATGACAGTTCTTTATATACCCCCAGAAATATGGTAGAGAAAGGTGTACCATGTATCGATCATGCAACAACAGCGCGATAAACCAGTGAACACAAAACAGTTCAATGTATTTCGTAAAATTTCAAAACAAATTTTCAAAATAAAAAACCAGCAGCATGCCAAACTGGCACAAACTGGCAGCTTGTCCCATAAAAGAAGTAACTATTTCTTTTATGTTCCAGCAGCATCAGAAGCAGCTATCTTGAATCATCACACTATACCAGCGACGACAGCAGTTGCAGAAGGAAATATAAATGTCATTACCACCTATAGCTGCTGTCGTCGCTGGTGTAGTGTGATGATTCAAGATGGCTGACTAAAAAAAATAATAACTAAATAAAATGAACGTTATAAAATAAAGTAAAATAGATATGAAATAATCAAACAATAATAAACAAAGACATTCTGTATTGCTATGTATTGACAAGTCAGAGAACAAAGTAGATCATTAATGTACAGGATAAATAGAAGCGGAACCAAGTTAAGGACCTGAGAAATCTTAGAAGTAGCACAGAAGCAGAAGTAAAACCATTGTAGAAAACGTAACATCACTTTTTACTTGAATAAACTTCGATCAAATTTAGAAAAAGATCCGAAAAATCAAAAGAAGAGAGTTTACACAGTTCTCAAAGTATCGAATACGCGTGAAAGTTCATGTATATAGCACCTACCTGATCCTTTGTCCAAAATTTCACAAATGTATTGAGGAAAACAAGAAAGATTGGAAACAGTTGTTCTACCTGGTATAAAACTGTACTATTGAGGAGACAAAAAGAACATACATTTTTATAAATACCAGAATATATTTCTAATTCAAAAAAATAATTCAAAATTAGACTAAATCGGGTCGATATTTCCATAGTAACAATATGTAACTTTTTCATGAACTGGACAAATTTTAGTACGCTTCCAACAGTCAGGAAATTTAGTTATATCAACATTATTTCAAAAGTCCATTACACAGTGAGTAAGGTACGATTGAACATTGTTTCTCATTAAGACGAAATTTTCCCTGATAAATGGTGCAGAAGGTACTGCATGATTTCGTACCTATCTGCATTTAAAACGCCTCCATCAATCACCACTACGACTTGCGTGTTCCTAAACATATACTGTCCCAGAATATAATTGAACTACTAAAAGAAGCAGTAGGAGAAAAACTGCATTTCGTTTCTCTTGACATCAGTAGAGTTTTCCCCAACATGAATATAGTTTACGCAGAGATGATTCTCTCCGTGTACAAAATTTGGCTCCGTCAGATAAAATTCCAATTTTGGTATTCTCGAGCAAAGTTTAATCGTGCTATTCGATGACATCTTAGGAGTTTAAGAGCTTTTATTGGTACGTACACCTTCAAACCAACCTCTTTGAATCTCCTTATAGCTGTGCGCTTACTTATTCTGATTCCATGAACATCTACCAACACGTTTTTGGATTTAATTGCCGTTTGAAATGTTTGCAATACTATAAATCGATCATTCTCTGCCGTTCTTTTGTATTTTCTATCTCAACCTCGTATACTCACATAATTTCCACTCTAGAACTACAACGAAAGTTTGATAATTGATAATGTCGGAAAATTGATACAACTCTAGCGGTATCGGTCGGTGATAAGTCACCTATATAGAGTTGCTTTACAATCTAATTTACGATGATGAGTAATACTTTTTTAAACGATATGCTTATCAAAAGATACGAAAATGGCTCAAATGCGAAGTAACATTTACCACAGCATAATAATTTAAAGAGCAACATGCAATTCTGAGGTGCAGGTTTTGTCAAATGTGTCAAAAAACGACAATTCGAGGGTGCTTAGATATAGTCCGTAGTAAATAAAGAAAATAAATTAATTTTTCTATATATTTTTTTAAATATGCTGTACATTTACGTACGAAGACGGTATGATAAATATCTATGTTAAGGATGCAATGACCTCCTCATTTGACGCGAATCGTTTCTCGCCAAGCCACTCTTTTTAGTTTGGAAAAAGAAAGAAGTCTCAAGGCATCAAATCTGGCGAACAAGGTGGATTCGTATAGTAAATAGATTAGCTTTGCTGTCGCAATTGCTGATGAATGACACGGGGTATTATCGTGACACATCGCGAATTTTTTCTTCGCTAGGTGACTTTTTTTCTCTTTAATTCAGCATCGAATCGGTACAATAACTTAACATAGTGCTGTCCTGTGATTGTCCTTCCTTTCTCCAAATAATTAATTAAGATTATGCCTTGCGAAACCCAATATATCGTCGCCATAACTTTTTCAGTTGATGGAATTATTTACGCCCTCTTTGGAACACGTTTGCCGGGAAAAACCCATTACGTTGACTGAATTTTGGTTTCTGGCATGTAGTGATATGTCCATGTTTCATTTACAGTCACATAACGCAGAGGAAACTCTCTAGTATTACGCTTAAACATTCAAACATGCTTTGAACTTTTTAAGCGATTCTGTTTTTGGTCAATGGTTAGCAGGCGCGGCACCACTTCGCCAATAACTGTCTCATACTCAATTTTTCGTGAAAGATATTTTGCACACGTTCAATTGAGATGTTTGCCGTATTAACAATCTTTCCAATCTTCATCCAGTGGTCCGCTAACACCATATCATGAACTTTATTGATCATATCATTCGCAGTTGCCTCAATGGTATAACAGATGTTCGGCCATGTTTAAATGCAGATAGCTGTCGAAGGTCCGTGTTCTTTATAAACTGCTTCTAACTTCTCTTGAATTTCTACACACATTTTCCAATACAAAAAAGAGAATATAATCACTGACCGGTGTTGTTTTTTTCCATTAATCCACAAATATATGAACAGCTCTAAAAATAACATTACTTTATAAATTGCTCCAAAATTTTGACAGACATCAGCTAAAGAATAGTACTCGCTGTTGGTAATGCAGATTTTTCACAAAATGCCGTCTGTCTTCAAATACAGATACTTCTCATGCCGTTCTCGTATTTCTTTAACTAAATTCATTCTTCATTTATGTAGGTATAGCAGGATATATTGCAGGTGTTAAATATCTCATATAACTCAAAATATCCAATTTTTCTTTTTTAATTGTATTTTTGATTTAGATGTGTATATTCAGTAACGTAAAATTTAGATATTTATTTTATTATTCCACTTCATTCTATTATTACACGTATGTAGATGTATCTTACTTTTATTGAGCAGCATTTTGAACATGTTTATACGTCATCCCTTCAGATATATATCGTAGATTCTTATAATATGAACCGAAGTATGCGTTTTCCTATATGTACATAGAATGTATGTATATAGAATGTTTTTCAATTCAACAACTCGTTGCGGTCTCCCCGGTGCGCTTTACTGACTGGGATTCCTCAGCTTTCTTAAACAGTCATGTCTGATAATTGTAATTTATTATAACACACCGTGTACGATTTCTTGAGTAATATTTTCAATTGTGATTCCAGCTACCTCAGTATATGCTGGTCAGTTCACATACATACTTCAATAATTTAGTTAATGATAAAAGTTATTGTATGAGTAAACTCTTTGTGAAACATATCGACTCCCATTATCAATTCGTATGTTGTTCGAACGAATACTTCGCGTTCGATATAGTTTAATCCAACGTCTTTATCGAAAAAGTTTATTTTTCTCAATTTATTTGTGTTTTCGAAATCAATAATAACATCTTAACATACGATTTAGCATAAAATATTAATGGAAGTGTATTTAAAAACCCTTGAATTAAGAATAGGACAGGTGAGAGTTTCCTTTAAGAAAGTTCATCGGACTAAGATTTCTATTCTGACACTACGGCATCTAAACTTATTCTGTTCAGCTTCTCATGGCTTCCACTAAACACTCCAATATTCTAATAAACTGTATCAGATCGTTTAAGACTGTAACAGAGTCGGGCTCGACTTTCTGTTGCTCAGGTAATAAATGTCCTCTGGTATCTAGTTTTTCGCTATTACACAATATATGCACATATGTTTTCTATTGCAAAGTCTACACGTACGATCTTATTCATACAGCTGAATCTGTAAGTGTGCTCTTAATAGTGCACGATGAAAATCTTTGACCGCTGAGCTATTTTTTCAAGTTTGGGAGTAAACCGAGGGGACTAAATCTGGCCAATAGGGTACATGAGGAAGCAATTCAAACTTTAATTCATTAATTTTGGCCATTGTAATAACGGATTTGTGAGCTGGTGCATTGTTTCGATGAAACAGCACTTTCTTCTTAGCCAAATGCGGCCGTTTTTGCTTGATATCTTCGCTCAAACGTTGCAATAAGTTCGCATAATACTCGTCGTTGATAGTTTTTCCTTTTTCAAGATAGTCAATGAAAATTGTTCTACGCGTATCTCAAAAAAACCGATGCCATGACCTTGCCTGTAGATGAAACTGTCTTCGCCTTCTTTGGATCCGGTTCTCCCTTTTGAGTCCATTGATTTGATTGTTGACCCACGTTTCATCCATGATCCTGAAACGGCGCAAAAATTCTGCTTTGTTACTGTGAAACTTCGCTCGAGTATGAGCAAACGCGGCACCCATCTTTCACACAGCTTTCTCATGTCCAAATTTTCAGATAATATGCGATGTACGTCACTTTTTGAAATGCCTACTATGCCTGGTAGCTCGCTCACTTTCAGTCAACGATCATCCAGTATAGCTTCGTGGATATTCATCACCATTTCTGGGGTCGTCACCTCATTTGTTCGACCACTGCGATGCTCGTCTTGGCAGCTCGTACGGCCTCGTTTAAATTCGGCTACCCAATATTTCACTGTTGTAAACGAAGGAGCGGGCTCACCCAGAATAGAATCCAGTTCAGCTTTTATATCGGTTGGGGTGAGGCCTTTCAAATAAAAGTATTGTATCACGTAACAATGACCAATTTTTTAAATTTTTACAAATTCACTGGAAACGTTCACTATTGATGGCTGCCAAACAAATGCCACAACGTGACGTCTTCAAACTTGTAACATATGCTTTTAGGTTGTGTATTTTCTAATACAGTGATATTTTTCAAACAACTATCGCCATCTCTAGGTCAGGCCGGGTACGTATGGGACCACCTTCGTACACATTAGTGACAAAACTCCTTCAACGTTCTCGGCGCTTGCCTAATTAACCGTCTATACCGAATTTCCGCAAGCTATTATCGCAGAATAGTTAGGGAAATAAAGGCAGTTAAAACATTCCACGCAATTTTTTAAAAAGACGTGCATGTTTATCGATATATTCCGTTTAGGCCTGAAAATTAAATCGTAATTATTAGAAGCAATTTCCATAAATGTCATTATGTAATGCCGGACACCCCGCGTTGAAAATCGTTGACAATTGAATGCTTACGGATATGATTCTGGGGACACTCGGACTCGATTGTCCAGGAATGCGGCCGCATTACTATAAATTAAACACGGCTTACAGCGGGTGTAGATGTATTTATAAGCGACCACGCTGATACTATCCATTTATTAGCGCACCAGACGCTATTTGTGCGCAAATGATTTTATATCTTATTATGTAAGACGCATTGGCGAACGAGTTAACACTGAGATATTGTATTGCCCGACGATCGGACACCAAAGGGCGTGCGAAGAAAAAAATTGTTATTGACGTTAATAAAGTACAATTAACTTACAGTACCGATAGTGTTTTATAAATTGTCGCTTAGCGACATAAATTGAATTAAACGAGTATTGCCTTTGTGGTCTCCCACGTCATAATAAATTTTGATAATGTTAGTGTCAAAGGCAATTTGAAGGAGGTAAATATTAATAAGAATCGTGCGCATTAATATTTTACAATATTTGCTGGTTGTTCTTAATTTACGAACAATTCGAAGTACAATAGTGTTGTTTATAAATTTAAGGAAAAGGTGGCAATAAACGTGTTTCAATTAGAGAATTTTCAATTAATATTTTTGTTGGACTCATTTCATAATAATGAGTTTTCATTTATTTGCGAGGATAGTTTGACAAGTAGTGAGAATGACACATAGGTGGCGCTCTAATTGGTAAAACAAATGCACTGTAATTTAGATTGGCTATTTATATGTTTACATTCCAATATTTAGATAAATCGGTTGATTAGTTTATTTTTGACAGCTGATTGAAAAAGAAGCAACACGTCGTTTTGTTAAAATGGAAAAAGCAGAGTATCGTGCGGTGATTAATACTCCGTAATTAAGGGTATGAAAGTTACCGAAATAAAAGATGAGTTACGGGAAACATTAGGTGAATCTGCTCTATCATCCGCCACAATAAGTAGATGGGTAAATGAATTCAAACGTGTTAGAACAAGCTGTGTTGATAAAGCGCGCTCTGTAGCACCCAAAATCGTGACTTCTAAAGAAATGATTATAAAGATCCATAATATTATTACGCAAGATCGATGACTCAAAGTGAAAGAGATAGCAGACATGGTAAACATTTCAGCAGATCGCGTACACCACATTTTAACGAAACAATTGGGCCTTTCCAAGCTTTCGGCAAGATGGGTGCCGCGATTGCTTACGACTGATCAAAAGTTCACTCGTTTGCGCATTTCCAATGAGTTTTTGGATCTTTATAAGCGGAATCCAGTTGACTTTTGTAGGCGATTTGTTACATGCGATAAAACTTGGATACACTACAGTACACCCGAAACTAAACAACAGTCGAAACAATGGTTAGAACGTGGTTCTGCACCTCCAAAGAAAGCGACAACCACTTTATCGGCAAACAAGATGATGGCATCAATTTTTTGGGATTCAAAGGGCATTTTGCTTATTGATTACCTTCAGAAAGGCGCCACAATAAACGGACAATATTATGCAGAACTTCCACAAAAATTAAATGTTGAGATTCGTGCTAAACGACCAGGAATGGCAAAGAAAATGATTTTGTTTCACCAAGACAACGCTCCCTGGCATGCCAGCACAGTTGCGATGTCCAAAATCCACGAGTTGCATTTCCAATTAGTACCGCATGCTCCTTATTCGCTGGATCTAGCCCCTCCCGACTTCCACCTTTTTCCAAAATTGAAAACGGCACTAGGCGGAAAGAAATTTTCGTCTAACAACGAGCTTATCATCTTCGTAAATGAGTATTTTGCAAACCTTCCGGAATCGCATTTTAGAGATGGCATAAGGGCATTGGAGCACCGTTGGAATAAATGTATTGCTCTTTTAGGAGAATATATTGAAAAATAAAAATTATTTTGTATTTAAAAAATTCGTTTTTCTTTTCCATTCTCACTACTTGTCAAACTACCCTCGTAAAATAATATAAACTCAATTGGGAGACGGTATTGAAATCTAGTTATCCTGGAATGTTTTTAGTGGATAAAATAGAAAATGGTTGCTATGGTAGCTGTGTCGTTTTATAAATACGTTTGACATCCATAAGTTCAGCGATGATAAAATTTAATTTTCAAGAGAAAAAGCTAGATTTCGAAAAAATCGAATTTTGGTTAGTTTTTAACTTTTACATTTTAAAACTCGGATTTATTCCTATGAGTATGAACTTAAATTTTGATCAGTTGTTTGGATCTTCCCAAGATACCGTAAAATCAACAGGACTCGTTTAGGCGGTATATGAAAAAAATTATGGCTGTATTTTTTGCAATTGTTAATCATGTACGTGGAAATAACGCGTTTAGTTTAGCTATCGTTTACCTATTAGTAATGCATCGAACATATTTTCTAAATATTTAAAACATGTAAAGTGAGTTTAGTCAGTGCAAAATTCGTTCAACCGTTTACCTGTTGGCGATGCATCGAACATATTTAAAAAAGTTAAAGTAAACTTTTGAGTCAAACAGAACAGTATTTCCAGTAAACACAACGCTTTGTTATTTCAACATATGTATTTCTTGAATAAAAGCAGTTTGGTGTTTAACTCTTTCAGCCACGCTTTCTTATATTGTATATTACTTCAGAATAAAAACAATTGCATTTTTAATTTATTAGCGTTTATTTATTATAAAAAACATATAAAATAAGAAAAAACCGTTTGAGCTTTTACAAATTAGGGTGGTTAGTATACTAAACCACCGTGGCTGTTTGCGTAACAAATTATTAAGAAAAGTTTAGTATAATATACAGCAAGTTTATTTTCTATGAAAATATGAAAAACACGTTTTATCTTTTCGTATACAAAGAGGGACTTTACAGGTGCCGCATTGCCATATAGTACGCACAGGACTTTTCTTAGTGCTGTATTTTGCGCATCTTCGAGAAGTGGTTCACTCTGGCTGATGCATGCTACTTTACAGATGTAATTCTGTTGATACTGCTGGTTTATGCCGCTTTATTTGTACAGGAGAAGATGTATAGCTAGCGCTTAGAGCATAATTGGGAGTTCTTCACCTGAGCAGGTGACAGGATCCCTTAGTGAACACTTCTTCGAAAATTTTTGTTGCTGAGCTGATCCAGTTCTGGATTTCTTTCTGGAGTTCCATATACACAATATACAGAAGTTTGTGACAGCACTGTCTAAAAAGTGAAAAAATATTTGATGCCACCATTTACGTGACTTTCGGTCTATAAGTGCTTTTTAGCTGGTCGAATTTGTCCACATAGTTCATAGAACTGTTGTATTGTATCACAGCTTCAGGACAAGCTATTTCTTTCTCGGATCTATGCAGTTCGTAGGCATGAAAACTGATCTTTTGTTCTTCCACTTTAGAAAGGCGATATTTGTGTCACTGACCCTGTAATCGTGTTCTCCACTTTTTAGAGCTTTGTCTTCTTTTAGTTTAGGTAATTATTTATGATTTGAGTTTACGGTACCACAAGCAAATATGTTATCTTCGTACAAATCTTCTTGCAATATATAACTATTGCAATAATTATTAATAAAGACTGATTTTTCGATTTTAAATCGAAGATTAAACCGAGATCAGTTTGTACTTTGTCACTATCCTTGCCAGTATAAATCTAAACAATAGGCTTAGGTGTGATATTCTCTAATTCTATTACATCGTTTGGTACACCCCCGCCACCAGTGTGCTTTTCCGGCTCTCCCATTCTGAAAGTTTTCTTCCATTTTGGTTCCCTCATAACAGTTTGAGTAGATAAAGCACTCGTAGTAGCACTACCAGGAGTGTCGGGCAAATTTGAAATGGTTATGCCATCGTTCGAGTCAAATTCATCTTCAAGATTTAGCTCGAGCTCAGAAGGTATATCACCGAGCGCCATCGGGTCCGTTTGCATCTCATAATTTTCTCCTTCATCCGATTCAAGACTGCACACACTTTCGCAATCAGAAGGTATACTTTCCAACAAAATTTCTTCTATATCACGTTCATTAAGTACACGCGGTATCCTTATAATGCAACATAAATATGTATACTATATGAAACCTACTATAGTCACAGTGGTTAGTAATCTAACCACCGTGCTACTTACCTTATTTATCGTAGATTATATAATATATTGTAATACTTTTGTTATAAAATAATTAAATATACACTATACCATTAACACCGAATTCTTTAAATAATACATACTCTGAGCATTTTTTTATTATATTCGGGAAAGTCCCGTTAAAAAACAACACATTACAACATTTTCAAAAAAATCTGTTAATCTACCCAGCGCGCCCTAGAATAAAAGTTTCGCATTAAACAATCAACAATGACTTTAAAAAGAGGAATTGCTTAGCAAATTGGCACAAGACCGCATAAAAAGTGGTTTTGAAAACTCTTAAATAGGTGGTTGGATAACTGACCACCAAGCCTGGAAGAGTTAACCAGCTGTGTGGCATGTGGCAGCATCTGTTTGGACTATTATTTTGGACAGACGTCACAAAAATTGCATAATCGAATATCGCAGCATAGCAATGATGTTAAGATGTAGTCTTCTGCCACTGCCTTTGGAACTCATTGTAATGAAATGCATCGCATTTTTGACTTTCATAGCGATATGATTGTGAGAGCTAAATTTAATATATTTGTTCAAATTTTTTGGAGAAGTGTTATATCAATAAAGAGTTTAGAACGGATTTAGATAACTTTAGCTGTATTTGCGCTAACTGTCATATTTATTTGGTGATTGTATGTATATTCCACAGATTTTGTTTCCTTTAATATGTTCAAATGTTAACTCACGTCATTGTATCTTCACGTAGTGTAACTCCGTCTATTCAGTTTCATGCATTGAGGTGTTATGTTTTCGTTTTTTTTTCTTACTTTGTTTTTACATTAACGTTGTATTTGCTTTTTGTAATTAAGATTTAAAATTTATTGCCACATACGTATATCATTTTATTCTGTACAGTAGACTATGCATTGTTAGTTCAATTCAGCTATCGATGTGGTTTGAGCTGGTTTATGACGATCCTCTTCAATTAAGACTTTGATTTGGTCATCATCAACTTCAGTAGGCCGACCAGAACGTTGCTCATCTTTGAGGGAAAAATCTCAAGAACGGAATTTTTTATACCAACTCTGACACGCGCGCTCTGTTAAGCAATTAGCACCATAAACTTCACATATCTTTTTGTGAGCCGCAGCAGCTTTCTTTCCTTTACGGAAATAAAATAGTAAAATATGTCGAAAATGTTCGTTTCTGCACTCCATTTAAAATTAACCCACAACTAATAGCTTTAATAAAAATCACGCACTACTTGCTTCTGAAGTTACGTCAATGTGACTAGTATCACGCGACAAACGGTAAAGTACAGCAGTAACATACGTTATACAAAAAATAAAGCAACGCTCTCTATCAGTAAAAACTGAAAGTACTTAGTTGCCAACCCAATATATGGATCACGTCAACCTGACTGATGTTTCTGGACAATTACAATTGCAATGGCCTGCCTCGTTAATATTAGATCTCCGTTACGAAGTTACTTCTTGAGGATTCTTCATTCGACATATAAAATATTTTAGGGTGTGCTCCATTTCATAGAGTTAAAATAAATACTATTTGCAAAAGTTATTATCAAATAGTCGATTGGGATTTTTATTTCGTCATATACTTATTCATTTAAAATAATTCGCAGAAATAAACATTACTTTGGCTTGAAAACAGCCAGGTTTTTAATTCAAAGTGTTTAGTGATTACCTCCTTATTCAGCCTAAATTTTGTCGACAGAATTTTTGCTATTGAAGCAGTCAAAGTGTGAACACATGGAGGAAAGGGATTCGTATCTTCTTTAGGTATGGATTTTAGCGTTGTATTGCATTGTCCGGTTGATCTAAAAGGGACGCATAGTATGCATCTGTTATCGTTTTAACTTTTTGAACATAACAGATAAGAAGAATTCTACTGCAATCCCAAAAATAGTAGCCATGACCTTTCTGACGAAGTATTTGTCTCTGCTTCTTTCGGAGCAATTATGTCAGTCTCAGCCCATTGTTTCGACTGTTGCTTCATTTCAGGTGTATATTGGTGTATGAGGTTTGTCAACCGTTATTAAGCAGTGCTAAAAATCTTTTTCGTTGAAGGCTGATATGAGTACTTGTTCACGTTTATGATACGTAGTAGTGGCTCGTGCGATATTTTTATATCGAGCTCCGGGGTAACACAAAGTTCGAAGCTTAGTCTTGCCTTAGGTTATGTTAATGATATAAAAATTTTTAATATGGTATCGTCTAATACTAGTGTCAGGCATTTACAGTAGAGTATTAATTTTATCATTGATTGGTTTGTTGTTAATCATCAGTCTATTAATATTGATAAATGTTTTGTTATACGAGTATCTAGAAAATTAACACTTTTTTCTTCCTCATATTCTATAAATGGACCTATTGTACCTTTCACAACTAATTCAGTGAAAAGTTTTGGAATATTATTTAATAAGCAATTATTAAATAATATTTAATAATAAAATAACAGTGTCTTTCAACGGTTAAAATATTAGAATTCATTTGACGGTGCAGCAAATTTTTCAATAACATCTGTCTACTCAATCATTATATTTTGCCTTGGTTTGAAGCAAGAATAGATCTATTATTTGGTGTCCTTTTTACGATACTCGAAAATTTGCTATAGAAAAAAAATTCAATGTACATTTTTTAAATTTTTATTGTACAAAGCTTGTGTTATTTATTCGAACAGAGAAAGTGAGTATGTTTTTTGGAACGGCATAACACTTAACCTTTATCGGATTGAAGAAAGCAACACAGCTGACGTTTTTTGCATTAATTAAACAGTGATCAAATTTTGTCCTGACTTGCTTTCTGCAATTACTTTTAATATTCCACGCATTGCCTCTCAACAGTACGTTTGTTCATCGAACGCTAAGAACGAACATATCTTAGAGGTGCAGATGTATTCATTGGAAATCGACGTAGAAGTATGTTTGTTTTTGCTTTTATTGTGTTTTTTGTTATTTTTCGTTGATAGGCATATTTTGTTTTATGTACTTTATATTATTTTTGTTTGTCCTGCACTGAGCTTCATCGGGACAATAAATTATATTATTATTATTATCATTTCTAAAGCATACTACGTTGTTCACCAAATATGCCGCTTCGGCCACGTTTAACCTAAGACGTTCATCGTTTTATAGTGGTAATCGATTGAGATTGATCCCCATAAACTCAAGCTCAGATTCCATCGTTTGTTCGGTTTTTTTTTTTATTGATAAGAACTTAATCGCTGATCTGTACTCCACTGTTCCAAGTTTCAAAACATGCTAAAAATATTTCACCTTCTATTCAAATAACAAGCGTCCTTACGTCCAGAATAAAATCAAAATTTGGAGAGCTATATTTTGACGAATTGCCAAATTGAAAAATAAACTAGATTATTTATTAATACTACCTTCTCTCGTCAGTTTTTTTTAATTACTGATCAACCCTCGTATATTTTAGTTAGTTGTATTTAAATTAACAAAGTGAAATTTATTACCATCTTGAAGAATAAATTCGGCTCTAATATTTCTATTATTTCTTTTAGTAGTTAAGACTGTACCATGCAATACAGTTGAAAAAACACCGAAACACGTACAGGTCTCAATTTTAAATAGTTTCAAGTCTATTAAAATGAAGATAACTTGCAATGGTTCTGTTCTAAAACTATAAACAAGACATTTATCACATATTCTCGGAGAAAAAAAAGAATTTACGATAAAATTATAAGTGTGTAATTGGATCTCTCTGGAGGTATTGTGTATCTTTTATTATAAATTCAGGGTTATATGTTAATGCGTAAATATAAATAAAATAGAAGGCGAAACTTCCCAGAAAACGACATAAAATCTAATACATATATAAAAAGAATTCTTAAAAGGGTTGTATTGTGATACCAGTTTCAACACTTCACTCGTTACTTTATCCTCGTCAGTTGCTTTAACGATGCATATGCCCTTCCTTTGCTCGCGACCCGGTGCTAGATGGCGCAAGACACGAAACAACTGAATCCCGTATCCATGCCTCCTTGATGCTTAGTCGATTGTCTACTGTTTTAGCTAACGCGTGCGCGCAGCTTTTCCATTACAATCAGGAAAAGTACGAAGATTTCAATGCGAAAGTAAACAACGAACCCTAGGTTATTAAAAAAAAAAAACAAGAAAGTTATCGCGGTGAACTTTATGAATATATAATCTTTAGTGATCAAGTTAGTGCACCTTGATGTTTATTCTGCAATAAGAGGACATTTAAAAATGGATAAAATGAAATTTAAATGAAGGAGAAGAAATGATCTTTCTCGAGAAAAAATACTTTGAAAAATCACATAAAAAGTGAAGGAAGGTTTACAGTACAGCTACAAGAAAGAGGAGGACGAATACAAGTAGGTGGTGTTTAAATTTTTAGTAGGAATGTCGTCTACGGCCAACTGTATAACCGAAAAAACATGTCGAAACAACTGAAAAGCGTCCGTATAAATTTAAAACCGAGATAACAATTTGTCAGGTGGATAAAATACGAAGTCGAGTTCGTTCTCGAGATTGAGTCAACGCAATCTGTTGTTGTGCCGTCTCTTCCTAGAATTCCTTACCTCAAAAGAATAAGAAAGAAATAAGAGAAAAACAATATAAAGAAAACAAAATCGGTGTGAACAATTCCAGGACCGTCTTGCAGTGGCGGTGAATTCCTCAAACGTAATCGATGCGATTTAATCAGGATGCAAACTTCTTCGGAAACTGTCCTGAGTGAGAAGCAGCAACAAGATATGTCCCCTAAATCGCAAGAGATCTCCAATACCCAACTGAATTTAGCCACGGCAATGTTGCAAGAGAATTTCCTGCAAAGATCCATACAAAACGTGGCTTTATCACTACAAAATGCCATGATGAATTCTTTGCAACAAGCTGCCTTGTTACCGGCAAATTCGGCAGCAGCAGCCGCGCTAAATCTTCAAGCGTTGGAATCTTATCTGACCCTGCAGAGGTTGACGACGGTCTCTGCCAATGTTAACAGTAACAACTCTAGAATAGATATACTGAAAATCGCAACAAACACGGCGAAAATTACCGAAGAAACGAGTAACGAAGACGTTCAAAATAATCTAACGGAAGATGTCGATCTCGCTGAAGAAGTCGAAGAGGATTTAGCACTTTTAGATAACGAAGATGCCTTAACTAATTTTCCAATTTCAACGTCACCTGTAGATACGAGCTATCCGAGTATGATTATGAATTCTATTTATCAAAATTCCTCGAGTTCTTCGTCCACTGTTACAACGACAACGGCCACGTCGACAACGCCCACAACCGGACGACAGAAAGGTACATCGAGACCTAAGAAACAATTTATCTGTAAGTTCTGCAATAGACAATTTACGAAAAGTTATAATCTGTTAATACACGAAAGAACACATACTGACGAGAGACCTTATTCTTGTGATATTTGCGGGAAAGCGTTCAGAAGGCAGGACCATCTGAGGGATCATAGGTAACTATAAATTTCTGTATTTTATTTAAAATATTATTGCTGTTATATACTAAATAAGACGCTTATCAAATACTTTATTATTTAAACTGAACCTAATTTAAATGATATCATCAAATGTTCTTTATTCATGCTTTATGTCTCTAACTTAATGCAACTTTGAAGACATTAAATAAATTGCAGTAAAACTTTAACGCCATTTTTGGCACTCATGGTTTGATCTATACAAAGGAAAAGTTTTCAAATGTTTTTGGAATGTACATACATATATATGTATATAGCTGCGAATTTTGTCTATAATATTTACAGAAATATACAGTTTTTAAAAAAGTGGTGGATAGAAAATAATTGTTACAGTAAAGCTGATAAAGTTTTAGAAATAAATTAATTTTTAGAGAAAAGAATATATGTATTTTGTAAATATAGATAGATATGCTTTCGTTTTATTGTTTTTGGGTTTTAGCGATTATAAAATTATAAAATTCGTCATAGTTCTTGAAATATAAGTATCTATGACAATCTAGCGTTTTAAATGGCGCGCTTTCTTGCGCGCACTGCGCAGAAAATACTCCAATCAAAATGAACTATAGCACCTACATCGTTGTTGATTGGTAAGCATACTGCGCATGCGTTACTATTAAAGTTTTCACTATTTTTAATATTGTATTGTGTATATATTGTCTGTTTTTTAAAATTTATTTACTATAAAATATTGTGTTCTGTCTGCTTGTATTTTCTGCGATTTTATTATGAATAAGTTTAGTATACAATTACGTAATGCCAAAAGCTTTGCATCTAGAATGGATTTGTTTTTTGTGTACTATAATTTTTATATAATTTTAGAAATTAATCTTACACGTCATTAAAAAAAATGTTCATATTTACATACTTTGTGTAACATTTCTTTTTTAATATTTCGTTAAATAGTTCTATCTTCTCTTTTGTTTGGAATATTAGTCGAATATCTCCTGTTCATAGGAATAATGTTAACAATTACAAACTAGTCAATATACTGTCGGATTTTGCAAAAGTTTTCAAACATATGTTATATTTGTTAATTCTAAATAAATGTAAACCCTATCTTACCGTACAACACAAATTTGTCAAAGGTTGATCCACTATCACGAATTTATTAGAAATAACTCACTTTACAAGTGAACGTAGAAAATAAAAGACGAATATATACTACTGTGGGCAAAAAATAGTAAGACTTTGTTCACAATTTTTAAATTCTTAATTTATTCTTCCAAATCTATTTCGTCCCCCTGGCCCCAATACACTTGTGCCAACGTTTCTTCCAATTCTCGAAACAGTCGTTAAAGTCAATTTCAGGAATAGCCTTCAATGCGCGTAGCCATTCACGTTTAATGTCTTCAATTGACTCAAAACGGTTTCCCCGGAGCGGTCGTTTGAGTTTGCTGAGTAGCCAGAAGTCACACGGAGCTAAATCAGGCGAATACGGTGGTTGCGGCACGATATTGGTTGAAAATTTGGCGAAAAACTCACGAAGAATTAATGCAGTATGCGACGGTGCATTATCGTGGTGCAAAAACCAAGAGTTGTCGGCCCATATTTCTGGCCTCTTCTTACGAATAGCATTGCGCAAGCGACGCATAACACTCAAATAGTATTCTTTGTTGACAGTTTGGCCGGTCGGAATGAATTCGGAGTGCACCACACCTCGATAATCGAAGAAAACTGTCAACATAACCTTGATTTTTGACTTGCTTTGACGTGGTTTTTTGGGCTTCGACTCACCTTTGATACGATATTCGACCGATTGATCGTCTGTTTCCGGGTCATAAGCGTAGATCCAAGTCTCATCTCCTGTTATGATGCCTTTCATTTTGTCTTGATAGTCGGAAAGCATTGTTTCACAGACATCAACGCGACGCTGTTTTTCGAAAAAATTGAGTGATTTTGGAACAAAGTATACTATAAACATGCTTAAAGGTCATTATCAACATCAAACGAAATAGGCATCGAAACTGAGGCAAATCACAGGTGTTACGGTTTGTGATTCTACATAAAACGTAGTTCTGAATAATATTCTAAAGAACTCGAGACCAAAACTAAAAATAGTGACTCTAATAAACTCTGATCATTAAATTGTTTGGAAGACCGCAAAACCCAACTTCTAGCAACAATAACGTCGTCAATGAAATACATGGAGTTAATAATTTTGGTTTTGCCGCTACGTGCTACTGCACGAAATATGCTGACACATAATTTATGGTTTAATTAACTCAGTAATTTCTATGTCGTTAGGGAAAAAGACGCTGAAAATACTTTACATCAACCGCATAGTCTAAAACAGGGTGTGTGAAACTACTATGCAATAAACTCGTCGATGTACAATATAAACAATAAAGGGCCTAAGTTCAAACATTGAGGAACACCTGAAAAAGAGCTGCTAATTTGATTAAGAAGCATTACAATATACAAAATTCACTGTGTTTGATAAATAAGATTTTATGAATTTCTGAAAAGGCGAACTGAATACAAAAGTATCAAGTTTATAAAGTAATAATAGTTGACCCATCGTGCAAAATGCGCTTGAGAAATGTATATGAATCACGTCAACTTGACCGATGTGTCTGGACAATTACAATTGCAATGGCCCACCTCGGTAATATCAGACCTCCGTTACGAAGTTACTTTTTGAGGATTCTTCATTCGACATAGAACACATTTTAGGGTGTGCCCTATTTCACAGAGTTAAAATTTTAAGTTCCACTAATTGCAATAGGTATTATCAAATAGTCGATTGGGATTTTCTATTTCCTTATATACTTATTCCTTTAAAATAATTCGCAGAAATAGACATTATGTCCTTACTTTGGCTTGAAAACAGCCCGGTTTTTAATTCAAAGTGTTAGTGATTACCTCCTTATTCGGCCTAAATTTTGTCGACTGAATTTTTGCTATTGAAGCAGTCAAAGTGTGAACACATGGAGGAAAGAGATTGGTGTCTTCTTTAGGTAGGAATTTTAGCGTCGTATTGCATTGTCCGGTTGATCTAAAAGGAACGCATAGTATTTATCTGTTATCGTTTTAACTTTTTGAACATAACAGATAAGAAGAATTCTATTGCTGTCCCAAAAATAGTAGCCATAACTTTTCTGACGAAGTGTATGTCTCTGCCTCTTTTAGAGCGCTTATGTCAGTCTCAGCCCATTGTGTCGACTGTTGCTTCATTTCAGGTGTATAATGGTGTATGAGGTTTGTCAACCGTTATTAAGCAGCGCTAAAAATCTTTCGAATTATGTTTTAGTTTCGCTAAGTTGAAGGCAGATATGAGTATTTGTTCACGTTTATGATACGTAGTTAAGAACTTGCACATATTTCTTTCATACTCAATTCTTTATGGAAAATGGAAACCACTATTCCAAATGAAATGTGTAAAGCCTTTGCTGCTTCACATAATTTAATTGGACTATCATCCAGCACCATATTCTGTACTGTCGAATAAATTCATGTTCTTTGGACTTCCACTGTATTGTTCATTAAATATATTAGTCCGGCTACGTTTAAAAACAATCGATCAAGATTTGTCCCCATAAACAAACTTCAATTAAGCTTGGTGTTCGTCGTTTGTTTTATTCTTAAAAAAAAGAAAAACTAGCTGATCGATACTCTACTTTTTTAACGCTTCAAAATAAATTATAAACAGTTCACTTTTTTCTATTCAAATAATATGTTAAACGAGCGCAAATTTTGAAAGTAATTTTGATAGATTGCCAAGTTGAGAATTAAATAAGGGGAGCAATCTCCCCTCTTTCGACAGGCTCACTAATTACTGATTCGCCTTTGTAATTAGATTTGGTGTATCTCGACAGTGGGACAAAATTGTTCAAATATCTTTAGCCGTAATATTAGCACAGATTTATGAAAAGTAGGTTTTCTGAATTTTGGATTAAAGCTCCTATTTGTCGATTCTTCAGTCTTGCATCCTCCGTTACTGAACATTTTGTTTTCTTAACATTTGAAATAATCACGCCAAGAAGGCGATTTGGAGAGGTTACTATTCAGTGACTTTTCGGGCAGCTACTTGAGATCTCACTTAGAAGGGTAATCATTTTCGTATTCAAGCGTTTCTTACAGAATCATTTTTGGAGTTTCTTCGTGTAGGGCTTTTTGTAATAGCTCTGGATTTGATTGGATATATTTTAGGAAATTATGAATAAATAAAATAAAAATCAAAGCTGAATTAATAGAAAAAGGTAAATAAAACTCCTTCCCGAAATAATGTGTTTCGATAACTAAGTTGTCATCATCAGCCAATGATGGCAATATAGTTGACGAAATACGTATACATAATACGAACATTGACATGGAAAGGGGTTTTTTGATTAATTCAATCAACCACAGTCTCTATTCAAATTTACAACAGACCTGAATATTAAAAATAATGCTTGCAATAAATAATTTTGCATGCTAGTTATCGAGGCATATGTAATTGAAATATGATTAAATATTGTGTCAGAAGACGAAGCTGCTCACTCCGGAAATATAAAAACAACCCCTTCTTTATAAATTAATATTCAAATGTAATACACGTTGTATTGATATTCAAAAGCAGCCGACGAAAATATTAAACATGACCTGACCAATACAAAAATATAATTAAGAACTATTTTGAATCGACCAACATACTTATTAAATATTATTTTTCTATAAACCGACCTCTCATTTTGTTTATTTTTAATTTTCCAGTGAATGTGTCAATAATTCCGTCGCTATATACATATTAATATTGAAAATTTTATGCTAATTAGCATTTAAATTCGTTTCCTTTAGCATACAATGGCCTTATAAATTATTCATTCGTGACAAGGTAACATTTTTTAGACTCTTTTTTCCTTGATGCTCTTGTTTCTTAATTACTATAAGAATGGTTCGGTTTATGCTAAACTGTCAACTATAGCTTTCGTACAGAATTACTGATCGATTTTATCAACTAATTGTTTTTTAATTAGTACATATTTAAATTATGGCATAATTTTGTTTAAACATGTATGAGAAAGGTGTATAATAATAACGTATATTTGCATTGCAAATTATTGTTGTAATTATGTTTCTATTTTCAGTACTCTCATACAAGACAATACAAAAATAGCTTATTTTTTAGACATTTGCTGTTAAAAAACGATGTTTTAGTTTATGTAAGGTGTTTTTAATTTCAATTTGCATTTGTAGATTCGAAATTTTCAAGGCGACAATCACTTTCCAATGCACCATATCCATCTCAAAAGTTACTAGTATCGAACATTAAGTCGTTATTTTAGGACAACAAACAAAAAATTATGAACTTGTACTCTAAACTCAATCATTTCAAAGCTATCTTCGATGTAAATTTTATATGTCTATACTCGAAGTGTTTCGACTTTGTTAACTTATGTTTACTACGTTGTTTATTTCATGTTGTGGGTAAAGCTGTCAAGTTGGCCGGCGTATCATAGCCGCCGCAACGGAGTAAATAATCTGTAAGTAATGTGGTCCACATAAAATACATTGAAACAACTGAATGAGCTCGCAGCTTTTGTTATAGTTTTCACTAATATTTCACTGAACAATGTTCATTGCAATGTGAGGAAATGTTCTTGTATAAAGAAAACAACCGTACCATATCTACAGTATCTGGCAATTGAACAGAGCCATCTTTTAATTTTGGTGTTTTCTTAAGTTGATCGGAAATAAAATAAAACCGGACACATATGATTAATAGAAAATCTTTATTTATGCTTCATATATTATAACGTATTGCGTTAATATTTTGTTAATGCTCCTTTGGATTTAATGACTGCACTAATTCTTTTTGACATGCTGGAAATATTTACCACATCTTGTACTTTTGCATTCTCCTGTCAATGATTGTGATTCTGTGATTATTATCTTTTAGAACTACTATTGTTGCGTTCGGGGATGAATATGTAAACTTTTTCAACGGGCCCCATATATTTTCGATTGGATTTAGATCGGGTGTTTCCGGACTAGGGTAAAAGGGGTATGTTATGCTCTTGAAACAGTTGGTGTTTAGTGTTCCATCTTGCAATGAGTTGTTCTTCTTCATTTAACGTGTTTAAGAAAGGCGAAAGTGTAGTTTCAACTTTCCGTCATGTTATGATCTGATCATCCATAACTGAACTTCTGTATTTTGTGGAGAACACCATATCTCAAGTGCAATATAAACTGGATATAAGATGCACAAAATACAGAAATTTTCTACCTTTCGCGGTTATGCATGACCACATCATGACTGGATGTTTGGTTCTTTTTTTATATAGCTTCATTATTACAACGTTCCTTGGGTTTTCGTCTAACAAAATTAACACTCTCCGTTATTGCTTCAATTCAAGATTTATCGCTGAAAATAACTTGTTTCTGAAAGAACATGACTTGTAAATTGAATTTGATGGAGCCTGTGGTTGATTGACTTGATCAATAAGGTTGATATATAACCCCTTTCCACAATTAACTATTTGTAAATTCTGTATACGCATTTCGACAACCAAGTTGTCATCATCAGCAGATAATTTCAAAGTGTCGCACCTGGTAAAACACGGCGAAGAAATTGTACGAAAAATACACTCCGTACGCGATCCGCACCGTTGCAAACCAAGATGTGCACATCTTGGTTTGCAACGGTGCGGATCGCGTACGGAGTGTATTTTTCGTACAATTTCTTCGCCGTGTTTTACCAGGTGCGACACTTTGAAATTATCTGCTGATGATGACAACTTGGTTGTCGAAATGCGTATACAGAATTTACAAATAGTTAATTGTGGAAAGGGGTTATATATCAACCTTATTGATCATGACTTGTAAAAATGAAATTTATTAAAAGAAGAAATGATTTTTTAATGATAAAACTTGTATTCTTGCTTCCTTTTTGCAATCTTCCGCTGTAAATATTCTATGCATTTTTGCTCATTGCGGGCGTGCTTTCTTCATTTTTGGGGCTAACCTAGGCTTCTCAGCTAGTCTGCGATATTTGATTCCGGCAGTGCACAATCGTGATCACATCGTACAGTCACGTATGATTATATTATGTATTTCTAATATATCTAGCAGCTTTTTAGGAGAAGGTTGTCTATTTTCCAGTGTTTTTATACAATTGGCCGGTTGTCTCTCACGGTGGCGTCACTCGAAGTTAAAGGAATATTTTTTCAGATCAGTACGGCTAGTCGTACGATTCCATGTCAAGAAATTTTTGTAATTTGTCGGTTCGAAGTTTCTATTTTAATTTCGTCTGCTCCGTTAACATCTTTCATTTTTCCTATTCCGAATAAATTACAAAGTTTAAAAATTCACAATATAGTAATACACTTTGATTCATATCTTAAGACGAGCATGTAGAAATTTCAACTAAATTTGGATATTATTCATAGTAATTTCATATATTTCATTATTTGTGTTTAGACTCTAATAGCAGGTATCTGTCCCATAGATGAATTCCCGAGAAGGTAGTGTAACTTAGAAATATATTATTGAGTAAGTGTTTAACACAATCTACAGTCTCTGAACAGAACTAAAACAGACATGATCTGCCACAAAATTGTATTTTTAATTTTCGGTGTAAAAATTTACTTAGCTTTTATTTCTCTTAATATAACAGTATAAAAATGAAATGATATTTAAATCTAGCTAGATTAAATATTTATATTTTATTTTTATATCTATAAGAAGACTAAAAGCTAATGTTATGTAAAGGGTTTTCCAATATGGACTTGACAACTTTTAATTCAATTTGTGAACGCACCCTTTCACTAATCATCGAACTGTCACTGTCAATTTATTCAGTAAACTTAACATTTTCATCATGGTAAAGCACACGAACGAACAACGTCTGCAAATTATAAAAATTTACTACAGAAATTCGGAGTCGGTGACCGCTACTTTAAGAGCGTTAATTCCGATTTTCGGTCGTAATTCTCGCCCTAGTAGACAGACAGTAACAAGTTTAGTGCAAAAAGTTGAGTCTACATATTCGTTGTGTGACGTTGCCGTGCCAGTGAGATAACGGCTTGGTCGAAGTGTCGAAAATATCGCTGCCGTTGAAACGTCCGTAGCAAATGATCCAAATCAGTCAATTCCACGGCGTTCTCAAGAGTTGGGCATCGCCCAGACCACTTTATGGCGAATTTTGCGTAAGGATCTTGGTTTACACCCATAAAAGATCAAGGTAACTCAAGAATTGAAGCAGATGGACCATTTGAAGCGACGTACGTTCTCCGATTGGGCTCTGGAAAAGATGCGCCGAGATGGTCAATCTCATCGCAAAATCATTTTCAGTGACGAAGCTCATTTTTGGCTCAATGGGTTCGTCAATAAGTAAAATATGCGTTATTGGTCGGGTGAAAATCCACATGTGCTTCATGAAACACCACTTCATCCACAAAAAATAACTGTTTGGTGTGGTTTGCATGCCGGCGGCGTCATAGAGCCATATTTTTTCGTCGACGATAATGATTGTCACGTTACTGTGAATGGTAATCGTTATCGCGCCATGATTACCGATTATTTTTGGCCCGAATTGGAAGATATGGACTTGGACAACATGTGGTTTCAGCAGGACGGTGCCACAAGCCACACAGCACACGTTACAATCGATTTATTGAAGAGTAAGTTTGATGAGCGTGTTATCTTAAGAAATGGACCAGTCGGTTGACCGCCTCGTTCGTGCGATTTAACGCCTCTAGTCTTTTTTCTTTGTGGCTACGCTAACAACAAGCTATGCCAACGAGCCGACAACGTTGGGAGAGCTCAGAGCCAACATTGAACGCGAAATAGCAGCCATTTCGGCCGAATTGTGTGGCCGAGTCATCGAAAATTGGGTCCAACGAATCGACCGCTGCAAACGTGCCCGCGGTGGCCATATGAACGAAGTCGAGTTCCATTCATAAATGTTTTGATTGTACTTCGACCCGATAATAAAGCTTTTGAAATATCTCAAATGGTCTGTATTTTATTTTGAAAAAAATTTGTCAAGTCCTTATTGGAAAACCCTTTAGAATATAGGTTAGCACAAGAAAAAAATTAATGATTTCTTTTTTTGTCCTATATACAAGTGGATAATAAATAAAAAGACCGCGTTTTGTATTATTTTAAATTTTTTATAATGATCATACAGTATACATTGAAACTCATCTAAACTAGATAGCTCTTTTTTTGCAGGATTCTAGTATTAATTCTATTACAGCTGTCGATAATAATACAAAATATTTTGTTATGGAGACCTTTAATTCCGCTAAATCTTCACTTTATCTAAAAACAACAAAAAATCTTGTAAAAAAAAAGCCACTTAGTCAAATTATTTAACGCGAGGAACCATTTAATGTATACATGAAGTTAATTTAAAATGAATATCAAATGTGCATTCGTTTGATGTCGAATATTTTTTTATGTGATTCCTTGTCAAATTTAAAGTCTTTCCTGCAACAAAAAACACTATTAATTGAATAAATAACCATTATGTGATAGTAAAATATATATAATATATGAATACTCTATGTACTAGGTAAAATATGATATAGTTTAAATCAGTAAATGTAATAAATATACAGTATCACCTATATAAGATGACCAGCAATAAAACAAGAAAATTGTAATCATTTCGAGAGATGATCATTCTAGGTGAGTTAAATTTAATACATCAGTATTAAATGGGACGTTTGCTCGGGCAATTGTGTGACAAAGGTGGATGTTTGAGCAGGTTTTATTTTAGGTATATTTTTAGTACAGAATAACATTATACGAGCGCAGAAATGGAATTAGTTCCCGAACATTTTCGTGCAATTATTTTTCATAACTTTCTGAATTCTTTATATGGTGATGAAGCACCATCGAAAACTATAGTATATCGCTGATATAGTGAATTTAAACTTGGACGGCGTTCTTTGGACGATGAATTTCGTAAAGGTCGTTCCCACAAATGTTATTGTGTCGGCCAACACTATTGCAGTGTCTGAATTGATAACGCAAGACCATCATGTGACATACCGTGAGATCGAGGTATCTCTAGGTATTAGTAAAACCAGCGTGCATAAGATCCTGCATGAACATTTAGCCGTTAAGAAGCTATGTTCATGTTGGGTACCACATAATTTGACAACCGCTCAAAAAATGACTCGCGTCGATTGGTGCCAAGAAATGCACAAAAAATACAATGGCGGTGCTTCAAAGAACATTTATAAAGTCGTCATAGGTGATGAATCTTGGATCTGTACGTATGAACCCGATAGTAAACAGCAGTCGACTGTGTGGGTATTCCCAGATGAGCCAAAACCAGCAAAAGTTGTTCACACTCGAAGCACATCAAAACAAATGCTCGTCTGTTTTTTCGGAAAAATCGGTCACGTTGCAACCGTACCTTCAAAGAGTTGCAGAAATCGCTGGGGTTTGTATTCCGCATCTCCAAATACTTCTGTGACCCAGTTGTACTGAAGACCATATACTACGCTTATGTTATGAGCAAACTGGAGTATGCGTCACTGGTCTGGTCTCCAATATATGTTTGTGAGAACTTGAAGTTGGAGTGTGTTCATCGGAATTTTCTCAAATTCCTGACCTTCAAGATTAGTGGTGCTTACCCGATGAGGGGTGTGTCGCAAGGGGGGCTGCTTATTCAGCATAATATGTCATCGTTGCATGTTAGGAGGACTGAACTTTGTGGAAGAATGTAGCGTGGCTTACTCGGTAACAGTATTGACTGTCCTTCACTACTGCAACGTTTGTGTTTCTTAGTGCCCCGTCTGAACTCCAGGTGCAAGATGTCCTTTGTGACGCCAAGGGCGCGGGCTAATGCTCTACGGAGGACGCCTATCTACGTTTTGAGTAGATGTGCCAATGAGTTTATTGATTTGTTTGCCTAGCATGCATACTGTATATATATTTGTAATGATTTTTGTTTCACTTGCTTTACTTTTATACATTATTTTGATGTAGCATTTATTTTCAATATATCTATTGCACACATGTCCAAACTCAGTTTTATAATTTTGCATTTTCCTGTTATTGGGCTACTAGCCTGTTGGAAATAAAGGTCATTATTATTATTATTACTATAGAATGGTCAATTCCGAATGGTACACAACTATTTGTTTGCCAAAAGCTTTTGAAGAAATTAGGAAAACAAACCAAAAACGACAGATCATTTTCCACTATGATAATGCGAGCTCTCACAGGTCGCTTCAAACAATTGAATATTTGACCGGGTGAAACATTGAATTGATGCCATCCGCCGTGCAGCCCTGATCTAGCACCCTATGATTTCTTTTTGTTCTCACACGTGAAGAATTAACTTCGTGGTCAACGGTTTTCTACGCCGGAAGAGGGAGTTGAGGAATTCAAAACTTATATTTTCGTGATACCGGCTTAACAGTGGCAGCAATGCTTTTCCGATTGGTTTAAATGAACGCAAAGGTGCATTGATTTTCAATGAGAATATTTTGAAAAGCAATAAAACTATTTTCGATAATAAAAATTTTTTTTTGTTTGCTATTCCCGAAATTAAAATTTCTTCTTCTTAAAATGAGAGCAAGGACAACGTCTGTTTCTGTGGAGTATTTTGATGTCAATGGAACATTATGAATGCTATCTATTATCTGACTGGTGATTGGTCTTATGCTTTCTTTATCGGTGGCAGAAATGTCAACTAATTCTAAATTATGCAAAACCATTTTTATTACATTTACATTTATTAATGAATCACTTGAATAGTCGAGAAAATATTATTTACCTAGTAAATAAAGTGTTAGTATAGCATTTGGAGTTAGTCAATTGCTTCTTGTTAGATATTTTACATCAAAATGTTTTCTACCACCCATAAATGCTTATTTAGTCTAAATGGACTCTCATATTCAACAGGTGAGAATTTTCTTTAGTATTAATTCAGTGTTGAAACCGGGACGATGTCGCTGTTGTTAATTCATGAAGGACACACCCTTTTTGTTTACAATTTACAACGTAACATCGTCTAGTTGGCATGTTTAATAATTCTGAAACTGCTATATATTTTGGTCACGTAAATATAGGTTAATATCTTCAACTTTCTTCAAATTCGCATGTTTGTTTTTCAAATGCATGTAAAATAAAACCATAATAGAACTAAAACAAATAATTTTGATGAAAATAGCTAATTTACCGGCGAATTGTCTGTATTTTGTGTCATCTATAATCCCTAAGCATATAAAACGCTATCTCAATACTTCTCATTTATCATTTTACTCCCGATCTGACCCAAAATCGATTTTCCCAATAATATAATGGTTCTTTTTCCTAGGAATATTCGTCTTTGAAAATTTGAAATATATTTAAATACAAAGGGTAGTTATGTTACACTTACATAGTTGAAATAATCTATGAAGTTACGTAAGGAATATGTAAAGGTTTTACAATAAGGACTTGACAACTTTTTTTCAAAATAAAATGCAGACCATTTGAGATATTTCAAAAACTTTATTATCGGGTTGAAATGCAATCAAAACATTTATGAATGGAACTCGACTTCGTTCATATGGCCACCGCGGGCACGTTTGCAGCGGTCGATTCGTTGGACCCAATTTTCGATGACTCGGCCACACAATCGGCCGGAACGGCTGCTATTTCGCGTTCAATGTTGGCTCTGAGCTCTCCCAACGTTGTCGGCTCGTTGGCATAGCTTGTTGTTGACGTAGTCCCAAAGAAAAAAGTGTAGAGGCGTTAAATCGCACGAACGAGGCGGTCAACCGACTGGTCCATTTCTTAAGATAACACGTTCATCAAACTTACTCTTCAATAAATCGATTGTAACGTGTGCTGTGTGGCTTGTGGCACCGTCCTGCTGAAACCACATGTTGTCCAAGTCCATATCTTCCAATTCGGGCCAAAAATAATCGGTAATCATGGCGCGATAACGATTACCATTCACAGTAACGTGACGATCAATATCGTCGACGAAAAAATATGGCCCTATGACGCCGCCGGCATGCAAACCGCACAAAACAGTTATTTTTTGTAGATGAAGTGGTGTTTCATGAAGCACATGTGGATTTTCACCCGACCAATAACGCATATTTTGCTTATTGACGAACCCATTGAGCCAAAAATGAGCTTCGTCACTGAAAATGATTTTGCGATGAGATTGACCATCTCGGCGCATCTTTTCCAGAGCACAATCGGAGAACGTACGTCGCTTCAAATGGTCCATCGGCTTCAATTCTTAAGTCAGCTTGATCTTGTATGGGTGTAAACCAAGATTCTTGCGCAAAATTCGCCATAAAGTGGTCTGGGCGATGCCCAACTCTTGAGAACGCCGTGGAAATGACTGATTTGGATCATTTGCTACGGACGTTTCAACGGCAGCGATATTTTCGACACTTCGACCAACCCGTTGTCTCACTGGCACGGCAACATCACACAACGAATATGTAGACTCAAATTTTTGCACTAAACTTGTTACTACCTGTCTACTAGAGCGAGAATTACGACCGAAATCGGAGTTAACGCTCTTAAAGTAGCGGTCACCGGCTCCAAATTTCTGTAGTAAATTTTTATAATTTGCAGACGTTGTTCGTTCGTGTACTTTACCATGATGAAAATGTTAAGTTTATTGAATAAATTGACAGTGACAGTTCGATGATTAGTGAAAGGGTTTCGTTGTTTTGTCGTAATAATTATAACGTGTCTTTCATTAAGCGCTTCCTATCTTTAAATTTCAATAAAACAAAGTGTGTGTGAGATATCATCGAAATTTTTTATTCGTTTGAAAGGCCTATCGATGGCATTATGTATGGAATGTAACATCGTGCAAATATCCGCCGAGGCTTCGCTGGCTGGTGCGCATCCGAAATGTCCAATTTTCCATGACTCTGGTGCATAAATCCGGCTGGATTTGACAGATGAGATCTCTCTTTTTCCTATGATTCCTTTGTGATTTTCTTAGACTGTAGTATATCCTAAGTGTATTATCCAATTTTGTATTTATTTCTACATCGTGATGCCCTTTGCTATTAACGTTTACCCTTAAGTATTAAGCAAGTAAAAGTTGCTTCCCATTTAACCGGAAACTGTGTGCCTGTTACCATTATTTATATTTTTTCCTCATTAATTTTAATATTTATTGGTATATTTCAATATACCAACAACAAATACGCATAGTTATAGAAAAATCTTATATTTTGTTAATCAGAATGCTGACTAACATGTTCTTTTGATTAATCAATTGACATTTTAAATACAGTATATTTTAAAATCTTAGCAGGCACATCTTAATATTTTGTGTAAGTGTATTTCTAATACAAAAAAAAATATTTATGTTTATAGCCAATTTGATCATCGATCTTAAAATTCAATACTAAAATATTTATTATTTTATAATGAAGAAAGCCGACATTATTGTTTTTAAGTTTTATCTAAGTTTTAAGATAAGTTGACACTCAGCAGATTTATTAACTATGTTTACATAAAGCAATAAAAAAAGAGTTTAGTAATAAAGCTTCAGAAAACGACAACAAACAGATTCGCTTGTTATTACCTTTGGGACATTTTTAGACAATTAGTTAATGCGTAGGGATTTTCTACATTAACTTGAGTTGTTTTTAAATATAGAAAGGGAATTTTTCAATGAGTTACATAACAGTATTGAATACGAATAATCTCGAAAATTACTAAGTTGGAAAACATTTGCAAACGTGAACAGAAAATTTATAGAAAATGGTACGTTGAAATTACAGCGTACTAATAGAGAGATTTATTTAATTTTTTTAAACGGTTTTGGTGAGATTTTTGAATCCAATGAAGATGACCCAAGAACTGGAAGGTCTTCAGTCTGGCAACCAGTTCTGACTTCATTACATGAAATTTGCGACAATGGTTTAAAAGTTTTTATTATTGCTAAGGCATTAAATATATTTGAACTAAATGGTTTTACAATTCTGTACTGTAAAGTAGGCATAAGTGAAGTTTCAGCAAGACAATCCTTAGGCAATGAATTTTTCTAAACACTGACTTTTTTCTAAGATAATTACATAAGGTGAGACTTGAGTACAAGGATCCACAAATGAAATTAGAGTCGACGTAATATATTAGTAAGGATTCTCTACCTCCAAGAAAGGCAATGCACAATCTCCAGTTGGAAAATTCACGGCCACCGTCTTTTGAAACTAAGCAGAGTTATTTTTTTGTTACGTGCACGCCATAAAAAACTGCAGTAAAATAATCACTTATAATTCTACTTAAACAAAAATAGTTAAGGCAATTGGCCATGAACGTGGAGAATTGCGTTACAAAGACGTCCCCCTTCACCACGATATACGAGTCTACGAGGTAGCCAAAGTTCAACACAACCTCCTCAAATGTAACTTTATCTAAGCCGGACCATTCATTGACTAGATTAATTCCACCAGACTTCTCTGTATTTAGAAATTTGAAAAAACATCTCAGAGAACGTTATTTTGCAGACGATAACCAATTGAAACAGGAGATTGATAACTATTTTGAAGACGAACTTGGAATGAAGTCATTATAGGTGGTACAGGTGCGTTGAAGTAAAGAGAGACTACGTTGAAAAGTAAAATTATCAACGGAAACGTAAATCTTTCGCTTCATTCTTAGATTGAAAACTTTTTTAGTTCCCCTCGTAGTTTATATATTGTCTGGCTTTCACACTGTTTGAAAAATATGAATTTGAGAATAAAGAATGTCAACATAAAATTGCAGAATTTATCTGGTATACGTATTGGACGAGTAAACAGATGCATTTTACGCTGTATCTGATCTAATGTTTACGCGTTGTCTTTGTTGACAATGATTTATAAAACACCATTCCAAATTTATATTCCTCTAATCTTCTGGTCGACGAGCTATTGCCCTCTATTAGCACGTAGTTGCCAGGAAAAAAAGTTTTTACAATCAATTAACACTTTAGTAAACACGCCCAAATGAAACCAGAGGGAACTATTTTAATGATATTTGCTTAGGTTAGGTAGATATTTATGACGCCGCATAGGCTTAAAGATATGTATACGTATTATGCACTATTGAATCAAGATTAGAAGCGGTTAGTGATTGATGAAAATTTATTGAATTTAAGGAATACGAAAAGTGTTGGAAGTATTGCACGGCGTTTCCTTCTTATAATAATGACAATCTATTGTGACAAATTATGTGTAATTTGGGTACTAAAAGATTTTTTATTAAATTAAGAAACTTATAAATTTACTTAAATTGATAAGAGTTTGTTAGTTAAAAATACTAAGAACGAAGATTTATATTTTCAATAATGCAAGAGGTGAGAATGTACGAGGGTGGTCCCATAAGTACCCGGCCTGACCTAGAGATGGGAGTAGTTGTTTGAAAAATATCACAGTATTAGAAAGTACACAGTCTGTCAAGCATTTGTTTCAAGTTCGAAGACGCCACGTTGTTTAGTATTTGTTTGGCAGTCATCAATAGTGAACGTTTTCCGTGAAAAAAAAAATGGAGAAAATTGGTCATTGTTACGTGATACAATACTTTTATTTAAAAGGACTCAGCCCAATCCATATAAAAGCTGAACTGGATTCTACTCTGGGTGAGTCTGCTCCTTCGTTTACCACAGTGAAATATTGTATAGCAGAGTTTAAACGTGGCCGTACGAGCTGCCAAGACGAACATCGCAGTGGTCGACCAAATGAGTTGATGACTCCTGAAATGGCGAAGAAAATCGAAAAAGTGGTACTGGATGATCGTCGACTGAAAGCGCGCGAGCTAGCAGACATAGTAGGCATTTCAAAAAATGCGGTATATCGCATATTATCTGAAAATTTGGACACGAGAAAGCTGTGTGCAAGATGGGTGCCGCGTTTGCCCACATTCGAAGTTTCACAGCAACAAAGCAGATTTTTTGCGACGTTTCATAACAATGGATGGAAAATGAGTCCGTCACTTCACACCCAAGACAAAAAAACAATCAAAGCGATGGACTCAAAAGGGAAAATCGGCTCCAAAGAAGGCGAAGAACGTTTCATCTACAGGCAGAGTCACCGTTTTGTGGGATCCGCGTGGAATAATTTTCATTGACTATCTTGAAAAAGGAAAAATTATCAACGACCAGTATTATGCGAACTTATTGCAACGTTTGAGCGAAGAAATCAAGCAAAAACGGCCACATTTGGCTAAGACGAAAGTAGTGTTTCATCAAGACGATTATATTTATTAACAGCGTTCACAATAGAAGCGTCGTAAATGTTAAATATATGCGCAAATCCATAAGATCTTATCTCGTGCAATAATGTCATGATTGAATTGGTGAAATGTTGGTGAGAAGTCGGTGTAGATTATATCGATTTGTACACGTCGTTATGTAAAGAAACTACATATATACGTGCATGAAATTTGAAAGCATTTATATAATATAGTAATTCCCACTGTCACCCTCATTATTGATTTTGAAAACATATACCTTTCGCACTTAATTAAAAAGAAATTGATGCAGACAGACACCTTTCTGTTACATTTTTATTAACAAGTGTAACGCAGCTTAGTGCCTTCATATATTCTTAAATATTATTGATCTTTCAGTTTTTCTGTAACCTAATTCTCGTTTGTCTATAGCTTTCTTTCATCTTTAGTGCTGGTAGTTTATGATTTTATGTAACATCAGCGCCACGTCACTGTTTCTGAAAGGAAAAATGGTCTATTTGGTTATTCGCTTTTCTTTTGAAGGCTGTCGATGTTATTTTTTGTATAAATAAATTGATTGTTCCATAAAACTCAAGCCTTTTAATATTGTCATCACTTGTTGTTGATTGCCCATCATTTTTTCAGATCTTCGACTATTGTTACCAATCTTTGTCTTCAACACCTTGATTTTATATTTGCAATCCTACTTAAATATACCGGCTTGAACTTTAAGAAACAATTTATTTTAAAATATTGGGTTGGCAACTAAGTACTTTCGGTTTTTACTGATAGAGAGCCATGCTTTATTTTTTGTATAACGTATGTTAGTGTTGTACTTTACCGTTTGTCGCGTGATACTAGTCACATTGACGTAACTTCAGAAGCAAGTAGTGCGTGAGTTTTATTAAAGCTATTAGTTGTGGGTTAATTTTAAATGGAGTGCAGAAACGAACATCTTCGACATATTTTACTATTTTATTTCCGTAAAGGAAAGAAAGCTGCTGCGGCTCACAAAAAAATATGTGAAGTTTATGGTGCTAATTGCTTAACAGAGCGCACGTGTCAGAATTGGTATGATGACCAAATCAAAGTTATAAATTGAAGAGGATCGTCATATAACTGTTCGAGAGGTTGCGGAGAGGCTACATGTATCGCACACAACAATTGAAAAACATTTACAATGTCTTGGGCTAGTTAAGAAGCTTGATATTTGGGTACCTCACGAATTGAAAGAAACTCATTTAACACAAAGAATCAAATTTTGCGATATGCACCTTAGACGAAATCAAACCGACCCTTTCTTAAAAGGAATCATCACTGGTGATGAAAAATGGGTCCTGTACAGTAACATAGTTCGAAAACGCTCATGGAGCAAACACGATAAACCAGCTCAAACCACATCGAAAGCTGAATTGCATCCAAAAAAGATCATGCTGTCAGTTTGGTGGGATTACAAAAGGTGTTGTGTTTTTTGAGCTGCTTCCAAGGAACCAAACGATCAATTCTGATGTTTACTGTCAACAATTAATAAAACTGGATGAAGCAATCAAAGAAAAACGGCCAGAATTGTCAAATCGGAAAGGTGTAGTTTTCCACCAAGATATTGCAAGCCCTCACACATCTTTGGCAACTCGTGGGAAACTATTGGAGCTTGGCTGGAAATTGATGCCACATCCCCCATACAGCCCTGATCTAGCACCATCTGATTCCCATTTATTTCGAAGTTTGCAGAATTCTTTGAATGGTAAAATTTTCACAAATGACGATGACCTTCACTCGCACCTGGTTCAGTTTTTTGCTGATAAGGACCAGAAATTTTATGAGCGCGGAATCATGCAGCCGAAAGAAAGATGGCAAAAGATCATTGAGCAAAATGGGAAATATATAATTGATTGAAAACTATTCTTTGTTTAAAAAAAAAGTGTTTTATTTTATACTACAAAACCGAAAGTACTTAGTTGTCAACCCAATAGTTTTCGAGAAAAAAAATAATATTATTCTGTCTATCACATTATCTAAACAATATTTTGCAAGTCCAGAAGCATGGATAGATCTTTTTCTGCCTTAAATTTTCGATAAAAATTATTCTGATTTAGCGGAAATATTATTTTGTGAAAGCCAACCAGTTCTTATTCTTGTAGACGTAAGCTATTTGTTTCTTTAAAATAGTTCATAGTAGCATAAATTCTTTAAAAGAGTTACTACAAAATCTTCTATAGCTATTGAGGTGTTTTTAGTTCAGTTTAATCTTGATAATGGTCTCTGAAATACATGCTCTTAACTGATTCGCTATGTGAAGAATACACTTTGACAAATTAGTACGAAGTAGATCAAAGAAATGATCGTAAAACATGCTACAGACTTTATTAGTATTAGTACGGTTATTTGACATGAGCCAATGGATATCACATAATTCTCTACAGAAATGAATAAAGTTTGTTTGTCTAATCGATGTGAAATTTTTCGTAAAGTTAAATATAAAATTATGATAAAAAAAATAAAGACTACAACAAGACGGTGGACATCTTCAGCTAGTGCTGGAAAATATTGTTGAATAAAAGTTAGAAGTGATCAGATTCAAGACACATTCATTAATATTTGCAATAGAATTATGTTATGAGGGATTATAAATATAAATAATATAAATTTGGTGCAGTTGGAATTCCTAATAATTAAAATTTTGGAGTATATAGAAATAAATTGTTAAAAGGCATCAAAAAAATATTCAAATCAATGTTGGAAATACCCTTTCTATAGACCAACGTAGACGACAAAAATTATTGTGTTGTCACCAATTTACTTGGCGATATGTAAAGCGAATGTATAAATTTGTAGATTCATTAGATTCCACTCCACAGTAGTCTCATTTGCTTGTTTTTTAAAAGGGTTATAAGTTGTTTATTTTAGTGAAAGATGATTGCGTTTATTGTTTAGATATTTTTTCACACAAGCAACATGGTAGAACAAAAAGTGATTCATAATTTGATAAGTAAATATGGATAGTGAGGTGTCTTTGATACCGCTTTGACAAAAGTGCTTGGGAAAATGCTATCCACAAATATTATTCATGAATCCATGAAATCCCATACACTATTTAAAAACTTAAATAAGTGGCTTTATTCACTTTTGTGTTTCTTTTTGTAATTTTACTACCTTATTGGTTAAAATAAATCAACAGCGAAGTTATATAAAAATACAATTTCTGCGCGACATAGTTTTCTTTGTTTTCTAAAATTCCGTGCCTCGAAGAGTTAGTAAGATCATAATTTTGATGCCTTTGTATAGCGTGACTTCTACTTATTTGCAAAAACCCGAGCACTTTCTTCTTCGAATGATTTGAAAATCTGCTTTTATATTATAAAATACTTAAACAAGTAAAGAATATTTTCCACCACTTCAGTCAATAATGAAAATAATTGCGTGATGGCAGCAATAACTGAATGATACGATGATGAAAAAATGTCTTAAGAACCAAAACTATAAATCTCGAGAAAATTGTGATTGTCTTAATAACAAACAGTGCAAAGAATTAACTGTACAATGGATTAAATACTAATTGTGAACCTTTCTAAAGAAACGTAAAAATCCTTAATGGATCCTTAATGAATTAAATTGAAGATAAGAGAAATAAAAGTGAATGCATATAAATTTAATCGTATACTAAACAATGATCTTAACACACATTAATAATAAAATAGAAATATGTTGCTAACACTGGGATGAATAGAATATTAATATTCGTATACTGAATAAATGTTCTATTGTATATCGGAAAGTTACTGATCTTTTGCAATGAAATTTGCCAAACAGCAAAAATTCTGAACTTTTAAAACTATAATATGAACCTTTTAAGATAATTCTGCATTAAAATAAACTAAATAATTGGCTTTAGAATTATAAATGATATATGTACAGTAGAGTGATGATAAAGTGAACACTCCATAAGATGAACAACTCAGTAAGGTAAAGAAATACATTTTTACACATAGTATTCTGTACGGTGAACAGCTAAGAGCGTTATCTGATTGATGCAATGTATGCACTCAACTAGTGTTTCAGTTGTATTGCATGATGTGTAGTTAGTAAAATGTGTTAAGAACAATGAAGACCTTACCATTAAGTATGAAAGGCGAAATAATAGAAAAAATTAATGATAGTGCAAGTGTAAGTTTGCTTTCATGTTAATATGGAGTTGAAAAATCTATCATATGCAGCATTAAAAAAATCAAGTGATAATCTTAAAAGCTCTATGAAATACATACGTCGATGTTAATAAACGTAAAAGAATGAATCGGGCAGAACACTCCAAATTGAAAGTTCTTTATATTGATGGTTTGTAAAACTTACCGGTCACCGGTGGGATATTTAAAGAAATGGCGAAACAATTTAACGCAACTTTCACAAAAAGTGCAGTTCGCTGGTAGTCAACTTTGGTTGTAGAATTTCAAGAAGAGGAGATACAGCATTCGATACTTGAAAATTTCAGGTGGAAAACTCTCATTGAATGCCGAAACAGTTAATTCTTTCAAGTAAATTTAGAAACAAAAAATTGATTAATTGGACATTTCAATGGATCGAATATACGACGCTGTAGTAACCTTTATTTTGGAGATTGTTGACTGATAAAAGATTCATGACTTCAGGGCAACAAATTGCTCAGGGCTGAAAAACTGAAAAAGCAAGAGTATCGCTTGTCGTATGTACTAATGCTTCGGGATTACATAAATTCAAACTTTCGGTGATTGGAATTGCAAAAAGAAGCCCAGAGCTTTAAAAATTATGTATAGCTAGTAGATCATGATCGCTCAATAACTTGTTTTCAGAAATCTTTTGTACCATAGGTGAAATATTCTTCATTCTATTTGTGAATTTTTTGTCTTAATACAAAAACTTGTGATGAGAAAATTTATGAAGCAAGATGATTTAGATGAAAAAGCAATTCTTCTTATTGATAACGCACTCTCGCATCCTTCAAAATATCAATTAAAATGCGACGATGGAAAAATCATAATATCACCAAATGTAACACCATTGCTTCAACCAAGGGATCAAAATGTAATCACACTTACTAAGTCACAATATAGAAGTTCTTTTCCATCAACAATAATAAGAAATGATTTAGATGATAGCATGACTTTAAAAAATGCTATATTGAATTAAATAAACGCTCGGGAAAGAATTTCAGAGAAAATCATTGCCGAATGTTGAAAATCTGTTATGAAGTTTTGTGAGCTGATTGAAGATGAGCAGGGTGATATTGCATTAAGTATCTTAAGAGAAAGATAGACAATGCTGTTCAAGATGCAATTGCAGTGTTGAGTATGGTCTGCTTGATTTTTTTTGACATTCAAGTAAAAAGTCTGTCCCTAAATCATATATTTGGTAAATTTCACTGCTATAAAAGTTCTGTGTTGGAAAGAAGATGTAGAAGTAGTTATTACAAAACGTAGATTTTTGACAAATTAGTAGTGAGGAGGGAAACATACTTCAAGAAACTATAGATCACATACACGGAAGTCGCACAATAATAGTATTTCAGTGCTTAAAAGGTAAAAGCAGCAGCTATCCAATGTAAATCAAGACAAACAAAATTAATATTGTTCTTTAATAAAGTTTAGTAGTCATAAGCATAATATGTACATAAGTATAGTTACTATCATGAAAGAAGATAATAGTTCAAAAATACTTTATTTTCAGAAGATTTGTATTCGATTAGATATACAGTGGGCAGAAAACCTCATCTGACTTTTCTTTCGCTATAACTTTTGTTTAAAGTAAAAACTCGTTTGGTTTTTAACTGATTATGTTTATTCGCACTTATAAATTTTGTTTCAATTAATTGTGGAAAATTATGTGTGACGAATGGCCGCCGCCGGCGATCATGCAAATTTGGGCTCTTCTGATTATATTTTGCATAATTGTGTGCAGCATTTGTGGTGTCACGTTGTCAATTTCTGCTAGAATGTTGTTCTTTAACTCCTCCAAGGTGCGGGGCTTGTTCGCGTACACCAACGGCTTCAAATATCCCTAAAGGAAGTCCGGTGTAGTCAAATAGGGAGATCTGTTTGGCCAGGCCAAATCACAGATACGCGAGATTACACGCGCTGGTAAAGCATCCTTCAAAGTACGCACGTTCGCGCGCTCTTGAGGCGTATATCGATTCATTATTATTTACTATAAATTTCGCACGTCTCTATTTCACGAATGTCAAAACCAAACTGACATACAATGTCATTTGCAAATATAGCAGCACTATCCAATAGGGTGATACACATGTTAGTAATATGTAAGATATATATATATACACGAGGATAGTTTGACAAGTAGTGAGAATGACACATAGATGGCGCTCTAATTGGTAAAACAAATGCATTGTAATTTAGGTTGCCTATTTATATGTTTACATTCCGATATTTAGATAAATCGGTTGATTAGTTTATTTTTGACAGCTGATTGAAAAAGAAGCAACACGTCGTTTTGTTAAAATGGAAAAAGCAGAGTATCGTGCGGTGATTAAATACTTCGTAATTAAGGGTATGAAAGCTACCGAAATAAAAGATGAGTTACGGGAAACATTAGGTCCATCATCCGCCACAATAAGTAGATGGGTAAATGAATTTAAACGTGGTAGAACAAGCTGTGTTGATGAAGCGCGCTCTGGAGCACCCAAAATCGTGACTTCTAAGGAAATGATTATAAAAATGCATAATATTATTACGCAAGATCGACAACTCAAAGTGAGAGAGATAGCAGATATAGTAAACATTTCAACAGAACGCGTACACCACATTTTAACGAGGGAATTTGGCCTTTCCAAGCTTTCGGCAAGATGGGTGCCGCGATTGCTTACGACTGATCAAAAGTTCACTCGATTACACATTTCCAATGAGTGTTTGGACCTTTATAAGCGAAATCTGGTTGATTTTTGTAGGCGATTTGTTACTTGCGATGGAACTTGGATACACTACAGTACACCCGAAACTAAACAACAGTCGAAACAATGGTTAGAACGTGGTTCTGCACCTCCAAAGAAAGCGAAAACCACTTTATCGGCAAATAAGGTGATGGCATCAATTTTTTGGGATTCAAATATATTTTCTCATTGATTACCTTCAGAAAGGTGCCACAATAAACGAACAGTAGTATTATGCAGAACTTCTACAAAAATTAACTGCTGAGATTCGTGCTAAACGGCCAGGAATAGCAAAGAAAAAGATTCTGTTTCACCAAGACAACGCTTCCTCACATACCCACACAGTTGCGATGTCCAAAATCGACGAATTGCATTTCCAATTGGTACCGCATGCGCCTTATTCGCCGGTTCTAGCCCCTTCCGACTTCCACCTTGTTCCAAAATTGAAAACGGCAAAAGGTGGAAAGAAATTTTCGAAATTATAACGACAAACTTATCATCTTCGTAAATGAGCATTTTGCAAGCCTTCCGGAATCGCATTTGAGAGATGGCATAAGGGCATTGGAGCATCAACTTTTTGTGGTAGTAGTTATACAGACGTATTGTGTAATAATTAGAAAAAGTACTGTAAATCTACACAATACATGTATACAATTTATACACATTTATTTGCACTGTTTCGATCAACTCCAGTAAAGCGAAGGCATTCGATAAAATGAATAAGATTTGTTTGAATTAGTTCATTTTATTGCGACTTTACTGCACGTTTATACGTGAATATTACGTTTAAATTTGTTGGCTTAAAAAAGAAACGGAAGCTTTTAAATATAGATTGTATTTAAAAAATAAAAAGAACCAAGAAAGAACTTCACATTCTTACTTCGATTTGCACCTTAAAAGTCTATAAATGTGTTCTTAAAATCTAACGTATTATTTTCCCAAAAAACTAGATCACCTATTAGAGTACGCTGTTAAAACTAAGAAATAATTTTACTTTAATCATCCTACAATACATTTTTTCTTTATTTTACTTCCAACGGAGATTAAATTTGCGAGAATTAATAGTGAAATGTAAAAGTATGTTTAAAAAAAATCGTTTAGCACTAAAGGTAAATCATATACATGGTGAGCACGCGTCGAAATTGCCAGAACCGCCCTGTAATATTACATGACGAACGTCAATATGGCAATAAAAATATGAAAAAAGACCTGCCCTAAAACATATATTACATCTAGTTAATAAACGTAATGCACTCTCTGTCGGTGCTGGGGATACATTAAAAACCGTGTAACAAAAACGCGTATACGTACAAAGTCAGTCTGCTGAATCCATCAGGTAGGTCGTAAATATGGCCTTGTTGGTTATGCTGAGACACGGGCGAGCCCTGCCGTTTTGCGATTGTCCGTCAATCGGCGAAAACAAAAGCTAGGCTTAAATCGAGTGGCCGACGCACAAAGGCCTCGGTTCCTTTTTATACGGCCATTCAGTTGGCGAGCGCTGACAAAAAGCAGTACCGAGTAAATGCGTTTGTATAGAATAATGTTCGAGAAGTAATACATAAAGACAATAACGCAAAGTGGTAGTAGTATAAAAGGTGTGTTTCATAAATAACAATCCGACGGTTGCATGAATGAAGATAATAAAACTGGTATTTAATTAATGGAACATATGTACGTACCGTAAATAATAAATACGTCGTTTCGTGGACGTTCTAAGACAAAGTAAATACATTATGGGACACTTGATTGGATTTCTGTAAATGTAGTATCACCATGTCTCCTTGGCTCTCAGTTGTATCTTAATCTAACTTTACTTATTTCGAAATAAAGTACAAAATAAGTAAAGTTATTATTTGTTTCTTTATTTCTTCTGTCCCAGACATGACAATGCATACATTTCATTTGATTTTTCCTTAATTCTTGCACCCCATATTAACAATACTTGTATTGGTTGAGTGTGAAATTTGTATTACTGCATTTAAAACGTTGGACTCCGCTTTGTTTGTATCTGCAAGTTCTTTAGTTGTTTGTCTGTCTTCAAAACCATGAATGACAGTTTCTTTGTCAGCAGATTAAAATATTTTTACCTGTTAGGTTGCCTTATTAGATTCATTCTTCAATTATCCAATGAAAACGTAAAACCCCATTTCATGAAATATTTGTCTTTTACATGATGTAAATTCAGAGCGTAATACGACACTGTTTGAAACAATTAATAAATATTTCACAAAAAATTAAATCAATTGTTTGGTTTCAGTATATTTCTCAACAAGAATCTGAAAACATTGGTCTTGGGCAAGTTTTAATGTGATCTTGTTGAGAGTATAAAGCATTGCATTTTTAGTGTAGGAAAGTTACAGAGATATTAAATTTTAGAGAAGTTTCATTTCAATAAACCTTTTAAAACACAACGAATAGTTATAAACGTTTAGAATACTATTGAGTCGAATTAGCATATCGAACATTTCTTGGAGAACCTTACCTCATTCCTCCATAACAAGTTGTAATGTGTTTAGTTGAATTTGATGGAGCCTGTCGTTGATTAACTTAATCACTAAGGTTGATATATAACTCCTTTTCACATTAACTTTTGTAAATTCTGTATACGCATTTCGACAACCAAGTTGTCATCATCAGCATACAATTTCAAAGTGTCACACCTGGTAAAACACGGCGAAAAACACCTGTACGAAAAAACAAACTCCGTACGCGATCTACACCGCTCAGAACCAAGATGTACACTTGGTGATTAAAAGTAATGTGTTTAGAGTTTTTTGGGAGCATATTTCGGGCAAGAACACTTCTTCCCAGATTGCAATCGTGCTCTATTGAATTATCATCTAGGGAATTGTCTGGACGTTCCATTCTCTCTATACCAACTTTATTAATCTAGTTGTCTACGATATTTGCTCGGCGAGGACGATCATTATCGATCGTTAAATCGAATTCTTCTCTCACTATTGATGTATGCGGAAGAACAATGTATCGTAGATTCTTAACCAGATATCTTCGGGCTGTGATAGCTCCATTTTCTATGAATTAAAATTCAGTGTGCCCTCCAGTACTTATTTAGGCCTATACCATTACGATACCAATCTTATATTGAAACCTTTCCTGGAAAAAGATCAAAATACGCCAATTATTTGACTGAAAAGTCAATCTGATTGCGTTCCTAAATAATATTCACCCTCATTCATTAAGGCATCAATTGATATGCTTATTTGTCTACATACAATGCTTATTATGCTTATTTTTAATGTAGTCGTCCAATGACAGTAGAAAACTCGCTTCGAATATGTGTTGCATTCATAGTGCGATACGTATCTACGTACGGATTGCATGTACCACCTCAGTTTCTAAAAAGCGATTTCGAAATCCGGATGTTAAGCTTTGTTTCACTTCAATCATTTTAGCAACATTTTATTGCATTTTATTTTCCAATTCATCTATGGTAACCCAAACCTCGATCTCCGACAGATCGTAATATGTTTCCATTTCAAACGACTCTCAAAATTTCAATTTTCTCTTTAATCTCAGTGAGGTGAGCTTTGTATAGTGACCGAGAAAAGATGAATAGGAAAATTTTTGTCATTTAGCGGTATATGTTGGCAAGTTTTTTGAACGGGAAAAGATCACTTTTGTTTTACCTGGAGTTAAATTCATCGAGTTGTTTGTTAATTACACATAAAATCCACCCACAACAAATAACATACTATTTACAAGCTCTTTAATGTCAGTGATTGAAGAATTTTTTTCATTTGAAAAATATAATGAAATTTAGTTAATATGTATTCTTCTTTTTTCACTTGATTTTTCTCTAAAAAATTGTATGTATTTTTAGAGAGGAATACTATTATTATTGTTATTACTTTTATTAATTATTGTTATATTATGATGTAGATTTTTCAGCCTAATTCCTCATAAAACGGTAAATTAATATATCCTTTGTGATGCTTTATATCTTTATAAATAGGAACATTATCATTATTATTAATATCTTTGTATTTAAATGCAAATGAAATTAGATTCTTCAGAAAACTTCTGATGGTTGAGTATGTGTTTAAGGTAACAGTTCTTTTGCATTATTATAAGGCATTATCTACAAAAGTTTTATGCTTTTATAGATTACTTAAATAATTATTTATAATTTAGGTGTTATGGAAAAAATTTCACAACATAATTACAAAAAAAAGCTGCATAAATGTTAACAAAAATTTGGTGAAATTTCCATCTTGTAATAAATTCTCTAAATATACAATTCAAGTCTACTCAATTAGTCTACAAACATACACAATCGAAACATAAATACAATCATAGATTTATTCTAATAAGACCATATTCAACTTTGTGAATAATTAACCAAAATTGAATCATAAATATATATCTGATATATTGTTTATTTGCAGGTACATCCATAGTAAAGAAAAACCTTTCAAATGCACGGAATGCGGTAAGGGCTTCTGTCAATCAAGGACTCTAGCAGTCCACAAAATTCTTCACATGGAAGAATCTCCTCATAAATGTCCAGTATGCAGTAGATCTTTTAATCAGCGTTCCAATCTGAAAACTCATCTCCTCACACATACTGATATCAAGCCCTATAATTGTTCTTCGTGTGGTAAAGTATTTAGACGAAACTGTGACCTGCGCAGGCACAGTCTGACCCATAATTTAGGTGCCAGTTCTTCGATGAACATGTCGAACTTAATAGGAAACCAAAACTTTAGCATAGACAGTATAATGAGTAAAACTGCAACGGCCATAGCGACCACTAAGTAAATTAAAACTTTCGTTAAGTAAAGCAGGTAGCGTTGTTGTTATGTCGATTGTTTTGTTATCTGTTTTGTATTTTTTATTCTGATTATAGCATTGTATTTTGATATTATTGTTCACACAAAACTGTAAAACTTCGACTTATATATGTGTATTTTAATTAATTTAAGTTTCTCTTGTAAATATTATTATAAATAAATATGTAATGACACTGTAAAAACGAAGATGAGATGATGAAATGAAAAAATGAGTAAATAGGGAAAAACAAAAGAAAACAGTACAGAAGCTTTCATGAGATAAATAAAGAATTTTTATATACATTCGTTTCATTTATTTACCTATAATATACTATGACTTTATACTTTTAGCAAGTGTACGAAATTTAAGCCAATAACAGTCGAGAGACAGATTTCCAATGTTCTCACTCTGTACACGTATTTCGACAATGAAGGTGTTATCATCAACAGAGAATTAATTGCAGTGTCACTGTAAAACTCTCACAGAATAAATCTGCACCAACTTTAACCGCTAACAACCAAAGTTGATGCGGAATTATTCTGTGCGGGTTTTACCGCGGATCCAGTTGCGACACTGTGATTAAGTTGCTGTTGACGTTGTCGAAACTTATTTGTCGAAATAAGTATATAGAGTGCAACGTGGTAAGGGGCCTTTATTTACTTTGCTTGATTCATTCAATTAATCACTGTTATAGAATATACATTTACGAGAGAGCGTTTTTATATTCGCGGAATGAGCGGGTTGTAGAGGGGTGAGTAGGCGCATTGTGGGCGTGGCCTGTGCAGCGACTCATGATTAGTATAAATACGAAGTTTCATTGTTATTAGACAGTTAGTCTTTGAGCTATCGTCAACCAAGTAACATAATCTGGAGTGAAAAGTGAAATATGGAAAAAATCGAATATCGTGCCGTTATAAAGTTCCTTACCAAGCAAGGAAAATCAGTCGCGACCATAATGAGTGAGATGTCATTGGTTTACGGCGACTCTTGTCCAGGAAAAACCATGGTGTACAAGTGGCATAGTTTATTTAAACAAGGAAGGGAATCCCTTGAAGACGACCCGAGGCCGGGCAGGAGCATTGAGGTGACCACGCCAATTTTTAAAATCCTACACGATCATCTCGGCATGTCTAAGGTCAGCGCAAGATGGGTGCCGAGAATGCTCACGCCGCCGCAAAAACAACAGTGCGTAGAGTGTTCGCGTGCATTTTTGGATCTCTATAATGAAGACAAGGATGGTGTATTGAGTGGAATTGTTACTGGAGACGAAACTTGGGTTCATCATTATGAACCTGAGTCCAAACAAGACTCCATGCAGTGGCATAAAAAGGGCACAGCACCTCCCAAGAAATTTAAAGTGTCACAATCAGCTGGGAAACTCATGGCAACGGTATTTTGAGACTCGGAAGGAATATTGTTGGTTGATTATAAAGATAAAGGTGTTTCTATAACCGGATAATATTACGCTTCAATATTAGAGCGACTAAAAGAAGCCATTAAGAGAAAAGACGGGGAAAATTGACAAAAGGTGTTCTGCTTTTGCACGACAACGCGCCCGTCCACAAGAGTCGCGTTGCGTTAGCTACCCTGCATAAGGTGGGTTTCGAAATTGTGAATCACCCACCCTACAGCCCAGACCTGGCCCCGAGTGATTATTACCTGTTTCCGAAAATGAAAAAAGAGCTGCGGGGTAAAAAATTTACTGCCGATGATGAAGTCAAGGAGGCAGTTTCGGCGTATTTTGCAGATAAAGAGAAATCATTTTTTTATGAGGGTATAAATAAATTAATTGAAAGATGTGAAAAATGTATCCGTCTTGCAGGTGAATATATTGAAAAAGAAAAATAATTTGGTTTTTTTATTTCCACCCCTTGTCCCTCATTCCGCGAATATAAAAACGCTCCCTCGTATATGTCTGAATCCATTCAAACATACATACATTTTTCTTATATAAAAATTTTTATCATTAATTATTATTAAATTTTGCTCTCATCGATGTGCCCACCTTTATTTTTGATAATTGCGGCACATAACCGCGGCATCCTTTCAATTAATTTTTGCACTGATCTTCTGTAATTTGTGCCCAGGCTTCTTGAGCACGTTCTCGAACCTTCCGGTCCAATTCTTCCCAAAGAAGCTCTATTGGGTTCAGATCAGGACTTTGAGCTGGCCATACCATTATAGAGATTTACTCTTGCTCTTCTAGTTGACGCAAGTAATCGCCACATAATCTAGAAGTGTGTTTCGGATCGTTGTCCTGTTTAAATACAAAGTTTTCGCCAAGAATCCTTAGTCCTGAAGGAACAGCGTTATTTTCTAAAATTTCCTTGTAGCCTTCTTTTCTTAGGATTCCCTGAATTTTGACAAGATCGCCTACAGATCTTTCCCCAAAACACCCCCAAATCATTACTGAACCTGTTCCATGTTTTACGGTAGGCGCAATACATTCTGGCAGTACTGTTTCTACTGCGGATCTTCTTACGAATATTCGCCTTTTCTACCGAAAAGTTCAAACTTCGATTCGTCTGTCCACAACACATTATTCCACTGATCAATCGTCCAATTCTTATGTTCTTTAGCCCAATTTAGTCGTTTTATCTTGTTTTGCTTTCGTAGTAGTGGTTTTCGCAGAGCAATTCTTTCGTATAAACCCGCTTGCCTAACCTTCTCTGTAGTGTGGACACACTAATTGGTTTAGCACGCGCTCTATTCATTTCAGCAACAATTTCTGGTGCTGTTTTTCGTCTATTGCGTCTACTTATCCGTATTAGATGCCGGTCATCTGCAGATGTCGTCGCTTTGCGTCGTCCAGATCTTCTTTTGTTGGAAAATGTACCACTTTCTTCAAATTTTTTAACGTTATAATCAACGGTTCTGCGATTTAATCGTAATTGTTTTGCAATTTCGCGATTACTTTTACCCGTACGATGATAAGCAATTATCATAGCACGCACTTCAACAGATAATTCCTTCGTCTTCGGCATTGCATTAAAGTATTCACAATAACTCTCTATTTCACTATTTTCGCAAGAAAAGATGAACGATGACTGACATAAAATTTATTTTCCTTTTTGAATAACACATCCTAATATTGTAAATAGTTAGTACAATAACACAATATTGGTAATACCTTTTGGTAGTGCAGATAAAACTGTTAATAATGTGGGGATTAGCCTATATAATATTTATGGTATTTTTCCAATTTATGACACCTTTACGATATATCATAAACAATTTAAGATTTTCGTAGAAATTCATATGGAATTACTTCCACTAATAATATTTTTGAATAATTATAATACAGATTTTTCGAAAGAAAATCCGTATTTCAGGAAACACATAAAATTGGGGTGGGCAAATAAATATGACCGGTAATGTATGTACACGAAAATGAATAATTAAAACATTAAGAAAAGTTTAGTTTTTGATATAGTTTTTTTACTTTGGATATGGATACATCACTACTATATCGTCATAGTATTAATCCATTAGAAAAATATCAAAAATTTTTTTTTTTGGGTTCAAGAAGAGAAAACAGTCCTAAGGTACTAAACTTTGACTATAGGATGTGTATCTAATGTCACGAACAGTATTTTTTGTACATTTCGATTTGTGCTTTGGTGTATTGTTTGCAATAACAACAGATTGTGGCTAATCGATTTAATCAAAAAAGGCAAACACCCCTTACCGCATGTTCGTGCTTTGTTTATGTATTTCGACAACCAAGTCATCATCATCATATAAATCGTAAGAAGTCACAAATTATGAACTTGAAAGAAAAGTTAGAGGTGAAAATAAGATATACAGAGTATTGCCCGCTATTATAAAAGAGTATTGATATGATTTTTATAAAAGAAACACTAGTCATAAATTATTGATCTGAGGCTTTTAAGCATGAAGAAATAGACTAAATAATATATATAATATAATAGTTTTGTTTCGGGAATAATTATGAGATTAATTAGGAAAGCAAACTTAAAGAAGACAATCCGTGATACCACTTGCTTTTTATCTTAAAACAATAGCGATGATCAATTTTCATGTTCACCGCTTCACCCAGTTGCAAAAAATTCAAATACGGTTTTTAAGGAACACTGATTTCAACTTCAAACGCTATAAAATCTTTTTTTGGAAATGTGAAAATAAAGTCGAGGTTACTCAGAAATCCGGGATATATGAAATAAATTGTCAAGATGGTGGCCAAAAATATGTAGGTTAAACTAAATGCTCGGTAGGAACCCGGGATATATCTGGTACTTCAAGTTTAATCGGTCTGAGAAATTCAGTTTAGCGAAACAAGTGTGAAAATAATCATAGTGTAACTATGGATTGTCTAAATTTAGTCAAAAAAATATAAACAATTACCGTGAGTTAAATAGTTATGAGAGTAATTTTATTATGAAAAATAAAAACCATGTGCTCAATGCTGACAAGGATCCGATACCATATTCTGGCCTTTATGAGTTCCTGAAAGATACGACTGTTGAAGGCGTTTATGACGTTAGCATACGTGTTAGTTTTAAGACAAACAAATATTGATTTATAGGTTCCTTATGAACGCCAGTATGTTTGGTTTTGGTGGAATTAGTGTGAAGAATTTCTTCTGTGTATTACCGCGGATCCAAGTGCGACACTGCGATTAATTGTCTGTTGATGATGACAACTTAGTTGCCGAAATACGTATACAGAGCACTAACGGTCATTTTTGGCTTTTTCTGATAAATGCAAATTAACTATTACTTCTTCAATGTATCATTCTTCGTTACAAAACACTTCCTTTTTTGGTGACGCCTGAATTAAATGCACACAAATTACAAGGCATGGTTAATATAAACAATTGATCAGCAGCTACGCATAGCACCATCTTCCAGTACGTCCTGAAAACATTTTGACCTATTCTCGTTCTTCTTAAGTTTAAAACAACACACAAAAATGATTCTTTTATATTTTATTCAATAGAATTACAAACATATGGAGAAACATGGTTTGTAATATAGACCATGTCATTAATATCTCAACAAGCGATTAAAATTAAGTAACTCTTTGAAACAATAAATTAAATTATTATTTGAGCACTTTAAGCAATCAAAAGGATTTTCAGTACAAACTCTAGTCTGTAGAAAGGAAATTTTTTCGAAAACTAAACCGGTCAATCACCTCCTCAATGAATAATAAGAGCAATAACTTTGCTAAGTACACCATAATAGGTTGCAGATATTCGACATTAATGGAAGAGAAAGTAAGAATTGAGTATTGAAGAACGGAGTACTGACTTCGCACTCATTCATCAATTTTAATCGGAATCGTGTGAATCTCTATTGACTATAAAAGTTTGCCCAGATATACACTGAGATACTTAAGTTCTGTTTACCATTACTTGTATAATTTATCATTAATGTTGCACAGTTTCATAACAACTAAGCTCACGTTAATTTATTAATTGATATTTATGTGCTCATCGCGATCTGGAAAAATAGTAAAGACTTCCTGGCCTGGATACGTCATGTTGTGAGAAATGCGAAGAGAAATCCGTCACGATACAACACTTACAAAGAAATATAGTAAATAAGTAGTGAAGCTTGTATTACTAGTCAACAATGATTGCGAAATAGATACCAGAACGATTGCTGGGCTCTGCTTTCTTAAATGTCTTTTAAAATAATCATTAATTATTATTTGAGATAAATTAATGACTTCTCTGTCCAAAATTATAAATTTAGATAGAAATAAGTAAAACATTACGACAGGTGTAAAGTTGTTAAAATTAAATAATTAAATTTCTCACGAATGAAGACATCATTTCGACTGACATTTCTGCAAGGCTTCTAATATGTTGTTAAAATCTTAGTCTTACGAGGGTAGTTTGACAAGTGGTGAGAATGGAAAAGAAAGACGAATTTTTTAAATACAAAATAATTTTTATTTTTCAATATATTGTCCTAAACGAGCAATACATTTATTCCAACGGTGCTCCAATGCCCTTCTGCCATCTCTAAAATGCGATTCCGGAAGGCTTGCAAAATACTCATTTACGAAGATGATAAGCTCGTCGTTAGACAAAAATTTCTTTCCACCTAGTGCCGTTTTCAATTTTGGAAAAAGGTGGAAGTTGGAAGGGGCTAGATCCGACGAATAAGGCGCATGCGGTACTAATTGGAAATGCAACTCGTGAATTTTGGATATCGCACCTGTGCTGATATGCGAGGGAGCGTTGTCTTGGTGAAACAGAATCTTTTTCTTTGCCATTCCCGGCGGTTTAGCACGAATCTCAACATTTAATTTTTGTAGAGGTTCTGCATAATATTGTCCGTTTATTGTGGTACCTTTCTGAAGGTAATTAATGAGCAAAATGCCCTTTGAATCCCAAAAAAATGATGCCATCATCTTGTTTGCCGATAGTCGTTTTCGCTTTCTTTGGAGGTGCAGAACCACGTTCTAACCATTGTTTCGACTGTTGTTTAGTTTCGGGTATAATGTAGTGTATCCAAGTTTCATCGCAAGTAACAAATCGCCTACAAAAATCAACCAGATACCGCTTATAAAGGTCCAAACACTCATTGAAAGTGCGCAAACGAGTGAACTTTTGATCAGTCGTAAGCAATCGCGACACCCATCTTGCCTCAAGCTTGGAAAGACCCAATTCTTTCGTTAAAATGTGATGTACGCGTTCTGTTGGAATGTTTACCATGTCTGCTATCTCTCTCACTTTGAGTCGTCGATCTTGCGTTATAATATTATGGATTTTTATAATCATTTCCTTAGAAGTCACGATTTTGGGTGCTCCAGAGCGCGCTTCATCAACACAGCTTGTTCTACCACGTTTAAATCCATTTACCCATCTACTTATTGTGGTGGATGATGGAGCAGATTCACCTAACGTTTCCCGTAACTCATCTTTTATTTCGGTAGCTTTCATACACTTAGTTACAAAGTATTTAATCACCGCACGGTACTCTGCTTTTTCCATTTTAACAAAACGACGTGTTGCTTCTTTTTCAATTAGCTGTCAAAAGTAAACTAATCAACCGATTTATCTAAATATCGGAATGTAAACATACAAATAGACAACCTAAATTACAGTGCATTTGTTTTACCAATTAGAGCGCCACCTATGTGTCATTCTCACTACTTGTCAAACTATCCTCGTAGAGATCAGAGAATGAGTATAGATCGACAAGGAGCTGGAATTTCAATTAATAGTAAAAATTAACACCAAATTAGTGCTGTTACTCAAAAAAGACATACGGTTAGTCATAAAAGTGTTCATATACTCCGTATAACCAAATTTCAACTTCTGGCTATGATGAATCATATTTAATTCCATTTAGCAACGTCAAAAAACTCTAAAAATTATTAGTGGTTTTTAGAGTTTTTTGACAATAAGAAATTTGTTATTATTTTATTATTTATAACTACAAAAGAATTTGTTAAACACTAAATGTCACATAAGTTTTCATACACTTCATTTTTATAAGATGGTTCTCTATGCTAAGCCATAAAATTAAAATGAATTCAGTAGATTCTCTTCATAGTATCATGTATTTGCGATACATTAGCACTTGATGCATTTCTAAAGAGTTATAAAATTAAACACATATATGTGCACGAGCTAATCTGGTAATAGGCACGAACTAACAACACTGTACAAAGAAAAGAAAAACCGTAGGTGAATTAGCCAAATTTCTCGAAAAAGCGTGTTCTGCAATGCAGATTGAAAAAAATTTTCAAAATATTCTGAACTGTTGAAATTGTATCCAGAAATAAGCGCCCAAAGATTCTAAATTCTAAAAAGCGCGATTAGAGATCACTGTTACAAATGCGATGAGTTAAAATAGATAAGTACACTGACGATAGCCATACAGATGGAAAGAAAGTATCAAAATCCATCTTCAGCTTTTTATTCCTTTTCCTGATACACCTCTCAATGCCATATATCTGTTTGTCTTTCTACTGGAAAGAACACTTTGGATAGAAAACTTAAGCCAGTGCAGAAGAGTATGAGCTTTATGGTAGGCCTAAAATAAGTGAAGTAGTAAGAACATGAATATTGCAATGATTGAGTTAGATAGGATGATTACCTAAAAGAAGAACAATGACAGGTATAACCTGGAAAATCCATAGTGTTGAAAGGAAGCAAGAAACAAGGATGAGCAAGAAGTAGAACGAAAATAATATACTTGTTGAAATTTTGTCACCTTTTGTGTTCGTATTTTCTGCGATTGATTATATTAGCTGAAAAGAATATTTTTATTCTTAGTTAGGTTCAGAATAGAATATTTAAAGAAAATGAAACACAGAAATACAGTGGATTTTATTTTTTAATATTAGAATATAATTTAATTTTAACCTAGAAGAATACCATGCATTTAATATGTTTCAAAATTTTCTGAAAAAAAATTAAATAATGAAAGAAATACGTGTTAGAACTCCATAATAATTGAAGAAGAAATAAATATTTTATTTAGAGTTTAAAAGAGTTATTGTGATATCGCTACAATTACTTTACTCTACAAGAGCTTCATCAGGTAATGATTATAGTCTCATTTTTAACAGGAATTCCTCTTTCTAGTAAGGAGTAGAAGACAGCATGAATATTTCGTGTGTTCTTTCTTCTTCTTCTTCTTCTTCTTCTTCTAAAAACGAGATAATTATACATTTACCAATATTTAATGAAATATCGATGTCCGCACCACATTAAAATGAGGTGGAGAATACTAACGTAAAGACTTTATCATATCAATCAAATTTAGCTTGAACTTGGTTGGTGTACAATTTTAAAATTTTGATTCTACAATCCCTGGCCAGTATATCAGGACCACCTTGATAATTTAAAATTTTCTTTATTTCAACTACATGTAATTCTAGAACAATCAAATAAACCGAAAAGTATAACCATTTGTGACTAATCAGAAAGAACTAAAATACTATATTTCCCTCTATCGAATACAAACAAGTCGTCCAAAACAAGGAAATGTATAAAAGTTTGTATTCTTCCCGCTGTATGTGAAACTAGATGTGCACTTTACATTTAGCATAAGCCGTATATCTAATGTTTATTTAGTATACTATATGTTTATTGTTAATTATTTCTAGGAAAAAATTGGCGTTTCCGGTAATGGAATCCACAATCCTTTTGGCAGTTTATTCGAATCAGACAGGGTGTTCCCAGAATACCTGGCAAACTTCATGATACTGCTAATGAGTATACTCACCCAGAGGATATTGTTAATGCATTCGCTACAGCCTTTTCTGGAACATTCCTGCCTGCATCTGCTGATTCTGCACTGCCTGATTTGGTGTCTGGTCTTCCTCCTCTGAGTATATTATCTTTCTCTCCAGCTGAGGTTGCCCAGACTATTAAAAGGTTAAAAAATAAGTGGTCCGCTGGTGAAGATGGCATTCCCTGTTTTCTGGTGAGGGACTGTGCCCATGTTTTGGCCGTTCCATTGTGCAAAATTTTTAATCAGGCCATCCGCGCGTCCGTGTTTTCGGATGTCTGGAAGGTCGCTAGGATATCACCTGTATTCAAGAGGGGGGACAAGTCTGATGTCCGGAATTATAGACCTGTCGCAGTGATCTCCACTTTTGCTAAAATATTTGAAATGCTGCTTTATAGGCGTGTGTCTGTTGGCACCAGACCACATCTGTCCATCGCACAGCATGGCTTTATGACTCAACGGTCTACTACAACTAACTTGGCCATTATATCCCAGGAGATCGCTCAATCTCTCGATGCTGGTAGTCAATTGGACGTCATTTATACGGACTTTTCCTGTGCGTTCCTTTGGTATCGGTGGATCGCTGTTGAAGCTGTTCCAATCGTATTTGAGCAATAGAATGAATTAAGTTTATTGCAATGGGTTTAAGTCTCGGTTCTTTCATTCTTCCTCCGGTGTTCCACAGGGGTCTAACCTTGGACCACTTTTGTTTAATATTTTTGTGGCTGACTTGATTAGGTCTATCGACTGCCCGGTCTTGGCTTACGCCGATGATATTAAAATCTTTCATCGAATTGACTCGCTGTCCGACATTGATTTGTTGCAGGCCAATGTCAGCAAAATCTATAACTGGTCCTTGTGTAACCGCTTAAATTTAAACATTGAGAAGCGTTTCCTAGTGTCTTACTCTAGAAGGATTTCTAGAATAGAATCCTGTTACCCAATTGGCGGCGTTACGATTTCTCGTAAGTCCTCGATCAGAGATCTTGGGGTAATATTTGACGAGAAATTTACTTTCTCCGATCATGTTCTTGGTGTGACGGCTGCGGCTTCCAGATCTCCCGGTTTTATAATTCGCACATGCCGATACTTTCATAATATGGACACTTTGAAGACTCTTTTCTTTGCTCATGTCGTTTCCAAACTGGAATATGCATCTATAGTCTAGTACCCCATCTACAAATCTCAAACTAGCCTCCTGGAACAGATACAATGCAAATTTCTGAAATACCTCTCATTTAAATGTGATGGTCGATATCCTGTCCGTGGAGTGAATTACAACGAGTTGTTGGAGCGACATGACATCGTATCGCTGTCTGATAGGAGAAAAACTCTTAGCGTTTTATTTATGCAGAGTGTCGTTACTGGGAGGGTTGATACGCCGGATTTACTGTCGCGTGTTTATTTCATTGTTCCACGCCTGGGATCTAGGGCGAATCAACTGATTTATGTCCCTACGGCAAGGACCAATATTTTGCTGAAGGCCCCTTTGGTTCATTCGGCGGTGAATTTCAACAATCTGCAGTACGATTTGCTATGACCACTATTTGTATGAATATATTTTGTTTTAAGATACATATTTCATTTTCACAATGTAACTATTGTTTAATTTTTTTTTGTATTTCTTTGTTTGTTACCCGTTTTGGAGTAATAATCTCTGTTAGGTAACTTAATAAATATTATTATTATTATTATTATTATTATTATTATTATTATTAATGGTCCTGTACCTGCAATTGACTCTGTGACAAGTATCTTCTTATCTATTCTGGGAGAGTTATTTTATTGATATGTAGTATTTCAATGTATGTTCCTGTGTGACACTTTGTAGGTTTCGTCCACTTCAAATTAGAGAGTTCATTTATTTTTATTTGTGATAGGATTAGACGATATGGATCGAACGAAAGACACGTTCCATGAAACAAAATTAATATTTCCACTTTGTTGCGTACAGGAAAGTCCTCTTAAAGATAAATTGCACAAATAGACAAGGTTTACCGGCAAACAGCACAACTTATCGCTTTAATTTAAAAAAAAATGTTCCTAGCACAAGTAATGGACACTCATTTTGTAGCAGAACAGGAATAACTATTTACAACTGGATTTGATCGATATATCATAAAATTATCAGAAGAAAACTCTAGACAACGTACTAGAAGTATCAAATAAATTCTCTTTGAAAAAGAACAAGAATGATCATTAAAAGAGTAACTTGAAACATAGATGTTCAGTTAAAAAACTAGTAACTAACAGTTGCAATGAAGAAAGCTCGTTTTCGATAGGTTAAACTCCATGAAAACTGCACAATAGTGAATTAAAAAGTAAGATAAAATAAAAGCGAAGACTTTTATTAATTAATTCATCTAGATTGTGTTTAGTGCCTTTCCAAAAATAGTGCCGATAACGGAAAGGACTTAGTTCGTGAGACAAGTCGTGAACGATATAGTGGAAGTATGCCGAAGAAAATACGAGGAGTGATAAGAACAAAGATAATCAGGGAATATTAGTAATTTCTTCACAAGCAGTAACTTTGTGTTACTTACAATTTTTTTTTCGCTAAATTCTTTATTTTGTTTGGTATACAAAGAAAAACATAATTTCAGACGGTGGTAATATTTTGGTCAGTGACCGTAGATACCTTAAACTTATTACCCACAGATTCAGAGAGAAAAATACGAAAATTTCGTCGAGTTATTTAACCTATTTTTACGAAAGGTTTAAATTTCTTAAAACTTACATTTTTCGATGTTCTATTTTGTAATGAAGATTACGTTTAGATGATCATGAATATGTCAATACATATTTTAAAAGTTATTTGCGTGTCTAAATCGTCAAAATTACGGACATGTTGCAAAAAAAAAGATCAAATTACTATTCTATACTCACAATTAATCATGTTGAAAAGTTTTCGGAAGTTGATAAAGATTTCATTCTTTTTAAAAAAGTTATATTGATTTGGTACGTAGACTTCCGCGGTCGTGGTCCATGCTATCTGCTTCTGGGTTTCCGGGCTCGAACCGCGTCACTAGTATATCAGTTTCAGTGCAGTAGTTCAGCCCTGAAGATGTCCCATACAAATGGGTACGAAACGTCGGCAGATATACTAGTGACGCGGTTCCAGCCCGGAAACCCAGAAGCAGATAGCAAAGTTATATTGATGTTTGTGTTTGTATGAAGGAAATTAGCATTCTTTTTCACTGTTTGTAACTAAAGAAGTATCTATCTTCCGTTAAATTCACGACAAATTAATTTGCAAATGAAAGGCAGCTTCTATACTAAAACTTAAGTCATCAAATTCTATAATATTTTTCTAAAATATTGTCGAAAATCAATTCATATCCGCTTGAAATATTAATATGTAATAACCTATGGATAATCTTAAAAAATGGATTGTACAACCGTTTCAATTCATTTATAATCCATTAAATATACCTATCACACATGTGACCTACTCCCTACTTAGATCCCCCTTTATTCACACAAGACTCTTCTAACCTAATTTTAATCATTTCAAAACCTATAATTTGCTACTTCAGTATAAACCAGAACTGTCACTACAATAACTTTCGCAAAAATACATTTGAATTGAGACGACCATCATTAAAAAAAACCAGTACCGAAGAATAAATACCGGATTAGTTTGAAAAAAATTAAAGTAAAAAAATAGCAAACCGCAAATTAAAAAGAGCAACCATCTGTATAAAAATTATATAAATAAAAATAAAAAATCGACAAACCCATCTGCTACGTTCCTATTCAGATAAAACACAATGAAAACGAACCGGGATTGGTCAGGATTGTTCAACAAAAGAAACATTTAATCGCAGATGTGTTTGTGTTACCTATAGACGTGTACGTCTGTATATAAGGATTAAAAACACGGGATTAGGTGCGGTGAGCGAGTGAAGGAGATGGAATATGGAGTAAGAGTTTTTTGTCGGGTTCAGAAATCTTATTATATGCTAACGAATCAAGGCGGTCACATTTTGGATCCTAATTTTGTATCAAAAGCCAATCACGTCGTCGCAGTGGTGTTTTTTTATGCTCTGTGTTGTGTGTTCTGAGTGTGTGTGTACGTGTGCTTGATATTGTATTTAATATGGGCGGTTTTTATATATTGTGTGACCTATCAAGGTTAGAATGTAATAAAAATATTATAAGTTTATTAGTCACCACTTCAAAGAGACATGTGTATTTGCTTAGTTGATTAAAAATACATTTACGAAGTAGGAAATAATATTTTAATTTTTTATCTCGCTAAAGTGTATATATTTTTTAAATAGAAGTAATGAAAAAAGATAAAAAAATATTTTCGAAACTTTAATTTTAACTTGAAATTGATTGGCTTTAATTTTTAAACTGTTCTGTGGTTTTAATGACTTAAATCTGTTTGTGTTCGATTGTTCGTAACATTTTTTTTATACTTATTTTGACGAAGATTACGTCTCACAGCCTATGAGAAGAGACGCAGCAACAAACCATGTATTGTAGGGCAGATGTTTGAGTACCAAACGAATTTATAAAGATTAGATGGATATAATGTTTGTTCTTTATTATCGTCATCGTGAATACGAACCATTTTTATTCCAAGATTTAAAAAAATACCTAAATAAAATAAACGTAACAAAATAAAGTAAAATATGACTGAAATAATCAAATAATAGTAAACAAACACATTCGTTTTTCGCTCAGCACTCGTGGACATTACACTCACAGATTTTCTTATCAACTTTGCCCTAGTTCTGGGTATTTATTAAATGAAATTTTATCTACTGGTCATAGTCTAGCTGATCATGGCATATAAAATTGTAATTTAAATAATAGATATTCTGAATCAATTTTGTTATGAAGTAGAATATGTAACAACCTAAAACAGTGACCATCTCGACGTTAATTCTACGTGATTTAATCCAGTAAGGGGATAAAAACTATAAATTTTAGATAAGAGCCTCAAGAGACACTGTTTTTAAGACACCGGTATTCCAAGACATAATTGCAATAACTTAAGAATGTCTTACTGTAGCAATTTCAAATTAAAAATATCTAACATATGTCCAAAACTCTAAGGTAACAGAGCTACAAGCATGTGAAGTTTTAAATGAACCTAAGTAATGCAAGTATTTATCATACGTACCGCTGTTGATTTCGCTGTTATTAAAATGTCTAGGGGACTGTGATTCAATTAATTTATTAGGTGTGCAACTAAGTTCTTGATGTTTTTCTGATGAAAATGCAACTTTATCGTGAAAATATGTTTATAACTGAATCATTCAAAATATTGCCCATCGCTAGCGACAACTTTTTCCCATCTTTCTGGCAGAGCTCGAAGCTTCGTCTTTTGAGACTATCCACGAATTAAGCCATTTTGAGATGTCTTTATATGAGCGGAACTGCTGATTAGCCAGACCATGTGCCATCGAACGGAACAAGTAATAATCGGACGGCGCAATATCTAGGGAATATGGCGGGCGGGGTAGGACCTTCCATTTGAGCGTTTCTAAGTAGGTTTTAACGGGTTTGGCAACGTGAGGTCGAACGTTGTCATGCTGTAGAATCACTTTTTCGTGCCTTTGCTCGTATTGTGGCTGCTTTTCGCGCAGTACTCGGCTTAATCGCATCAATTGAGTTCGATACCGTTCCCCAGTGATGGTTTAGTTCGGTTTCAACAGCTCATAATAAATAACACCGCCCTAGTCCCACCAAATACACAGCAAAACCTTCGCAGCGTGAATATTCGGCCGAACCGACGACGTAGAAGCATGACCGGGTAGTCCCATGATTTTGTTCTCTTTGAGTTGCTATAATGAATCCATTTTTCATCACCCGTAACGATGCGATGAAGAAAACCCTTCTTTTTTGCCGCTGAAGCAGTTGTTCACAGACCAAAAAACGACGCTCAACGTCTCTTGGCTTCAAATTATAAGGAACCCAAGTTCCTGGTTTTTGAGTCATTCCCAAAATATACAATCGCTGGTAAATGGCTTGGCGGGTAACTCCTAATATTGAAGCAAGCTCTTTTTGTGTTTGGCATGGATCCTCATCCAGCAATGCCTTCAATTCAGCGTCTTCCAAGGTTTTTGGTCTTCCTTCACGCGAACGGTCATCAACAACGAAATCACCGTCTTTGAAGCGACGGAACCAATCACGGCACTTTGTTTCACTTAGAGCAGCATCTCCGTAAACTTTTTGGAGTTCTTGATGTGCTTCGGCCGCCGTTTTCTTCGAATAAAAAAAGAAAAGTAACCCTTCTCCCAAACGACAATTATTTGGCACAAAATCAGACATTTTCACACAACCAAAAGTATATGACGCAAAATCAAAATCACTAATGTGTCAAAGCGGTTTGTTTACCATATGTCTAAGCTTGATTCATGACGTTTTGGTTATGTCACAATCGACCAGCACTTACTATTGGAGCCATCGCTTGAAAAACAGCGAGAACTTAGTTGCGCACCTAATAATTGAGAGTGTTTATTTTTTCGTGTTACATTAAAATACTCCTAAAGGTATGTTAATTTCTTTTGAATAAAGAATATGTCGATATTCACGTTGTTTATGGATTGTGTAATGGAAAAGGATGGGCTGCAGTTAATGAACAACGTCTGCGATTACTTATTTGTAAAGTGCCTTTTAGAACTGTTGTTAGTAATGTCCATCCATGTTCAAGAGAAATAGATTAGTTTCCTGTAGAACAGAACTTGCTCAAGAAGAAGCAATACTTAATAAAGCTGATGCTTAACCTTCTACTAGTGTCCGAAAAAAACCAACAAATTTAACCTAGGTCGCATCAGAGTATGGAGAGCTTTAGAAAACCCGTTCCATATATTACCAATACAAGCTTTAAGAACCGGCGATTACGCATGAAACCTTAAATTTAATCGCTGGTTAATTAGAATTTGAGGGCTTTATCGGGAAATATTGTTTAGTGATAAAGCCTCCTTCATTAGAAACGACATTAATAACACCAGGAATTCACATTGTTGAACACTTGAAAATCACGGAATACTAGGGAATCCCATTTGCAAGACAGATTTCCGGTGAAAATTTTGTGCGAAGATTATTGACGATCGTCTCGTCTCATTGGTCCGTTTATAATCGAAGAACGACTCACAACAGTTAGCTATTTACGTTTACAGGAGAATGTTTCTACGACATTGCTGGATGACGGTCCTCTTAATGCAAGATGACGAATGTGGGCAGAGCACGACCTGAAAATAGATTTTCTTAATCAAAATTATACGAACCCGTATATTGAAAGAGGTTCAGCTGTTGCTTGCTCACCGAGGTCACTAAACTTAAATCCCCTAGATTATTTTTTATAGGTATAGCTGAAATATTTTGGTTTATGCAGAACAACTTGAAAAGAGAAAACAACTTTTTGCTAGAATTATGGATGCCGTAGAAACTATTCGTGCTAATCCTGAGACTGTTAACAGAGCTACTTCTTCAATTCTAAGAAGAGTTAGACTACGTCTGCAACAACTGGGTGGATATTTTGAATTACTAATCTAACAAAGAGACTTCTTTTTAAATGATTTTCATTGATTTTTTTTGCAACAGCACATAATACCTGCATTAGCAGAGTTATCTAAAATTACAAATGCTTCTAGAATAGTTACGACAGAGTTAGACACTTTTACTTAAAGTTGCTGGAATAACGCACTCTTAAGTTATGGCAATGATGTCATGGAACATCCGTTATATGTCAAAGAAACAGTAGCAGGTACTTTTAATTTTTTTAAATAAAATGTTGGAAATATTATCCTCACAACATGAGTAAGTATTTCTTAGTTTTGAAATATTATTATCTACCTTTATTTCGGTAACAGGAGATAAAAAAGGTGATGATTAATAGACATCTGTTAGCATTTATGCTAATATTGACTATAAGGTAAAGTCTGCGGTAATTATAATTGTAGAGTTCATATAGATTGTATTACATAGTAACATCTCTTGTAAAAAAGGACGAAATTCAAGCAAAACGTACTAATTCAGAATACGAGGATAGTTTGACAAGTAGTGAGAATGACACATAGGTGGCACTCTAATTGGTAAAACAAACGCACTGTAATTTAGGTTGCCTATTTATATGTTTACATTCCGATATTTAGATAAATCGGATGATTAGTTTATTTTTGACAGCTGATTGAAAAAGAAGCAACACGTCGTTTTGTTAAAATGGAAAAAGTAGAGTATCGTGCGGTGATTAAATACTTCGTAATTAAGGGTATGAAAGCTACCGAAATAAAAGATGAGCTACGGGAAACATTAGGTGAATCTGCTCCATCATCCGTCACGATAAGTAGATGGGTAAATGAATTTAAACGTGGTAGAGCAAGCTGTGTTGATGAAGCGCGCTCTGGAGCACCAAAAATCGTGACTTCTAAGGAAATGATTATAAAAATCCATAATATTGAGAGACATAGCAGACATGGTAAACATTTCAACAGAACGCGTACACCACATTTTAACGAAAGAATTGTGCCTTTCCAAGCTTTCGGCAAGATGGGCGCCGCGATTGCTTACGACTGATCAAAAGTACACTCGTTTGCGCATTTCCAATGGGTGTTTGGACCTTTATAAGCGGAATCCGGTTGATTTTTGTAGGCGATTTGTTACTTGCGATGAAACTTGGACACACTACAATACACCTGAAACTAAACAACAGTCGAAATAATGGTTAGAACGCGGTTCTGCACCTCCAAAGAAAGCGAAAACCACTTGATCGGCAAACAAGGTGATGGCATCAATTTTTTGGGATTGAAAGGGCATTTTGCTTATTGATTACCTTCAGAAAGGTTCCACAATAAACGGACAATATTATGCAGAACTTCTACAAAAATTAAATGTTGAGATTCGTGCTAAACGGACAGGAATGGCAAAGGAAGAGATTCTGTTTCACCAAGACAACGCTCCCTCGCATACCAGCACAGTTGCGATGTCCAAAATCCACGAGTTGCATTTCCAATTAGTACCGCATGCGCCTTATTCGCCGGATCTAGCCCTTTCGGACTTCCACCTTTTTCCAAAATTGAAAACGGAACTAGGTGGAAAGAAATTTTCGTCTAACGACGAGCTTATCATCTTCGTAAATGAGTATTTTGCAAGCCTTTCGGAATCGCATATTAGAGATGGCATAAGGGCATTGGAGTACCGTTGGAATAAATGTACTGCTCTTTTAGGAGAATATATTGAAAAATAAAAATTATTGTGTATTTAAAAATTCGTTTTTCTTTTCCCTTCTCACTACTTGTCGAACTACACTCGCATGTCAGAACCACGCAAAATTTGGAACGTGTAAAATCTATATTTCTCCTTAAAATTTGTAATTTCTATTTTCATATTTCTTATAAATGAATATTATTTCTAAACCGATCGAGAATGTAGTCCAAAACCAAAATTTTCTCATACTTAAACAGACCTAATTCCATAAATACGCCATTGAACATATAAATCAAAGCTCAGATTTGAACTATACACTCTGTTCGCGCTTTGTTCAAGAATATCAGAGACAGCTGCCTTCAAACGATATTTTACATGAAATTGCAATATTTATACACCAACTTGGCAACCATATACATAGAGGCAACTCGAGGTCCATATATCAAAAGTAAGTACTTCTAATGTTCCATCATTTTAATAAATAACATTTCTGCAAAACATATTCAATAAATTTCGTTTCTATTGCACCGGGTTCAAGTTTGTACTTCATCCTGCACTCGCATCCATTTATATATGCACGTGTCCGTTTGTGCAGTACGAGAGAGTAGAAAGGATCGATATGCAAAGAGCAGAGCGTGTATATGGATGACGTTCTTGAGGCTTTGGCGAGTTCAGAAAGCACAGATTTATTCGGACATGTACTATACCGGGACTAAATTTATTGCCCGGTGAGGTAGATAAATTATGCAAATTGTTTAACAAACTTTTAGCGCGCTTATTATCTGGTAGATTTTGGACCGGTGTATAAATCCAAAAGCGGACATTCAGGGAAAAGAAACAATAAGATTTTCAGCGAAGAATGTGTGGTCGTCTTTTAAAAAAATCGAATTTTATTTCAAATGTTTTCGGTTATTTGGTAAGTGATAATATGCAATAAACGAAAGTCAAAGTCGAATAATAACATACATACGTAAAATGTAATCGACGTAATTTAAAAGTAGATGAAAACCTGTTTTAGGCTTGCCGTCTATACATTTAGAAATCGGTGATAAGTGTATCGGTTTTTAATTTCTTCAATCAATCTTGGTAACAATAAAAATAATTAAAAAGACAGTGCGAAATCCAAATAATGGCTAATTTCTTAATCTTCTTCTTGCTGTTGTGCCTTGTCTGTTCCTATATTAATTCTATTATTATAACGATATCATCTGCTTGAGGTAATGATATGGTCACTCATATCAATGGGTCATAGATTGCGCATGCTACCGAGACCAGTTTATGTTCGATATACTTTAGCTACTTTAGTTACTGGATAAAGATAAATACAATTCCAACTGGATATTACCATCTCGAACAGTGTTACACAACTATCTACCATCTGTACACGAAGATATTGAGAACAAAATTAAAGCCAAAGATAAACAGCTATGGCTATGATTATGAAACAACAGATCGAAAAAAAAATCTATTGTACAATTTCAATCTTATTAGCTAGCGAAAGGTTAGAAAAATGTACTAGTGAAATAATACTAGAGTAGTATATGAATACGCTACAACAATTTCAACTTTCAATTGATCAGCTGTTGACGTTTATGAGTAATGTGCCGTGTCAATGCGTTCTGTAAGCCGTTCTCTCAGAGAAGACTATGAAAGACTTATACTTGTGACATGCTAAATTTATTATTTACATCTTGTTGCACAAACCATTCGAGAATATTTTCCAGAGGTGGATGCATTAATAGCAAATTCTAAAAAAATGTTCCTCGAATCTCCCAAACGAACTCGAGAATTTCACGATATTGCCAATGCTTACACGTCGGAGAGAATGGTTGATGGCGACTGTTAATTATTCTCAGAATATCCAACAAATTCAATGTGTGATTCTACAACTCAATACCTACGGAACTGCAGCTGGTAAGGAAACCCAGATAAGATTGCAAGATACTTCATTGAGATAGATTTAAAAAATATTTACGACAATTACAATAAGATTACTCAAGGCAATAGAAAAATTGGAAATTGCTGGGTTGTCGTTTGAGGAGTTCGAACAAATAGTGAACAAAGTAAATGCATTGCTTCACAATATTGGCGACGCAAAAAACGGTCGCGTAATAGCAAAAGTCGATAGCGTTTTATAAACGGATTTCGATTTTACAAAGTTACGAATCAACTTTGGAAGCAGTTGTTCCACTCGTTTGTTGGTACTGTAGAAATAGCATTTATGAAGGCATCGACTGCTCCTTTTGACGATTGGAACCTTTGACCACATAGTTCGTTCTTGATTTTCGGAAAGGTAAAGAAATCGTTGGATTTGAACGGTACGGAAGATGGTCCAACAATCCGACGTTATGCTGCGTTAGAAATTCAATTGTCTTGCGTGTTGTGTGCGAACTTGCATTATCTTGGTGAAGGATGATTCGTCGTTCGGAGTTAATTTTTCGAAGCTCAGCTATGACTTGCGACAAACAAATGGTTGAATACCAATCGGCAATAACAGTTCTTTGATTTTTTAGAGGAATTGTTGCTACAGGATCAGATTTCGAGGTAAATGTCGCAACTATCTTTTTGGAAACACTTCGAGAACGGATGACTCTTGTCGGCTTTTCTTCACTTTGGAACACCCAAATAGACGACTGGCGTTTATTTTTTGGCTCGCATGAGTAAATGCAAGATTCGTTGCCACTGGCAATATTGTACATGTTTTTAGAGTTTCCGGCCAATTCACCCTAGCTGCTTTCTGTTCTTCGATTAATAGGTGCGGTATTCAAAAGGAAACTCATTTTTTTACACACAATTCTTCATGCTAAATTTTTTGAATTAAGGTCTTTGAAATCCCCAATAATGCTTCAATCTGACCATATGTCACGTATTATTCTTCGTTGATGATCTTGCGCACAGCATCGACGTTTTCCTGAGTGAATGCCGTTTTTTGGTGAAGCTGCTCTTGGATCGATGCTAACACTAATTCATCCACGTTCGAAATCTCCATACTAACGAGAAATTGTTGACTGATGTGGTACTTTATTGCCGAAAACAGAAATCAACTCGGTGAGGCATTCTTGTAGAGATAATTGTTGTGAAAATTACAAAAAATTATTCCGCGAAAATGTTCTCGGTTTAAATCCATTCTCCAACTAACTTGTCAAGTTTAGTAGTTCATTGTAGCTACAACACTACACGTATAGCACTAAAACTTTGGATTTAAGTTAATTAACGTTAGAGGTTAACTTTTAGTACTGAGATTTGATTAGTGGCGCCCTTTATGTCCCACTATGCAAAACTAAAAAGGCATCCCACGCCGTTTAAATGTTAAAACTTCTAGTTACGTTGCACTTATACTGTGAGTGTGTAACAATGAACTAAATACTTTTTAAAACCTAAAATCGTTTTATTATGTATTCAACTGACCGAAAGTGATTTATTTCTCCTAATTAAAATCCTTGCATTAGCGTAGATTACTAAGAAAAATCATTCGAATACTAGCAATATGAAAGCCATTTAATTTAATGTGGATTTTAACATGCTTTTGTTAAAAATTTGCTTACTGGCACTTTTTCTCTGCTTAGCTGCCTTTAGAACATCTAATTACATAAATTTCCACTCAAAATATTGTAACACATTGTTGGAATTAAAAATACCTAGGTGAAGATCACATATATCATTTAGTTATATTAACAAAAGTGAATCGTTAAAAAAATTCCATGACTATTTTGGCTTCTTTTCGTAAAATTATATTCAAAGTGGACATAAATAAATTTCATCTAAAATAAAACATTTTAAAATGGAAACCGGTCTTTATGAACCCGAATCTAGCAATAATTGGTCCGTCAGTAAAATAAAAAGGTGCACCCCCATTTCAAACTTTACCCTTCCCATCGCGATGTCTATTCTACCGAAAAAAATAGTCCAAAATACCTCGTAAAACCTCCGAAATCGACCCGAAAAATTCTAGAAAACAGCGCTCCAACGACAGCGGCGTCTTTATGATGATTTTTTTTTCGGTTTCTTAGGGCCCGGACCGTTCATTAGTGTTGTTATAACGCGCGCCACGGGGGGCGCTCGTGTTCGCTTCCCTCGCCTGGAGAAACCACAGCCACCGCAGATCCATAACAGGGTGGCAAGTTGATTTTTGACTGATTTTGTGTTAATTAAAAAGCATGATGAAACAAGGAGGTTGTGCGATGTTTAGAAAAAACAAAAATAAGATAAAGAACCGGACGACCTACTTTAGTTATGTTTGACGAGTCGTATTTTTATTTTTCGTTAATATTACTTTTTTTTGTAGAGTCGGGTTTCTCTAGTCTCCTTTTTAATCAGAAATTTCTTGGAGATTTGTCAGCGAAACATAAATTTAAAAACTAATCTTCGCGTTTAGATTTATATTTGGCAGTTTGTCTTGTAGACAATGGCGGTAGGCCCTGTTTTTATTTAGGCAATTCGGCGCTCTGTGCGTTCAAAGATATATTACCCGGTATCCTACTGTGCACAATTAAAGTTTTTGTTATTTATTAGGAATTTTGATATGAAAACGTGTTGCTCCATCTCTTGTAGACTCTCTTGTACATCGTGTATGTACGTGCCTACCTTGTGGATATTATTAGTTGCATCTTCGTTTTGAATAATAGTTCCGAACATGCAATGGTGATATAATACACAGTATGTTGGTTAAAAGAAGGATTGATTCTTTCGAATCAATTATACAACAGTCGTGTGCAAATTGCCATTAAATTAAATGGATGTAACTCGTCTAATTAGGATTGCATTCAGTTGACAGAGCAAGGCTACCTGATGAGTTTTGAATTCACGAAACACGGAGTAATATGTGCTTTGTTGAATGTAATTTGTCATTAGTTATTAAGCAGTTGGCAATAGCCCTACAATAATTACCACGAAAAGTTTTACGATCTAAATCGCAATTGCTGCTCTATATTTTTAGGTTGAGGCGTAGCGATATCAAATTAAAGGGTGTCAAATTTCGCGGTTATTTTTAAAAATAAATAAAACATAATTTGCATTCATTTTCAAAAACTTTTTATTGGTAATTGAAGTATCAGTTATGACATTCATATGCGAAAAATAATATCTGCCAAATGGCCTCCTCTTGCAGCTCCACAGACGTCCACTCTTTTGTTAAAATTTTCAATGACATTTTGACATAATTGAGGCTCTATCTTACCAATGACACGAATAATTTCATCTTTCAAAGCAGGAATTGATTCTGAATTGTTTTTATAAACCTGACTTTTCACATAACTTCAGAGAAAATAGTCTAACGGTGTCAAATCACATGATCTTGATGGCCGATTAACATCGCCGTTTCTTGAGATTACACGTCCACGAAGTTTTTCTTTCAATAAATCAATTGATTCGTGTGCAAAGTGAGGTGTAGCATCATTCTGTTGAAACCACATATCCTCTAGATCAATATTCATTAATTCGGGCGACAAAAATTCGATCGTCATCCGACGATATCAATCACCATTGACAGTTACAGCTTCACCAACAGCATTGTCAAAGAAGTAAGGTCCAATTACACCACTTGACCATAAAGCACACCAAACAGTAACTCGTTTACGATGCATAGGTTTCTCATGAATAATTCGTGGATTTTCCTCGCCCCAGATACGGCAATTTTGTTTATTAACACCAAGTTCAAAATGTACCTCATCGGAAAACATTATTGGTGAAACTGACAAATGAACAACGTTTTAAATGATCTGATGGCTCCAGCTTCTGTGTTATTTGAACCTTATATGCATTCAGAGCTAAATCCTTGTATAAAACACGTCATGTTGTTGATCCACTAAGTTCAAATTATTGTAAGCGTCGTCTACTGGACATTTCAGTATCTTCAGCAACACTTTCACGAATCAAACCAATATTTTCTTGAGAACGACCACTACGACTGTATTTTTCACTTTTTTGATCTTCCACGGAACCGGTCTCTTGAAATTTTTGAATAATTCGACCAATAGTGCTGTCAGATGTACCATTATGTAAACCATAAAATTCACGCAATTTTCTAAAAACTCTTTTCACAGAACGCTGATTTTCATAAAATAATTAAACAATTCGAACGCGTTGTTGTACCGTGTATGAAGCCATTTTTATAAATGTCATACATCATATTTTTTAAATGCCCACATACCCAGACAAATTCAGTTCACCATCTATATTTTATTTATTCTTAAAAAAACCGCTCAATTTGAAACACCCTTTAGAAAGGGAGCTTCCATATGTTCCATTAAAAAAACGACGAACGATGGTGTGCATAGTGTGCAATTCAAATAGCACACGAATTTGTTTACGTTTTCGACCTGATAATAAAAAACTTCAAGCAACTGCATTCTCTTTCTTGTCGTTTGGGCAATAATAAAAGGAATGTGTATATTAACTTCATTCTGCAAAATAGTCAAGAATTGTGGAACGTGAGGAACGAATTGCATTTTGCGAAATTATTCCTGTAGAATATTTAATTTTGCTAACATAATTTTAATTCTGAGATTTAATATTTTAAGTAAAAGTTTCCGCAACATATCTTCTGATTTTTTAAGTTAATGCCAGTTTAGAACGCTTGAAGAAGGTGATGAACTTATTAAATTTATATTAGTTATAGTTAAAATTATTTTACTAATTTAAAGTTTAAGATAATGTGACGTTTTGGTGCAAAACTTTTTATTTTATTTGTGTTTTATTAAATTATTCTGTTTATTATATATATATATATATATATATATATATATATATATATATACAACCATGCTCAGATGTATTAGACACCCCAGGTAAAAACCCTTATTCTCGGTATTATCCAAGTCTGACGGAAATTAACCGTAAAAATAGTTAATGGTATTTACAGAAATGCGTTTTTGAACACCCTAGTTAATCCCCTATTGAAAAGAATAGGTGGAAGGGGGAAATTGTGGATTTTAGAAATTTAGTGTCATTCTAGCAGTGTGTGAGCAACGTGCGTTTGTGAGTTTGTGGTAGAGATCAATTAGATTATCCTATTTTTTCACGTTATGTCAGTTATTTGTTGAAGAAAAATGCCTAGAACACGCGAGTTGTCGGTAGGGGAACGCGCCCAAATAGTGCTACTGCATTCCCAGAAGTTATCAATAGCTGCAATTGCAAAAAAAATGCTCGCGATGTGCAGTCCGTACAACCATTAGTCGCTATCAGGAGAGTGGGTCGTTTATTAACAGAGCAAAAAGTGGCAGAAAACCCTGTACCTCGATTAGAGAAGACAGAATTTTACTGGCTCTCAATGATAGGAAAAAATCGTCGAAACAGCTCGCCAGTGAGCTGAAAAAGCGTTATCGCGTAACAGTTTCTGCGTAAACAGTGAGAAGGCGTCTCCAGCGTGCTGGTTTCCGAGGATGTAAAGGGCGACATAAACCGCTTTTAACTGACGCTCATAAAAAGAAGCTGTATTTATAGGCCAAACAACATGAAAATTGAACAATCGAGAAGTGGTCGAAGATTCTTTGGTCTGATGAATCGAATATCGAGGTATGTAAGTACATCTTCATGACTAATATTCTTATCGTTGTATGCAGTTCAGTCTACATGTAACATTAAACATAATTAATCCTGTCTAAGTGCTAACTTTCTTCTTTTGCCTGGCAGCTTTTGGGACTACCTGGGACGCTATACGTTCGGCGTAGGCAAGGGAAAGCTTATGAACCACAATGTATCATTCCCACAGTAAAATTTGGAGGTGGTAGTATCATGGTTTGGGGTTGTAACATATGTCTGCATACGGTGTTGCAGAAGTGTACCTGTGCGATGGACGGATGAATAGCCAACGCTATTTAGCCATGTTGGAGGAAGTATTAGAACCGTCTGTGCTAAAACTATTCGACCAGGATATTCCACAATACATTTTTCAGCAAGATAATGCGCCCTGCCACAAATCGGGAGCGGTAATACGTTGGTTCGAGGAAAACACAGTGGAGGTATTGGATTGGCCGCCACAAAGTCCCGATTTGTTGCCCATTGAAAATTTGTGGCGTATCTTAAAAACTAAGATCACGGAACATGAATGCCTATCAAAAGCAGAATTATCAACAAAAATTCGTGAAATATGGGCTGCAATACCACCGGCAGAGTGTTACAATTTAGTAGCAAGTATGCCTCGACGAGTGCGAGCTGTCATTAAGGCCAAGGGTGGAGCGACAAAATATTGATAAATTGTACTATATTACTAAATAACACTTTGTACATAATTTTCACAATAGTTTTATTTTCCTCACCTCTCTTTTGACTAAACTATATAAACTATATATGTATGTATGTACATAAATTCGTAAGGTGTCTAATACATTTGAGCATGGTTGTATATATATATATATATATATATATATATATATATATATAATAAACGAAATAATTTAATAAAACACAAATAAAATAAAAGTTTTGCACCAAATCGTCACATTATCTTAGACTTTTAAATTAGTAAAATAATTTTAACTATAACTAATATAAATTTAATAAGTTCATCACCTTCGTCAAGCGAATTAAAGTTACGTTAGCAAAATTAAATATTCTACAGAAATAATTTCGCAAAATGCAATTCGTTTCTCACGTTCCACCAAATCGTCACATTATCTTAGACTTTTAAATTAGAAAACTTAATTTAATAACTGGTAAAATAGCCTACAAAATTATATTAATAAGTCATGAAATCTAAGAACACTCACTCTGTACATATAATGAATCTTTATCAAACCTGAATTTTATTATATATATATGTAGAATATGTAATAAATATGTCAAGTATTATTGTATTTATTTATAAATACTTATTTGTGGTAATATAACAAAGGACACATAGACTTAAACAAGTATTGCAAAAATATATTTCTTTGTGTGGATACAAACTAAAAACTTATAGTTATTATTAGATAGTATTAGTAACCATTGTATACATGGAATGTGAAATACTTAAAAAAATACTCGCCAGCGAATCTTATATACCAATACGATCCATCCAAAGATATATTGTAAAAAATTATGGGTTATACATAGAAATAAACTTCGATATTACAAGACTATACGATGTCTGCTGGAATATTTCTGGAATAAAATAGTTTTAAGTGAAGCACTTTCATATTCGTAAAATTTGATGTTTCTAACCTTCAGTTGACAGCTCGTATTTAAGAGATTTAACTTTGTTTGTTTACATAAAATTTAAAAGCAAATAATTTTGTGTAGAAGGGAACTTTCGCATGAAAATTATCGAGCCATGTTTTCTTAAGATTTCAAATATTGTTTAACGTTGGAGCAATGCATTGATTGATTCATTTGGATTTTGAGGATGAATCACCAATGTTGGTGCTGTGTGTGAAGTAGTTGAACGAGATCAACATGTCACATACCGTGAAGTTTGAGCATCCTTGGGCATTGGAATGAAACCAATACATACGATTTTGTATGAATATTTCAACGTGCAATCGTTGGATTCCACATTATTTGACAAGTTCGAAACCAAGTTTCAATTCAACAACAAAAGTAATAGTAACAGTTAAGACTTGAGGAGCCTCAGGCAAATGAAAATGAAACGTTGTGAGCCGAAATATCGAGTACGTGGTTTCAATCAGGAAGTCAAGATGAAGTTACTATAAAAGAATCGAAACGAATCGTAGGGAAAAGCAGCGGAATTAGTGTCAGAATTCAATCGCAGAATACAATGCGGAGTTTCAGTAATTACGGTAAAACGTCTCTTATAATAGGGTAACCTGTATGGACGTGTAGCTGTGCGTAAACTATTACTGCAACGAGGAAATCGACAAAAAGGTTAAAATGAGCACAACAGCACAGTGACTGGCTAGAAGGACAGAGGAAAAATATCCTTTGGATAGACGAATCGAAATTTGGGCTATTCAGACAAAGACGTTGATCTTTCATCAGAAGATTTCAAACCGAAAAAATGCTCCGCGATTGCACTTTACCAAGAATAAAGGATGGTGGTGGTTCCATTTTAGTATGAGGTTGTTTCTCATTTCAAGGAATTGGAAATTTTACGGAAATTTATGGAATGATGGACAAGGAAAATTTTTTTGTGATTTGGAAAATACTGCAATACCATTTGCTTTGAGCTTAATTGGAGAAAATTGTATATTTATACATTACAATGATCTGAAATATATTGTCAAAATATACATAGATTATTTGGTACAAAATTAAACAGGAAACGTTTTGCAAATTATAACGTGGCCGCTTCAAAAGTAGAATATAAATCCCATCGAGTCGTGAGGCGAAAAATTGGTTCTTCGAAGCAACGGCTTTGTAATGCACTCCAAGGTGAATGGAATAATACATCGAATGAAATTATAGATAAACTAATTAGAAAAATGCTACGTGGGGCTCAGGCAATATTGAATTCAAAAGGAGATTTTTTTGACGGAAGATTAATTAATTACTTCATTATCAATTTTGAGTAATTTTTCTTTTCCTATTATATTTTTAATATACATCTGGAACAATATACGAGGATAGTTTGACAAGTAGTGAGAATGACACATAGGTGGCGCTCTAATTGGTAAAACAAATGCACTGTAATTTAGGTTGCCTATTTATATGCTTACATTCCGATATGTAGATAAATCGGTTGATTAGTTTATTTTTGACAGCTGATTGAAAAAAAAGCAACACGTCGTTTTGTTAAAATGGAAAAAGCAGAGCATCGCGCGGTGATTAAATACTTCGTAATTAAGGATATGAAAGCTACCGAAATAAAAGATGAGTTACGGGAAACATTAGGTGAATCTACTCCATCATCCGCCTCAATAAGTAGATGGGTAAATGAATTTAATCGTGGTAGAACAAGCTATGTTGATGAAGCGTTCTCTGGAGCACCCAAAATCGTGACTTCTAAGGAAATGATTATAAAAATCCATAATATTATTACGCAAGATCGACGACTCAAAGTGAGAAAAACAACAGACATGGTAAATATTTCAACAGAACGCGTACACCACATTTTAATGAAACAATTGGGCCTTTCCAAGCTTTCGGCAAGATGGGTGCCGCGATTGCTTACGACTGATCAAAAACCTTTATAAGCAGAATCCAGTTGATTTTTGTAGGCGATTTGTTACTTGCGATGAAACTTGGATACATTTCAGTACACCCGAAACTAAACAACAGTCGAAACAATGGTTAGAACGTGGTTCTACACCTCCAAAGAAAACGAAAACCACTTTTATCGGCAAACAAAGTGATGGCATAAATTTTTTGGTATTCGAAGGGCATTTTGCTCATTGATTACCTTCTACAAAAATTAAATGTTGAGATTCGTGCTAAACGGCCAGGAATGGCAAAGAAAAAGATTCTGTTTCACCAGGACAACGCTCCCTCGCATACCAGCACAGTTGCGACGTCCAAATTCCACGAGTTGCATATGCAATTAGTACCGCAATCGCCTTATTCGCCGGATCTAGCCCCTTCCGACTTCCACCTTTTTCCAAAATTGAAAACGGCACTAATTGAAAAGAAATTTTCGTCTAACGACGAGCTTATCATCTTCGTAAATGAGTATTTTGCAAGCCTTCCGGAATCGCATTTTAGAGATGGAATAAGGGCATTGGAGCACCGTTGGAATAAATGTATTGCTCTTTTAGGAGAATATGTTGAAAAATAAAAATTATTTTGTATTTAAAAAATTCGTTTTTCTTTTCCATTCTCACTACTTGTCAAATTACCCTGGTATATTACTTTGCATTGCATTTCATGCATATTTTTTAAGTTTCTGTATTCTTCCCTTTGACCAAACTTCCGTGAACAGTAGTGTATTTTAAAGTAGTTCGTGTTAGAGAAAAAAATACAGAAAGAACTGCTTTCACGTTGTCTCACTTCAATAAACAAGAAATATTTCTTTGCACTAAATAAAGCTTATTCACAATACTCCAACAAACATATTTATTTTCCCATTTTCTGCCCAGCATATGTATTTATCCACGGTCTCAGTTGACACAACGATTTGGCAAAACAACTTGTGTGGTCTCGAAATCGCACCTCTTTCACCAGGTGTGAAAATTATCCGTAATCCTTAACGCCTAAGCGCCGTCACACACACACACATATACAAACACAACAGTTGCCAATTGACTCAAAATGGCCACTTACGAACAGCTGATTGCACTTGACTTGCTACGATTTAAAGCGGTTGAGTATGGATTTATTTGAATAAACGCACGTGTTTTCAATTGCTTATTTGTGTGGGGTCTTCGATTGTCAACTACATCTTGATCTAACAGAAATCCGTGTATTTTCCCGTTTCGCACGTTTGATAAATAGATACATCAGTTGGTAGGTTCGAGTGCGTTTATTAGAAACCATTTGAGGGGTCTTTTTTGCAGTTTTGTGCGTTCTTAGGGCACACACAAAGTGCGTTTAAGAAACTATTGTGTCAATCTATGGTGAATGCGGACATATAGGCAAACGTTTACTGTAATTTTATGCCGTAACAATATGAAAAGGAATAGAATCTCAAGCAATTTATGCACTTACTTTCCAAGTAATTTGATTTATGTACACTTAAATTTTGACTATTTACTTATGCAAATGTATTAATAACTTTTTTTTAAATTAAAAATGTATTTTAATTAGATTACGATCTACTTCGATATCAACAAAGAGAGACAGACAATTTATATTATAATTGGTACGAATTGTAAGAAATAGTAATGCAAATGATAAAAATTGCACTGCTTGCTAAATACTTAAAAAATTAATTAAACAATAATAATGAATGCTTAAGTTAAAAAAATAAAAATAAATATTCAGTGACTTTTTTTCATTTTCGACAAATAACACGACTTGTGAGTCGAAGGGGACGACATTGAATTTCACGTTTACTTGCAATATAGTTTTTTTAAAGGCTGTAAGGGGAATACAATATTAAAACTGGTCCAAGAACAACGATTAGTTTAATTCTAAAATCATATGACTACATGAACTTGATATTTAAATTCCACTCAATGTCGTTTCTTAGTTTCTTCCAATGCCCACAAAAGACTACACACTAGTACTGCTCTACTTTTAATCACAATACGAGGATAGTTTGACAAGTAGTGAGAATGACACATAGGTGGCGTTGTGATTGGTAAAACAAATGCAGTGTGATTTAGGTTGCCTATTTATATGTTTACATTCCGATATTTAGATAAATCGGTTGATTTGTTTATTTTTGACAGCTGATTGAAAAAGAAGCATCACGTCGTTTTGTTAAAATGGAAAAAGCAGAGTATCGTGCGGTGAATAAATACTTCGTAATTAAGGGTATGAAAGCTACCGAAATAAAAGAGTTACGGGAAACATTAGGTGAATTTGCTCCATCATCTGCCACAATAAGTAGATGGGTAAATGAATTTAAACGTGGTAGAACAAACTGTGTTGATGAAGCGCGCTCTGGAGCACAGAAAATCGTGACTTCTAAGGAAATGATTATAAAAATCCATAATATTATTACGCAAGATCGATGACTCAAAGCGAGAGAGATAGCAAACCTGGTAAATATTTCAACAGAACGCGTACACCACATTTTAACGAAAGAATTGGGCCTTTCCAAGCTTTCGGCAAGATGGGTGCCGCGATTGCTTACGACCGATCAAAAGTTCACCCGTTTGCGCATTTCCAATGAGTGTTTGGACCTTTATAAGCGGAATCCGGTTGATTGTTGTAGGCGATTTGTTACTTGCGATGAAACTTGGATACACTACAGTACACCCGAAACTAAACAACAGTCGAAACAATGGTTAGAACGTGGTTCTGTACCTCCAAAGAAACCGAAAACCACTTTATCGGCAAACAAAGTGATGGCTTCAATGTTTTGGGATTCAAACGCCATTTTGCTCATTGATTACCTTCAGAAAGGTGCCACAATAAATGGACAATATTATGCAGAACTTCTACAAAAATTAAATGTTGAGATTCGTGCTAAACGACCAGGAATGGCAAAGAAAATGATTCTGTTTCACCAAGACAACGCTCCCTCGCATACCAGCACAGTTGTGATGTCCAAAATCCACGAGTTGTTTTGCCAATAAGACCGCATGCGCCTTATTCGCCGGATCTAACCCCTTCCGACTTCCACCTTCTTCCAAAATAGAAAACGGCTCTAGATGGAAAGAAATTTCCGTCTAACGACGAGCTTATCATCTTCGTAAATGAGTATTTTGCAAGCCTTCCCGAATCGCATTTTAGAGATGTAAGGGCATTGGAGCACCGTTGGAATAAATGTATTGCTCTTTTAGGAGAATATATGGAAAAATAAGAATTATTTTGTATTTAAAAGATTCGTTTTTCTTTTCCATTCGCTGCTGAATTATTATGTCAACCATTGTCATGCCACTACCAAGTAATAGGGTCCTCGACAATTTAAGCTCGAAAGTAAACTGAAGCAGACATAGAGACGAAACTACGGGTTGTTTGTTGGGAAGTATCAAGGTCAATGACATTCCAATTACAGCCTCGCCCGATGCGGCTGCGCGATGCAGTGCAGTCTCGTTATTTAAGTGCCACACCTCGTATGTGAAGACATTGATTAAATATTCGTAATCCATAAAACCACAAACATCTTCTCCAGGGCGGAAACTTTTATTTAATTTCTAGGATTTTAATAAACGATGGCTTAACAAAAAATAATAGTGTCCATTAATTTCCCATCGTAAAGAACTTAATTATATATTTATATTGGGTCTAGGAAAAAGTTCGTGGCGTTTTTTCAGTAAAATTCAACTGGTCCCCGCATGGCGCGTGGACGAATTCATTTAAACCGAATATGCTCCATTATTATCGACAATGTTCGCCATTTTTTTGGTAGATCCATGATCCCATCGGTGAAAAACTTCTGTGGTTTCTGGTCGAAAAACTGAATCAAGTAGTTTTCACAGGCTTCTTTTGAAACCAACTTAATTCCATTGAGAGAGTTCTGCAGAGATCGAAACAGATGATAGTCAGAGGGTGCTATATCCGGACTGTAAGGTGGGTGCATCAAAACTTCCCAACCAAACTCTCTCAATTTTTGACGGGTCATCAAAGAAGTGTGTGGTCGGGCGTTGTCATGATGGAAGACAACACCTTTCCTATTAATCAATTCGGGCCGTTTTCTTTCAATCGCCTGGCGTAATCTCTCTAGTTGTGCACAGTAGAGTTGAGAATCAATCGTCTGACCAGTTGGAAGTAGCTCGTAGTGGACGATTCCCCTCCAGTCCCACCATACACACAGCATCACTTTTTTTGGCGTCAATGTTGGCTTAGCGAACGCTTGTGACGGCTCACCATCCTTTATCCACGATCTTTTACGCTTCCGATTATCGTACGTAATCCATTTTTCATCTCCGGTTATTAAACGTTTTAGAAACGGCTCGATTTCATTCCGTTTCAGCAGCGCATCGCAGATGTTAATTCGGTCAATCATGTTTTTCACGCTCAACTCATGAGGAACCCATACGTCAAGCTTTTTTTTGTATCCAGCTTTGTGTAAATGGTTCAAAACAGTTTTGTGGTCAATGCCTAGCTCCATGCCAATATCGACACTGCTGATATGCTTATCTTGTTGGACTTTTTCAAGAATTTCATCAGATTTTTCAGTGATTGGACGACCGGAGCGTGACTCATCTTTCACATTGAAATTTCCAGAACGAAAGCCAGCGAACCATTTCCGCGCAACAGATTTCGATAAAGTACCTTCACCGTACACAGCACAAATTTTATCACAAGCCTGCGCAGCGTTCTTCCCCTTATCATAATAATATTGCAGAATATAGCGAAATTTCTCATTATTCTTCTCCATTTTCAAGTGCGAATAACTTTCCAACCACTGCACCGATTACAATGTTTCTACGCTCAAACTAACGTTCGGAAGGTCATCTAAAAAACGAGCCGTCGGTGGTATCGCTGTGACTTGTTGTTATATAGTTATCGACAACCAATGCCATATACTTTTTACCCAATATATACTTATCTACATGAAAGTAATCTGATTGTAGATTTTAAATATTAGACATGTTTCTATAATGCGATTTATGGCTTATTAAAGGACTCAAAGCTATGATGCCAGGTGGCCTAATGGGTAAGGCAGTCGTCTAACAAACGGTAGATAGAGGTTCGAGTCCTTCTCCAGCGCAAAAATTTTTAAATATAATAGTTTCTGGGATTTTAATTAACGATGGCGTAGCCGAAAACAAAAATTTTTGACGAACATCTTATGTAATTACACGCATTTTATTATGTTTAAATCTTATTAATGTATCCACTTACATACATGAACTTTATGGACGGTTTATAAGCTGTTTATAAGCTATCAATAAGGGAATATTTTAAATAATAATTTGTATTTATATTAGTTTTAAACTATACAAATGTTAAAATATTTTCTTCAGACTGCACAGACATGCGACTTCATATGAAGTACCTCATTTAACGGTGTACTCTCTTCTATATTATTTATAATACGTAAACGTCCGAAAGAATGTAATTAGCCCGTTCTAGGAGGTAATAAATCGTATTTTGTGCGATCTGAGGCGCCTGTGAAATTGTTCTCGCGGTAAACGAGCCTCATACACGCCGACCGCGACTTCGAATCATCAATCTCGAGATCGGAATGGTTGGAGCGGACCTTTCGGTTGATCGGTGGCCCCCTCGATAAATGATTGATTTTATTCTCCTTCTACTATGTAACTTTAAGGGGGTTATTTTTTTATAAAATAGTTGTAAACGTGATGTTAAGAAATTATAAGCATCGAGTTGAAGAGATACTGGGGATTATGGTCATGTAATTTAACGTTGTCAGTTGTTACAACGTTTAAAAATGAAAAGAGAATCTGCTTTTAACGTTGTTGATATACAGTCTCACGAAGATTGAATTTTCTTTTCGTGTTTTAAGTAAGTGAGTGACTGTTAATCACTTCCATAAGACAGAATCTAGAGTTTAGTAAGCCACATTTCATACGGAACGTTTACTAAACTTCGGCAAACATTCGGGAGGTTATTGCTTGAGCTGCTTTAAAATTTTGTCTTCGAATGACTTTCGGAAAGACGCTCTGTTTCGAAGGTAGAGGGCAGTAAAAGTTTGCGAGGAGGAAATGACGCTTTATTATTTACCCTTACATGGATAGATTCCTTATCTACAAAACCTGCTAGAAATAATTAGAACTAGCTAGGATATATACATTCAATCGTCTCCTCATTGACTGATGAACTCTTTCAAAAACAAAGGGGTCTCTTATTGCATGATATCAATAAATCATTGCATTTCTTAAAACCTTCTTCATTTACCACTGGAGTAATGTATACTAATGACTTCGAATGCCCCTATAGGCAAAAATTCAAAGGATTTAAGCTCAGAGTTTGAGCAAGCAGTAAATGAAGTCCAACCAATTCAGCTATCTTGACATGTTACGTTTAAAAACTAATGAGTAATCACATTAAAATATGTGAACCTCAATAAATTTCTCGTTGCCAGTGGTAAATCCTCTAGAAAACTAGATTGTGATTTTTTAAAAAATTTCTATGCATCTCACCAGCAAGTCTTCTTACTAGAAATACTAGTCCGGTTAGCTAGTTACTCACAATTCCAATCTAAACAGTTAATGAAAATTGATGTTGAAAACGATTTTTTAGTATTGCGGGGTTTTCATCAGCCAATACGAAGTTCCTAATTGCATTTCTTGAAAAAAGTGCTTCATTGGTGAAAAAAATCAACGCAAATAGTTGAGGAATTTTAACCAATTAATGCAGAAACAATTCACAGAATGCAATAAGTGGAAATCAATAGAATTTAGTGTCTGAACGAGCTGAAGATGGTATAAACACAAATACTGCTTTTTCAAAATTTCACCACTTTTATTACATTGAAATTATTAGCTAATCAATTTTATTGTTGTTGCTGTGTTTGACTTCCTGGTCTTCCATTACGTGCAACTATACCTACTTCATAAGTACGTCGATGAGTATGTTGGAAGGTTTTCCTAACTGATACTTGACGATTGGAAAATCATTTATTGTACAATCGCCTAAACTCTAACTCTCTTTGTTGGCAAGTTCATACATAAAAAGTATATCATCAACTGGAAGTCTATATATCGATTCATATTAGAGATCCTCAATAACGAAAGTTTAATCATCAAACGAAAATACGAGACACGATTAATTTTAACAACCCGCAAAGAAGGAAAATTGCGAGTCACAATGGAAACATAACCAACAATGTATGAAATATACGGTTAAATGGTGTTTTCGATATCTACACTAACTTCGTCCGGCTGCAGACAAATGTTAAAAACATAAAAACGAATTTCTGGTTCTTTCTGGTATTTGGTAGGTTCAGTTCTGTACACCACAGTTTTAAAAATATCCAAACTTTCATTAGTTTGTTTGTTCGAAACAAAACGTCCTTCCAGAAATTATCCGAGAACAAAGAAATCTGAAAATAGTCCAAGGGTTTTTGCCATATGTTTAGCAAACACTCCGTATATTATTGTCAACCTTTAACTAAATAAAATTGGCAACTAAGTACTTTCGGTTTTGTAGTATAAAATAAAACACTTTTTTTTTAAACAAAAAATAGTTTTTAATCAATTATATATTTTCCATTTTGCTCAATGACCTTTTCCCATCTTTCTTTCCGCGCTCATAAAATTTCTGGTCCTTATCAGCAAAAAACTGAACCAGGTGCGAGTGAAGGTCATCGTCATTTGTGAAAGTTTTACCATTCAAAGAATTCTGCAAACTTCGAAATAAATGGTAATCAGATGGTGCTAGGTCAGGGCTGTATGGGGGATGTGGCATCACTTCCTAGCCAAGCTCCAATAGTTTCCCACGAGTTGCCAAAGATGTGTGAGGCCTTGCATTATCTTGGTGGCAAACTACACCTTTCCGATTTGACAATTCTGGTCGTTTTTCTTTGATTGCTTCAACCAGTTTTATTAATTGTTGACCGTAAACTTCAGAATTGATCGTTTGGTTCCTTGGAAGCAGCTCAAAAAACACAACACCTTTGTAATCCCACCAAACTGAGAGCATGATTTTTTTGGATGCAATTCAGCTTTCGATGTGGTTTGAGCTGGTTTATCGTGTTTGCTCCATGATCATTTTCGAACTATGTTACTGTACAGGACCCATTTTTCATCACCAGTGATGATTCTTTTCAAGAAAGGGTCGGTTTCATTTCGTCTAAGGTGCATTACGCAGAAGTTCAATCTTTGTGTTAAATAAATTTCTTTCAATTCGTGAGGTACCTAAATATCAAGCTTCATAACTAGCCTGAGACATTCTAAATGTTTTTCAATTGTTGTTTGTGATACATGTAGCCTCTATGCAACCTCTCGAACAGTTATATGACGATTCTCTATTGCCAACCCAATATATTACATTATTGCTTATCTCAATAGTAGGCATTTTTATAGCATAACGAAAGTGATTTCTACACAATTTTTATTTGCAAAAATAAACTATTTAATTTCTCCTCATTGTTTAAATCCATTACGTAACAAACAAATACCAATTCAAAATATAAAATTATTATTTCAAGCATAATACATCTATCACGTTCGTGTTGATTAAGGCTTAAATAATTTTAATATATATTATTGTATAAAGCATACACTAATGATTCATATAAACTTTACAAATGACAATGCTTCACTTGACGACAACATTACTTTTCCTTGTTTCGTTTAAGTAACGGCAGGGGGCCGTCACTGACACATAGGAGGCACAAGAACTGGTCCCTTACAATCTAACACAATCGGCCATACAATTTATACAATCGTAACTATCCGTTTATTTTGTTATCATTATTGTAATTATTTCGAACCTGGTGTCCGTTCGTTTTCTTTGATATCAATTTTTTCTTCTTCTTAGTGTTCGTCCTCTTTGTTCATCTTTGTAATATACGTTTTGATTAATGTATAGGTTTATTATGTTAATTCTCCTTTCATCGATAAACTTGTTTTGATTAATTATACTCTTTTATTTTAATTTCAAACAGAAATCGGTAAACTGTAAATACAACTACGGATTTAATAATAATAATAAATTTAAGAAGAATAAATTGTCGTTTACATTTTAATTTACATGAATAACTTGATCAGTTCTGGCAATTTAAACGCACAATAGATTCTGTTCATTTGCCAAGTCCCTGGGAATGAAGATGACTGTATGGATTGATTGAAAATTTTGACAAGTGGATTCACGAAAATATTAGCACAATCTTTAACCAAGTAAGCAGAAATATCGTTGGCTCCAGCAGTACACTTGCTTTTGAGTTTCCTAATGGTCTCAATAACATCATCTTGTGATACACAAGAAACGGTGTTACATAAAAATTTGATGCAAAAGCGCCAACAATAGCTTGAAACTCAAAGTATTCTTTGTTGCTATGATATACTTTACTGGGAATTCTTGATGTGTTCCTCTTCAAATTGACTATAGACTAAAATTGGAAAAAATCCTAAACCATCATCTCCTGTATCTCTTGTATTGGGTTGGCAACTAAGTACTTTCGGTTTTGTAGTATAAAATAAAACACTTTTTTTTTAAACAAAGAATAATTTTTAATCAATTATATATTTTCCATTTTGCTCAATGATCTTTTGCCATCTTTCTTTCAGCTGCATGATTCCGCGCTTATAACTCATACTTAGTTGCCAACCCTATACATAACAGCTGTAACTACCAGAGAGATCCATCTTCAAAATCCTGCGAATTATGTTTATTTTATATTAATTTGCACAGTATGCTAAACTAATTGTGTTATCCTTTAAATGCATTCGTCTGTTGAATAACAAAGATTATTACTATTATTATTATTAATCTAAAATACTGCAGTCATATCATAATTGTCATACTGCATGTAAGTGGAAATATATAAGCTTTTTGATCAATTGAAAATAATTAGCTTCGTGCCAACTCAGTGGCTGTGCGGAAAGCGCTGCTTTTGTTCTTTAATCAATATAAAAATACCACCGGAAGTCATCGTTTGTTACAAGAAACTTATCCTCAATATGTTCCATCAGAAATAACATCTCTGGTTTGCGCGGATTAAAAGTGGAGATTTTGGCATGGAATAGAAAGACTGCCCGTGTCAAGTGAAAAATTTTGAAGATGAATAATTGCAGACATTACACGATGAAGATTCGAATTATACACAGGAAGAACTTGCGGAAACATTAAATGGTTACCAGTCAATCATTTTCAGAGGTTTGAAAACTATTGGAATGCTTCAAAAGCTGGGTAATTGGACTCCGTGCGAATCGACGTCGAGAGACACTCGTTTCCGAGCTGTTTCAAGGACAGAAATAGAAAAATATATTACCTCTAATTGTGGCCGGAGATGAAAGGTAGATAAACTATGATAATCCAAGAAAAAGAAAGTGTAAGGGCGATGTGGACAACCATTGAAATCAACCTCAATCTTAACATCAACACTAAAGCGGAATATCTATAGTTGAAAGGTCATTCCTTTTGGTGAATCTAACGAGATGTAATCTAATATGAGATACCATAATTTGGTGAAACCATTAATGGTTCACCACCAAAAATAATTAGTAAAACTGTGTCGTCCATTGAAGAATAAATAGTCAGAATGCGATGAAAGACACAACGGATATACTGAAAAGAAGGGCGGCTAGAGTGGCGAAGGTAATACCACCACCAATTTCAGAGGAAGAGTCTGTGGTTCCAGACTAACCTGGGAAGACATCATTAGATAAATGGTAATGATGTGGAAAGTGGGAGAGAATCAACCCAGACCCTTCTCAGGAGGATGGAGGAATCGACGGTGGACGGAAGGAACGAGCGCCGGAGGACCTGAGGTGGCTACTACTTCGCGCACAAAAAAGTAACGAAAAGAGAAACAAAAATAATATTATTTTTTAACAAAAAAATAAATAAAAATAAAATAAAAGAATATTTAATCAATATTTCTTCCTAGACAATATAGTAGATATATATATTTTAAACAACGTTGAATATTATTTAGAAAACGATGTGAAATTGATAGTATACATATATTATGTCGTTGAAAAGCCCATTATGCAATTAGAAACACAATCACTATCATTCCCTTTATATAACTACGATACAACCATGATGTAGAAAAGGAATTGATTTAACAAGTACTACGCCATCCGCCATATTCTTCATATATTCTTCCTTCAAAATAGATGTTCCTTTCGATGCAAAATCACCTGTTTGGAAACAGTTTACTTCTCTTGAAGACTCCAAAAAATCGATTAATTTATGTACATCGTCAAAAGACGAGTAATGCTATCCATATCTCGTTTGAACGATGGGAAAATAGTACTTGGATATACAATATTTTAAGTAAAATGTATTTTCATTATTTGTTTAAACAAATGTTCTTTTTCTTGCAAAAAAAATACGGTGTTTTTTCAATGCATATTATCTAAATATAAATCTAAATAAAAGCCTATTTCTTTTTGTTTCTTTAACTTACTAGCGCTTTAGAAATGAAAAAGTTTTCTAGTCGATCAAATATTAGATATCATTCATTCTTCTCATGATTTGTTGTTTCATTTTTATTTAATTTTATCAAAATTTGATACATAATAATTTGGATTAATTTAGAAAATGTACATTAAAAAATTCACTTACGAAAATTCTAAATGCTCCCTCCAATATAAACCTAAACAAAAAAAAAATAGGGGAATTATTTTTAAATAACCGTGTGCTGTTTACCGTTGATAACCGACGATCGGATTCCCACATTTTAGGACACTCTTTGATCCACATCGTTTTATCTACTCCGGATCAAAACGTATCAGTCTACTTATCGGAAACTTGTAACCTTTAATCATCCCGAATTTCTCCATCGACCCAAGCCAATACTTAACGTCTCCTTCTCACGCTCGTACATCTCGAATAAATACGTCTTTTTCTGTGGATTCCAAACTGTTTTATTTTTGACAAATATACAGATTGACATGACTGAATGCTTACCTAATCACATTTAATCTTCGGCGAGGAACAGTAACGTTAAGATTAAAACAAGAAAAAAGTTAAATAAATTATAAATTTACTAACAAGCGGTCTGTGTCAACAGTGTTTTGGATTTTTGTCTTTTTTTTTCTTACTGGATCTTTTTACTGTCTTTTTTACATACTATTCTTCTTTCTTTTTTAAAGTATTTTTTTTCGTCAATTAACGTAGGCGTTTAAAACTTCTTGGTTTGGATGTACATACAAATATGTATACGTATGTAACTTGTATATATATATGTACACATATAAAGTCATTAAAATAGTATACTTACCTTTTTTACGATACTGATTATAAAATGTAAATTGTTAATTACCGAAAATTATTTTTATTACAACCGATGCCTAATTTTATTGTATTTATTGCTAGTGGCTGTAGTTTCTGTTGCAGTAGATGCGCCCAGTTCCCCACAGGATCTAGTGAAAGAAGATGATGACATTTTAACAACCTTTCTCTTACATTCAATTAACAGTGTAATGCGCTTGAGTTGTATAGTTATAATATTAGATGTGTTCTCGAGTTAAGAACGAAAAGAAAAATCAAGTGGGCGTTTTTGGTTAGGTAATAGGAGAACACCTACTTACGATATTGAGTTTTGTGATGGTATATTAGAAGTGTCTTGTAATTATTATTCATATGAAATAATTTAATTTTAATACACATAATCAACGAAAGTGGTCTGCCGAAGGAATATTTTTAATTGAAAGCGACGAATGATTATACAGACTCTTTATATTAATTATGTTTTAATGTCCATTAGAATATACTCAGTTTCACGATATAAATGACTACATTGAACAATTTTCAAGGTTTATTAGGTAGCCCGATTTTTTTTGGCAAAATGACAACATAAATTAATGACACAATTGTACGTCAATCTCTCAGATAGAAGTGAAAGCACCTATGTCAATATCAAATATAATAAACTATATTAAAAGTTAATGAAACACTTTGCCACAAAGTGAATATATATTCCGACAGCTAAGTTATCATCATCAGCAGTAGAAAAATTAGTAACTCGTGCAGAGAAAAAATGAAAAGCTGTCAGATATCTGTTGAGTATCACTTTAAGAAGACTCAGTTATAAACAAATTAAGGGACGATTAATGGACTGTGATATTTTTGGTGGAAAATAAAAAAAATGGATTTAGGGATTTAAAATCTTTTGAATTTTGAACTGTTTTTTCATTAAAAAATATCCTTATTCCTAAGAAAAACCTCTTGACCTCAAAATTAAAGAATCAAGCGTGTGCAACCGAAAAGAGGATGTCCATTAATTAGTATTCAATCGGTCTTATAATAAAGATACATATCAAGACGATAGAAGTAAAATTTATCTTAAATTACATGATCTAGTCATAACAAAAGTATAGCCATCGGTTTGTTCAATAGGTTTTATCGTTCGATAAGAAAAACACAATTGTATGATTCGAAATACATTTTATTATAACATATGTTATAATATAACCTCCCTGAACTTCAATACACTTGTTCCGGTGATCTTCTAATTTATGGTTTTGATCTCCGAAGTGAAAATCCGGAAGAGTGTCAAACTATCCTTCCACGGCTGCTATTACGTCTTTGGTCGATGGAAATCGTTTTTTACGCATGAATTTTTTAGGATGTGGGAATAGTCAGAAATCAGAGGGAGCTAAATCTGGCGAATAGGGTGGATGTTGCAAAAATTCGTACTTCAATTCACTGATTTTTGCGGTGGCGTTTTGAGCTGTGTCAGAGGGCGTATACTTTGATGAAAAATGACTTTATTTCTTGTGTAAACCACATCCAACTGATCCAGAAGGTTATAATAATAATCTGAGTTTATATTTTTCCAATTTGGAGGTAATCCACCAACAAAATTCCTTTTGCATTCTTTTTGCTAACACCTTCTTGACTGATTTCTGGACCCTAACTCCTTAATTTCTTGTTTTGATTGAGACTCATGGTAGTAGACTTAAGTCCCATCCATAGTAATGAAGCGACGCACAAAATCGTTTTTATTCTTTCTAAAATACTTAAAATGTTGCTGAGATACTCACATATTCCGTTGTTAACCAAAATATTGCTCACACTTCCTAATAAGATGCTAATGAGGACTTCCATTAAATCTCTCTCGGTTAATCGACGATCTTCCAAAACCATATCCTGTATTTTTGGTACGATTTCTGGTGTTGATGCACTTTTTGGACGTCCTTCACGTGAATCGTTTTTAAGACTTGTACGACCACGTTTAAATTCGGCAACCCATCTTTCTACTGTCCTAATTAAAGGTGAAGAGTCCTTATACACTTTTAACAATTATTCATGAATTTGTTTTGGTGCTACATCTTCCAAACATTATTATATATAAATTATCATTGCACGATATTCAATTTTTTCCACTGCGACACGTCTACTTTGAACACCCGTAAATATACGAATGAGATAATATAAAATAAGAAAACTTCATACGTGTTCATAAAAAGTAGTACAATTTTTATAAAAATAAAACGACGAACCTAATAGCGCCATCTCTTATGGAACGAGAAAACTTATTGAACAACCTGGTATATATTGGTACGATATAAATTTATGAGTGGAATTAATTACCTTATTCACCCGTTAACTATGTTACATGTGACAAATTGCTTGCATTCTATGCATGTCATGTTAAATTTCATATTCGACAATGTAATAATAAATACAATACACCAAACAATTAAATGAAATGGAACTATAATTCAGGTTGTTACATATGAAATGTCCGATTTTGTAAGGAATAAAAAATAGTCTAAATTTAAAAAATATAAATATTTATTCTGCAAAATAGACTCCATTTACATCAATAGTTTGCTACCAACAGCCTGGAAAATGAAAATTCCCTTTGAAAAGAAATCAAATAGGTTTTACGGCTCACATTTTGCTCAAACACTGCTTTGCCATCCTTCTTTCAGCTGGAAGTCCCTATTCTTTAAGTGATTGTCTAAACTTCGAAAAAAATGAAAATCAGTTGGCGAAAGGTCAGGTGAATAAGGTGGCTGAGGGAGAATTTCGTAGCCAAATGCCGAAAGTTTTTGGATTGTCTGTCGTGCAACATGAGGTCTTACATTATCATGAAGAAGTATGGGTCCATGTCTATTGATTAGTGAGGGCTGCAAACGGCTCAATTTTCCATGCATAGTTTCCAGTTCGGCACAATAGGACGCTGCCGTGATGGTTTCATCCAGGTTGCAAAAATGAATAAACATCAGAATAATACCCTTACTGGTCCACCATACAGTCAAAAACCATAATATTTCGCGGGTGAAGTGATGCTCGTGCATGCTGTTTTGGTGCTTCACCTCGATCTAACCATTGTCCTGACCGTCTCCGATTATCATAAAGTATCCACTTTTCGTCACACGTTACCACTCGATGAAGAAAGGGTTCAACTTTCTGTCGATTAGCCAAAGAGGTAGCCACCTTTAATTGACGGAGCTTATTGGCTTCCGTTAATTGGTGAGGTATCTAAATATCAAGATTCTTCACTTTGCCAAGAAGAAATTTTAAATGTTTTTCAATGTTGTGTGCAATGGACACTTGAAATGTTTCTGCAAGGCTACGCACTATTGTCGACGGATTACTTTCAACTTCTACACGCAGCTCTTCGTCATTAACGGTACTACGCGCATATCCGCGAGGCTCATTTTCCAAGTCAAAATTTCCCTCGCTTAATTTTTTAAACCATCGCTGTAATGTGCGTTCATTACACGCAATTAGCACCATAAACGTCTGATTAATTTCTCGCGTTGCTGCAGCTGCATTTAATCCCTTTTCAAATGAAAGAGGTAAATTGCCCGAAAATGTTCTTGCCGACAGCATTTGAAATTAGGCCACAACTAATACTTTAATAAAAATCAATCTTGCTTCCAAGAAATGGAACAGGTACACACTACAAAATAAATAACCTTTTCTACAAATACAATAATAATTTTCACCAAAAACATACACGTCTTCACACAGGTGCGATTCAGTTCAGACTGAAGGAATATATATATATATATATATATATATATATATATACATATGTATATATGCCTGGTCCTCATTATCAATAATTCTCGATGTAAATCGTGTATAAAACATGCTAAATTTGAAGTACTGCTGATGTGGAAAGGTAAATTAATTAACAGAATTGTAGAGATCCTTCCTTTTGCAAAATAGGACATGTGCATACAGTTTTTTCAGCGCTGAGGAAATTTCGAAACAAAAGTTGCAGTGAAAAATAATATACAAATGTTCAGCAAAGGCAGATGCGTAATCCAAAAGCAAAAAACTGAATATGTCGTCAGATGCTGCAGTTAGAATTAATGATGTTCCGAATAAGTCAATAATTCCTTGGTATTTGTATCTATTTAAATAGAATTAAATGAAAATTATTATTTTACTTAGAAAAACTGTAACGCAACATTCGATTACGTTAATTGCCCGCTCGCTTCCATTTGAAAATTAATCATCCGAAAGACAATATTAATGAAGCAGAAAAAGCTGAAAGAAGATAATGAAAAGTTCAACGTCTACACACGAGACAATATTTACGACAAAGGAACACTTAAAAATATGAGTTAATGTTACGACTTTAGTAACATATGTACCTATTTTCTCGAAGGTAGAAGAAATACAATCTTTATAACCCAGATAACTTATTTTCATAATGTCCCGCATTTTAATAAGAACAAATGCCTCTGTTTAACGTCCGCAGCCGTTTATTATAAATTATTGCCCCGTTTTTATTTGATTCAGGTCGAGGCTGAAGATACATACCTACATATACATACGTACAATTTTTTTCAGAAACTCATAACTTTTACGTTGTTCCGAGTTAATTTTGTTTTTATATCATCTGGCGCCTCTTTCATTCCTCTCTTATAGTTTTCTTTTCTGCTTCTTTAACTCATCTATTCTTCGACTTTGTTCAGTATTTTCTTGTACGCCGTAGACTAGACTCGTTGTTTATGAATATATGAGTATTGTCTGGAGTTCCAAGTGTAATTCTACTAAATTTTTAATTAAAATTAAGAATGTAAAATAAATTTACTATAAATACCCTGATTTACACTACATAATATGAAGGTAATACAGTACCTGGCAATTGAATTAGACACACCTTTATGTATTAAAAAATTTATAATACAAGCCGTTCGTATTTAAACATATGGCAAATCTTCGAGGTACACAAATTTAGTTGTTCAAAGATCTATTCCTAGAAAGAAAAACCATTATATTACAATTATATTTTTAGGAAGATGCCCTTATTATCGGTTTTGGGTCAAGTATCTGCTATTAGAGTCTAGACACACATACCAGGTCGGCTGAAAAGTCCCCGGTCTGACACATAGATGGTGTTACTGTTATTAAATCCATATGTTTTTAGATAGTACTAACCTTCAAACGAACCGTGTCAAAATTTGACAGCAATCCGACCATTAGTTACTGAGATATTGCGTTAAGAATGAAGCTACTTTTGTTATTTAAAAAAATGGAAAAAAAAGAACTTCGTGTGCTGATAAAGTACTGCTTTTGAAGCTGTTTTTGAGTCGATATGTGACAATGGATGAAACATAGATTCATCACTACACTCCAGAGTCCAATCGACAGTCAGCCGAGTGGACTGCACATGATGAACCGGCTCCAAAGCGTGGAAAGACGCAACAGTCAGCTGGAAAAGTTATGGCGTCAGTTTTTTGGGATGCGCATGGAATAATTTTTATAGATTATCTTAAAAAGGGCCAGTCCATCAACAGCGACTATTATACAGCGTTATTGGACCGTTTGAAGAACGAAATCGCAAAAAAACGGCCCCATATGAAGAAGAAGAAAGTGCTGTTTCACCAAGACAATGCACCGTGTCACAAATCAATGAAAACAATAGCCAAATTAAGTGAATTGGGTTTCGAATTACTTCCCCATCCACCGTACTTTCCAGATGTGGTCCCCAGCGACTATTTCCTGTTTGCAGACCTCAAGAGAATGCTCGCCGGAAAGAAATTTAGCAGGGATGAGGAGGTGATCGCCGAAACTGAGGCCTATTTCGAGGCTAAAGACAATTCGTACTACAAAAATGGTATCGAAAAGTTGGAAGAACGCTATAATCGGTGTATCGCCCTCGAAGGCAACTATGTTGAATAATAAAATCGAATTTTGCCAAAAAACTGTGTTTTACTATGGTAGACCGGGGACTTTTCAGTTCGACTGTTAATGAAAGATATGAAAGCACTACGAATAATTTCAATTTCAGTTGAAATTTGTACATGCTCGTGTTAGGAAGTGTTTTAAAGTGTTTTACAACATAATCTCCTTTCAGCTCTATACACTTTTCCCAGCGATGTTCAATAAGTTCGATACCCTTTTCATAATAGGAACTGTCTTGCTCCTCAAAATAGCCATTGACTGCCGACATCACATCTTCATCGTTGGAAAATCTTCGTCCACTAAGCCATTTTTTTCAAGTTTGGGAATAGAAAATAATCCGAGAGGACTAAATCTAGCGAATAGGGTGCATGAGGTATCAATTCAAACTTTAATTCATTAATTTTCGCCATTGCAGTAACGAATTTGTGAGCGGGTGCATTAGAAACACGGTTAACGAGCAGCAGTATCTCGCTATGTTACAAAACTGGTTGTTTCCGAAGCTGCACGAAGACAACTTCATTTTTCAACAAGACAGGGTACCCCCTCATGTCTGCAAAATACAGTATTGCCAAGCCTTATCTTCGAATATAAAAAGCAAAAACTTATTTTACAGTTATGTGATTCCCATAACCGATTTTGTTACAGAACGTTGAATATGAAGGGATTGGCCGGTAGACACGAAGGATGACTCCACCATCATTTAAATGCAGAAGTTCTTCAGCTGCTCAATCGTCACCACAGAGTCCGAAAACTGAAGAGAATGAAACTATATGAGCTTGTGTAATGAATCTGTGTTCAAAGTAGTGTACAGCGCGCGATTTAAATGTTTTCCAAGATAATCATTAATCACTGGAAACTAAAGAACATTGTAGGGTGACATTCGAGAATAGGTACTTTATATTTAAGATTTGTCGAAGAAATATTAATGATTGGTATGTACAAGCTAGTTTCAACTGTATACCTATATATACATATTTGTATATATTATGAAAAAAAATGGTGCAAATATACGACTACAAATAAAAACTTTATTAAAAAACGATATGGTCTTTTTCTGTGTCCTGATTTAGTTCGACTACTCTTCATGTAGCAATCAAATTTATAAACATTTTGCCATCACTAAACTATAAATTGTTTTTATTCGCTGTTATGTGTATTACTAGATCAAAGCAGTCGTTAAAACTTTTTCAAAATCAGGAATCAAACTTTTTTAATGTAATTATAACTCTTATCCTGTTAAATAAATTATAAAATGGCAGAATGTTCAGCACTTGAAGATTATTTTGTAATTCATTAGCTTAATTATAAGCCACCTGTAAAAATCTCTTTTAAATCTTGGTGTACATACATGCGGCGTTGGAAAGTTTTATCAGCACATCGTTTCCATATTCACTTGAATTTCAACATGTGATTATTCTTTTACTTTTCTTAAAATCTCTCTCTTTTCATTACTGAATTTACAACACCTAAAATATATATATTGAATTTCTAGTATATATATAAAGAGTATATATAATCGAGACTACATACATAGTACATGTATGGCTATGTATGAAGTGTATGTATTGTATGTTGGGGACTTTATGGTGTCGAAGAGTTTCTACATGCGATTCATTGAGAGAATGCGTGGGTTGGCCAGGAGGGGCATGACAAATCAGTCCCGCCAGGTACCGTACGGGCGGGAGGGCAACAGGAGACCGTCGACGAGGGGGTGTACAGAGTAACATGCTCGATCACCTCTGACCTTAGTCCGTAGTCAATGGACCGCCATCATTTCAGCAGACAGTGTAATTTATATTATAATGTTGCCTACACGCTGTCTTATTGTCATCTTTTTCCCATTGGCATCCATCGGGGCACCGTACCGCCGTCGAATGGTCCCAGAAGATGTCCAACACATTTCGACACGTTAGTGCGTATACACGGAGAAAAATCGTTTCTAATTTTGTAATTTCCTGTTCGAATTGTTTTGGAGGACTTCAGGATTGTTCTTTGAACGTTTTAATTAATTGTTACATGACGAGTGATGGTAATTTTTTTTATTTTGGAGCCTTGTATTGTCTGAAATTATTATATGATTAAATGCGTTTAATCATTTCGACAAACGTTTTCAATACGCTTCTAAACCATTAAATAAAGAATATCAATAACTGAAGTATATTCTTTTTACATATACACAGTCTCTCGCAGAGAAAACCGACTTTTTTAAAATAAGCTTTCTATTTTGGTAAAATTCAATTATTTTATTCAAAGGAGTCGCCATCGGCTTCAATACAACGTTTTGCACGGTTAATTAACATGTCGAATGAACCTTTAGAGATGTCTTCCAAGATCGCCGTCGATGCCTTTTTAATGGCTTCGACGTCGGCATAACGCTGTCCATTCATCGGCAAATGTGCTGTGGAGAATAGATAGAAATCACAGGGACCCAAATCCGGTGTATACGGTAAATTGTTGATGGCTAAAATGCCATTTGTAGTTGGAAAATCAGTGATAAGCCTCGAGCGTTGAGATGGTGCATTATCAAGTAACAAATGCCAGCTATCATTTCCGTGGAGTTGAGGACGCACACGATGAATACGCGCCAAAAGACACTTCATAACACCAAGATAATATACAGCATTGACTGTTTGACTAGTTGGTACAAACTTTTTGTGCACTATGCCTTTCGAATCGTAAAAATAAATCAACATTGTCTTCATTTTCAGGTTCCCCAAACAACTTTTTTTAGATCTTTCTGCGCTTGGATGCTTCCATTCTGAGCTTTGACGCTTGGTCACTGGATCATTTTGAAAACACCACGTCTCATCGCCGGTTAAAATAGAATGCTTTCCGTATTCACAAATTTTTTTGCACCGAGATGTTCGTCGTCATTTATGTCTTCAAATCGTTTATACCACCCATTCACACTCGTATGCGATAAACACACATCACAATACATTTATTTTATCAAATTAAACGTTTCAGTAAACGATTTACCGATTTTAAAACAGAACTAGATATTTGCTCTTTATTCAAAATTCATTTTTCTACCAATGCCAAATGCACAGTGTTTTTAATAATGCAAGTGTTATAATATTTTGACATAATATTGGTGAAAGATCTACCTTACCGACGTATTTTTGTTTTAGAAGATGGCGCCATAAGAATTGCTATTTTAAAAAGTTCGATTTTCTCTGCGACAGACTGTGTATATATGTGCATTTTAAAACCCTCAAGCAGTGAAATAACAGAGAAATATAAAGTAATAACGAAGCAATAGACGAAAGGAAATAGTGTGATTCGTCTACTACCACCATCTTACGGAAGTCGCCATTATATTTTAATTTATTCTTATTTTATAATATAATAATTTAAAATTTAAAAACTGTAGGATACCCAAAATTATATATAAAATAAATGTTTTAAATACAATTTTAGGAATCTTAGAGTTTTTAAAGTGCTTGTAGTGTCGTTATTATTTACTATTGTATTTTCCTTATTCGTACTGCATTTATAATAATGTATAATATTATATAATGACATGTATATATATATATATATATATATATATATATATATATATATATGTTAATATTTATTATTAATTATTATAATTTGAATTTTCTACAAGACGTTCAATTGTTTTTCGATTTGGACAATTATAAAGATCGAAAGTAGAAGATAATGTATAGCATCTGAATAATTTGTTAATTTTGTTGCAACTAGTATCGTTTTATGATGAAATAGTCAAGCGCAAATGCAAAAAAACAAATGTTAGCAGGACTACCACCTGTAAAAAATCTCAGTTTACAAAATGCATCCTTCTAAAAGAAAACCCTTACGCATAACGTACGTCAATTTTAAAAATGAAATAGTTTGTTTCTATATGTTGATTTTAGTGGATCACTTTGTTCAAACAAGATAAAGATAATACCGGCGCGTGTTTACCAAATGAATAACCAGACAAACGGAGATGTATTTGACCCGGAAGTGTGCGAACAATGGTGTCTCTTGTTTAAATGGTTGGCAAGTATGTATGCATAGTTCGTTGAAATATAACGAAGGTATTTTTCTTTAGACGAATGCCCTCATATTCTTGGGAAATGCTTTGTTAAACACCGATCATCTCATACTTTAATTACTAAAGAAATGAATCATTCGCACATAAATAGATTCTATATAATAAAGTAGTAAAAAAAAGTATTACGTCTGATGTAGTTTTCTTACATACATATGTATGTTTCAATAGTGCATAAGATACATATGTACATACAAACCGGAGAATTTTGTTTTGGAGGTGTCGCACTTTTATATACAAAGGGTACAAGGAAAGTTTTGCAATACAGCTTTGTTTATTTAATTTTTTCAAAGTAATTTCCTCTACACTCAATACACCTTTCCATCCTCCGAAAACAATCTTTAAACCAGTTCTGCTAAGTTTCACTAGGAAGTAAAGCACACTCGTTGTCCCAAGCCCGCAAAAATTCCTCATCACTGGAAAACCGCCTCCCTTTTAGCTTCATTTTCAAATGCGAGAACAGCGTAAAGTCGCAGGGAGCGAGATCTGGACTGTATAGAGGGTGCTCGAGAAGTTTCAATCCTGTCGTGGTTAAATATTCGGTGCAGGCTTTAGCGTGGTGAGCTGGAGCATTATCGTGATGGAAGAACCAGGTGTCCATTCTTGTCTTTGATCGCAGGTTCGTCATAGATCCAATAACTGTAGGCAGGCACTGTTCAGTATACCACTTAGCTGTGACTGTCTTCTGTGTGTCCAAAACGACGCGATCTACAGTTCCACTCGATTTGAAAAATATAGTTATCATGTTCTTCTTTACAGATCGGTATTTTCTGACAACTACGAGTGTGTCCTCATCATCAAAGACCAAAACTTTGTTTTGAGCTTTGGTCGGCACATCATAATAGTACAGCCAAGTCTCGTTACCTGTCACGATGTTGTTCACATACCGAGATTGTCCCTTATTATACTTTTTTAGCATCTCCCGGTACGAAGTCACACGTCGTGTCATCTGCTCTTCAGTCAGTCGATGCGGCACTCAGAGAGAACAAGGTTTCTTCACGTGCAAATGATCATGCAGAATCGAACGAATTGCTGGTGCATTTAGGCCTGAAGTACCTTCTATCTGTTGGTAGGTCACTCGCCTGTCCTTGCCAAGCTCCTTCCTCACAGTAGTAACGTTTTCCTCCGTAACTGACGTTCGTGGATTTTCTGCCTCTCAGCATCCTCCTCAGTTAAATTTCCCATTTGGAATTCTCTATGCCACCTGAATATCGTTGTGCGATGTGGACAAACATTACCTAGTGCAAGAGAGAGAAATTATAACGCAAAACTGCCCTTATCTCATTTCGTGACCACGATGCCATCGCAAGCACTTTACACTCTCACTGCTAATGAATGACTGAGCTCATTGACATGGCGCGGCGGCTACTATGCACGTATGAAAATGTCTCAACATGCAGCAATAAGCAGCTTTCTACGATTCATTGTTGCTTCATATTGCAAAACTTTCCTAGTACCCTTTGTAAGTATTAGCTTTAAGACTAGAAACATTTTAAATTTCATGAAGCTAATTTCAGTGTGGGTTTGCCGTTTAGTGATTAAAGTTTAGTGCAGAGTTATTCTGTGCAAGTTTCATCGAGGATCCAAGTACGACACTGTGATTAAAGGGTTTCATTTACATTTTTTTGGATTCAATTAATTAAAATCTTCATTATAATTTACCAACATCTATTAGATTTCTTGGAATTTACTCCTTGTAATATTTTCATTTATTAATAGTCCTTAAAAGTACTTATTATCTTTTAGTAGGCAGATTGAATGGTAAGAGACTTTAAACTAAAAAAAATTAAATACAAAATTCCACTAAGCAATGTAAGTCAAGAAAATATCATGCCTTACTATATGTACCTTTCTCTTTTTCTTCTTTAAACAAGTTTCTTTAACTAGACCGGTAATTATTGGTTTGTGTTCAGTTGTTCATGTCGGTGGTTGACAGTTTAAAATATATTTACATCGAAAGTGTCCAGATGCCATTCAAAACGTTAACCTTATTCTTTCACTCTTGTATTTCGGTTTTATTCATCGCGTTCTCTTACACCATACTTGTTGCACTTGTACAGCGTGTACGACGTGTACGACGTGCATACGATGTCGTCTCGATTCATGTCCGAGAGTGGAGCTGAATCTCGTGAAAAAGGACATCTTAACGTAGAGTAATTTGCGAACATTACGCTTAAGTGACTCATAAAGTGCCCGAGAAGAAATAAATTTGAAATAAAAGCAATTTTAAGTATGATCAGTGAAAACTTAATCTAACAATTTTTTTTTTAATTTTCACATGTCAAAGATGAACTATGGAAAAGGAATTTTTCGTCGGTTGGTGGTCGATGTTTTAACATCTCGAAACCTGAGTAAAATATTTTGAAATCAATTTCTTCAAATTTAATTTAACATTATTAATTGAAATGAGAAACATTTTGAAAAAAATCTAGTATGTTTTAACTCGCCTTAATATTTATAGAAAACCCCTTATGAAAAACATTATACTTAGTTACTAAATTATGTTGAAACCTTAAGAATTCTTATATATTCAAGAATTCAAACAAAAATAAGTAAACGAGGATAGTTTGACAAGTAGTGAGAATGATATATAGGTGGCGCTCTAATTGGTAAAACAAATGCACTGTAATTTAGGTTGTCTATTTACAAGTTCACATTCCGATATTTAGATAAATCGGTTGATTAGTTTATTTTTGACAGCTGATTGAAAAAGAAGCAACACGTCGTTTTGTTAAAATGGAAAAGCAGAGTATCGTGCGGTGATTAAATACTTCGTAATTAAGGGTATGAAAGCTACCGAAATAAAAGATGAGTTACGGGAAACATTAGGTGAATTTGCTCCATCATCCGCCACAATAAGCAGATGGGTAAATGAATTTAAATGTGGTAGAACAAGCTGTGTTGATGAAGCGCGCTCTGGAGCACCCAAAATCGTGACTTCTAAGGAAATGATTATAAAAATCTATAATATTATTACGCAAGATCGACGACTCAAAGTGAGAGAGATAACAGACATGGTAAACATTTCAACAGAACACGTACACCACATTTTAACGAAAGAATTGGGCCTTTCCAAGCAAAAGTTCGCTCGTTTGCGCATTTCCAATGAGTGTTTGGACATATATAAGCCGAATCCGGTTGATTTTTGTAGGCGATTTGTTACTTACGATGAAACTTGGACACACTACAGTACACCTGAAACTAAACAACAGTCGAAACAATGGTTAGAACGTGGTTTTTCACCTTCAAAGAAAGCGAAAACCACTTTATCGGCAAACAAGGTGATGGCATCAATTTTTCGGGATTCAAAGGACATTTTGCTTATTGATTACCTTCAGAAAGGTGTCACTATAAACGGACAATATTATGCAGAACTTCTACGAAAATTAAATGTTGAGATTCGTGCTAAACGGCCAGGAATGGCAAAGAAAAGGATTCCGTTACACCAAGACAACGCTCCCTCGCATATCAGCACATTTGCGATGTCCAAAATCCACGAGTTGCATTTCCAATTAGTATCGCATGCGCCTTATTCGCCGGATCTAGCCCCTTCCGACTTCCATCTTTTTCCAAAATTGAAAACAGCACTAGGTGGAAAGAAATTTTCGTCTAACAACGAGCTTATCATCTTCGTAAATAACTATTTTGCAAGCCTTCCGGAATCGCATTTTAGAGATGGCATAAGGGCATTGGAGCACCGTTGGAATAAATGTATTGCTCTTTTAGGAGAATATATTGAAAAATAAAAATTATTTTATATTTAAAAAATTCGTTTTCCTTTTCCATTCTCACTACTTGTCAAACTACCTTCGTACTCAGGGACTTGAGAACGAATATAGTCGAATGTAGCAGTACGCGTTTATTTTTGTATAGAATATATTTTATTTTCTATTTTTATTTTAAATAAACATGTCATTTAATTGGCATTTTCAATACTTAGTTTAAGTTTATGTGAACTTTCTCTTAATGAATTATTGATGTAGTTCTTAGAAATTATATAATCATATAATGAACATAAATGCATTGTGTAGTCGGAATGCATTTATATCTGTGTTATATATTTAATTTTAAGACAGTAATAAATGTTAGTTCTTTAAATAGAGCTCATATTTGTTTTAGGGACACTTATAGTGCCTATTAGATATTAAGTATGTCTATTCGTATCTTCCTGAATGTAATCCCGGAAATGTTTAATTGATATATTTATTTTCATTTTTTTTATTAATCGAATAACTTAGTATAGCGTTACATATCAAGGTGTACATTTCCATGCCAATGACATTTTATCTAAGAACTGCATATAAATTTTGACCATTCTTTTATGTGCCTTACCTTTCCTTTTCTTCATTTAACTCGTTTTCAATTCTCTCAGATTTTTGAGCTATTCTGTTTTCTCTGAATCTTCCGTGTCCTTAACTAACACTGCTTTTGTTTGTTAGTCCCTTTTATTCTCACTAAGTGGCGAAACCATCTCAGCTGGTTCCTTTTTATCGTTGTAGTTAGTGCTTCTACTAGCAATTGATGTATTTTTGGTTGTTACATGATATGTTTTCCTATTTTGTATATTATTGGGTACATTTTAAAAGAATATTTAATTTATATAATCTTATACTGTTAATTTTATGTATTGAGTCTATTATGCAGGTCATTCTATTCAGAGGATGTGTGAATTGTCTGACACGAAACGTATCAGTCAATGATTTGCCAGAAAGTGATAGTGCCAGTATTGTATATATATATATATATATATATATATATATATATATATATATATATATATTAGTGTCTCAATACTCTATATTTCGCTGCCAAAATCTTTGCAGCTTCCTCAGGAGTATGAAACTAAAAGGAATCATACACTGGCTGATTCAAAATATTTGTATAAATAATCCTCAATTTTAATTTTAAAATACATTGTAAAATAAAATAAAACTCAACTCAGCAAAATTAGTTCAACATATAAAATAGGTTAAACTAACAAATGAGTTGAATTTTATTTTATTTTACAATGTATTTTAAAATTAAAATTGAGGATTATTTATACAATTATTTTGAATCAGCCAGTGTACGACTCCTTTTAGTTTCACACTCTTGAGGAAGCTGCAAAGATTTTGGCAGCGAAATATAGAGTATTGAAAACTAAAATTGTTCGAGTCTTTATTCAACAGACCGATCGATACACCTGGTAATAGTTGCGTTTAAGATATTAAGAGTACGGTCGATTATACTGTCCTTATATATATATATATATATATATATATATATATATATATATATATATATATATATATACTCAATGACATTAGAAGTGTTACACCTAGAAGGAATAGTTTCCTGGACGTGATTTTTTGGTAATGTGATAAGCTTAAGTCAAGAATGAAACGATCAGAGTTCCAAGAAATTTTATTAACATTAATTTGAAAAAAAATCAATAATGTGTTTGGCGACCCCGTAGCTGTAGACACTCCTGTACACGTCTAGGCATCGACAAAATAAGATGGTCGATGTCTGCTTGTGGCACCTCGTTCCAAGCAACTTGAACTTGGTGGATTAACTGTGCCAGAGTTTGTGGAGGATGGTTCAAATTGGTCAGTCTTCTCCCCATTATGTCCCACACATGTTCGATGGGATTTAAATCCGGTGAACGGGGTGGCCACGGCAGAACATTAACGCCAGCTTCTCGTAGAAAGTCCATAGTACGACGAGCAATATGTGGACGCGCGTTGTCTTGCTGAAAAAGGACGTGTGGACGGCCATCTAGATAAGGCAATAAAGTGGTTTGTAGGACGTCATCAACATAACGCGCAGTTGTCATACTGCCCCGAATAAACAGAAGAGGTGATCGACTTCCATATGCAATAGCCCCCCAAACCATTACTCCAACAGTCCTGTGCACATGCCTCTCAACAGCAAATCCAATGTCACGTCGCTCTCCACGACGGCGTCTTACCCTCTGACGGCCATCATGCATGCCTAGGCAGAATCGCGATTCGTCGCTGAATACGACATTATGCCATTCTGCTTCCCAATGCTGCCGTTCTCTGCACCAGTCCAAACGTTGACGACGATGTTCTGCAGTCAAAGGAAGGACTAATCGTGGACGGTATGAAGCAAGTCCAAAAGCTCGAATGCGGCGATATAATGTTCGCATACTGACAATGCGACCTTCTACACCAAACCATTGGTCACAGAGTTGGCGCGTAGTAGCAAAACGGTCTTGCAGAGCTAGTAGTCTGAAGTGCCTGTCTTGACGCTCTGCGGTACGCCTCGGTTGACCTGTTGGTCTGTTTCGTGTTCCTCTACCTTCTTCTGTCCACACCCTACAGACACGCGTTAATGTTTTGCCGTGGCCACCCCGTTCACCGGATTTAAATCCCATCGAACATGTGTGGGACATAATGGGGAGAAGACTGACCAATTTGAACCATCCTCCACAAACTCTGGCACAGTTAATCCACCAAGTTCACGTTGCTTGGAACGAGGTGCCACAAGCAGACATCGACCATCTTATTTTGTCGATGCCTAGACGTGTACAGGAGTGTCTACAGCTATGGGGTCGCCAAACACATTATTGATTTTTTTCAAATTAATGTTAATAAAATTTCTTGGAAATCTGATCGTTTCATTCTTGACTTAAGCTTATCACATTACCAAAAAATCGCGTCCAGGAAACTATTCCTTCTAGGTGTAACACTTCTAATGTCATTGAGTATATATATATATATATATATCTCGGTCCTTACAAGTGCAGAACAACAAGCATAGTTTAAAACAATAGAGCGAGTAGTGTACAATATCACCGAGAAGACTGAATAGATACGAATTCTACTTCCTGTACTTTCTAACGTAGGAAAACGATTTAGAAAGTTATATACATCCGTCACAATTAACAGTCTACATTTATGAGGCATCTTTGTGTCACTGACGTGAAGCAAGATATCGGCACGTGTTCGCCCCCCATCTGCTGCTGTTGCTAGTTACCTGGAAAAGTGTTCTTCCTTATTAAACACAAGTACTTATTTATAGGCTATAAGTTCTTGTAAAATTATTTTTTTATGAACTGATATTTTGGCATTAAGGAGAAATCTATTATCTGGTGTTGAATACTCAGGACTGCATGAGATAAAATCTCTTCCGTACGAGTTCCAAAATGTTCAAATAAAAATTTGCGGTGACAGTCTGCCAAAGACAAATTTGTGATGAATAATTCCCTTATTGGCGTAATACATTAATTATAATTGTTACTCAATAATCTTTTGCAATGTCTTGGTTAAGATAAGCAGAGCAATGATGAGATATCATCAATGCTTTCTGTAGATTATTTTTTACTATTTTACCTGCTTATTTAACTCTATTCAAGGGATTCTATTTCAGTCAACTTCGTTCATTTGTAACAATATTTGCACTAGAATTAAAATAGTATTATGCCCACTATACATTATTTAAAAGTAACTTTATTAAAGCACTATAAGATAAAAACGAAAATGCTATTTAGTCAAAAAAAAATTATTACATTTCACTTGTTTTATTATTATTTTATATCCTTTCGAAGCGAAGAGTATCGTCCACCTTCGTTTTACTTCTTTATTTACAGCGGTGTTGTAATATGCAAGCAGAAACACTGAATACAAAATTATTGCTAACAATATTTTGAGAGCACGAAAAAGAAGTAACCGACCCACCATCGTCTCATGGTGAAACCGCATGTCGACGAAAAATATAACCGGGAAAAAAACAAATCGAATGAAGAACGAACAAGGAGAGGAACCAAAAAAAAGTTGAACAAAACAAAAACAAAGAACAAAAAGAAATAAATAGAGAGAAAGACCGATTTATTATTGATCACCGCGGGAATCGGATGTATCGACGTTCCGTGACGGTCGGTAATGCAGTGCGGTGTGTTACCGACTGAGAAGACAAGTGTAAACACGTCGAACACCCGCAATATAGTCGGCGCGTACACGTGTGTCTACCATCGTATTAATTTTCACGAGGTCGATATAATAGTGTGAATTTCGATGTAATATTCACGAAATAAAATTGTAATTGTAATAATGATATGACTTTATAAAACTCGAATTGCATCTTCGCAACAAAATTATCGATTTCTCGAAAATAATATACTGATCTTGTTCAATCAAAATGTTCTTCTACATTTACTTAACATTTATTATTAAAACATCAAATATATATATATATATATATATATATATATATATATATATATATATATGTATATATATATAAATCATTGGCTTTTCGAGTATCGTACCATGTGCCTACTGTTCTAAGGATATTTCCATGAGCTCCCAGTCATCTTCATCTCTTATCTTTCGTTGGCTTGGAACAAGGGAATGAACTAAGTCAAGTCGAACAAGAGCGATGAGAAGAAGATGAGTGGGATCTCTTGGAAACGTTGCCAGAATAGGTCTTTTAAGGACCAGTAAGACACATCCGCTGCCGAAAAACAACCCCAAACTTGGATATTGCCTCCTCCGTGCTTTATGGTAATGTGTAAACATGGTTCCAATAACGATTCGCCAGGCCGTCGTCTAACATACTTACGTCTGTTCGTTCCAAACAATTGCTATTTAGGTTCGTCAGACCATAGTACTCGTCGCCACTCATTATATCCCCAAGTTTCGTGGTCTCTGGCATATTTTAATCGTTTCCCTCTATTGCCTAGTCGCGGTAAGGGTTTTTTCACGGCCACGCATCGCCACAAGCTTGATCCGAGCAAGTATCGCCTTACTATTGAAACATGTACCGAAGTACAAGATGTTCTTGAGCTATTTTTGCGACAACTTTCTTACAATTACTTAAGGAATTAACTTTTAAAAATTGTACGCTTTACTGAGCTTTTTTGGACGACCACACTTTGGACTATCGGTTACAGTTATTCTTTTTATTGTTTCACGGCATAACGAATTTTTTTAATACGAAATAATTTTTATTTTTCAATATATTCTCCTAAAAGGGCAGTACATTTATTCCAACGGTGCTCCAATGCCCTTATGTCATCTCTAAAATGCGATTCTGGAAGGCTTGCAAAATACTCATTTACGAAGATGATGAGCTCGTCGTTATACGAAAATTTCTTTCCACCTAGTGCCGTTTTCAATTTTGGAAAAAGGTGGAAGTCGGAAGGGGCTAGATCCGGCGAGCAAGGCGCGTGGCTAGAAGTTCCAGTCGTCAAAGGAGCAATCGATGCCTATATATATATATATATATATATATATATATATATATATATATATATATATAAATCATTGGCTTTTCGAGTATCGTACCATGTGCGTACTGTTCAAAGGATATTTCCATGAGCACCCAGTCATCTTCATCTCTTGTCTTTCGTTGGCTTGGAACAAGGGAATGAACTAAGTCAAGTCGAACAAGAGCGATGAGAAGAAGATGAGTGGGATCTCATGGAAACGTTGCCAGAATAGGTCTTTTAAGGACCAGTAAGACACACCCGCTGCCAAAATACAACCCCAAACTTGGATATTGCCTCCTCCATGCTTTATGATAGTGTGTAAACATGGTTCCAATAACGATTCACCAGGGTGTCGTCTAACATACTGACGTCTGTTCGTTCCAAATAATTGCTATTTAGATTCGTCAGACCATAGTACTCGTCGCCACTCATTATATCCCCATGTTTCGTGGTCTCTGGCATATTTTAATCGTTTCCCTCTATTGCCTAGTCGCGGTAAGGGTTTTTTCATGGCCACGCATCCCCACAAGCCTGATCCGAGCAAGTATCGCCTTACTATTGAAGCATTGATGTTCTTGAGCTATTTTTGCGACAACTTTCTTACGATTTCTTAAGGAATTAACTTTTAAAAATTGTACGCTGTACTGAGCTTTTTTGGACGTCCTCACTTTGGACTATCGGTTACAGTCATTCTTTTTATTGTTTCACGGCATAACGAATTTTTTTAATGCGAAATAATTTTTATTTTTCAATATATTCTCCTAAAAGAGCAATACATTTATTCCAACGGTGCTACAATGCCCTTATGCCATCTCTAAAATGCGATTCCGGAAGGCTTGCAAAATACTCATTTACGAAGATGATAAGCTCGTCGTTAGACGAAAATTTCTTTCCACCTAGTGCCGTTTTCAATTTTGGAAAAAGGTGGAAGTCGGAAGGCGCTAGATCCAGCGAATAAGGCGCTTGCGGTACTAATTGGAAATGCAACTTGTGGATTTTGGACATCGCAACTGTGCTGGTATGCGAGGGAGCGTTGTCTTGGTGAAATAGAATCCTTTTCTTTGCCATTCCTGGCCGTTTAGCACGAATCTCAACATTTAATTTTTGTAGAAGTTCTGCATAATATTGTTCGTTTATTGTGGCACCTTTCTGAAGGTAATCAATTAGCAAAATGCTCTTTGAATCCCAAAAAATTGATGCCATCACCTTGTTTGTCGATAAAGTGGTTTTCGCTTTCTTTGGAGGTGCAGAATCACGTTCTAACCATTGTTTCAACTGTTGTTTAGTTTCGGGTGTACTGTAGTGTATCCAAGTTTCATCGCAAGTAACAAATTGCCTACAAAAATAAACCGGATTCCGCTAATAAAGGTCCAAACACTCATTGGAAAAGCACAAACGAGTGAACTTTTGATCAGCATCTAAAGCTTGGAATCCTTTCGTTAAAATGTGGAGTGCGCGTTCTGTTGAAATGTTTACCATGTCTGCTATCTCTCTCACTTTGAGTCGTCGATGTTGCGTAATAATATTATGGATTTTTATAATCATTTCCTCAGAAGCCACGATTTTGGGTGCTCCAGGGCGCGCTTCATCAACACAGCTTGTTCTACCACGTTTAAATTCATTTATCCATCTACTTATTGTGGCGGATGATGGAGCAGATTCACGTAATGTTTCCCGTAACTCATCTTTTATTTCTGTAACTTTCATACCCTTAATTAAGAAGTATTTAATCACCGCACGATACTCTACTTTTTCCATTTTAACGAAACGACGTGTTGCTTCTCTTTCAAACAGCTGTCAAAAATAAACCAATCAACCGATTTATCTAAATATCTGAATATAAACGTATAAATAGGCAACCTAAATTACAGTGCATTTGCTTTACCAATTAGAGCGCTACCTATGTGGCTCACTACTTATCAAACTATCCTCGTATATCTATCTATTAAAAATTTATCCCTTTTAATACCTTATTTGTAATATGTGGGACAATATATTCCCAAATTTCTTAAATTTATCTGTTGTGGATATATTAAGAGAATTATTGATTGAATCTTCAATATGTTTCTTAAATTTTACCGTGGTATCTTGTGTTGATGAAGTGTAATCATCTGGGTTCAAAAAATTAGAACTAATTGGGAGAGTACGTGTTCGGGACATGTTACTCAGTTAGCCACAGCCTCCAAATCATGTTTGAAATAAATTGTAATCGAGCGCAACTATTCTTTTCCATTTTATGAAAATTTTGAGTTTGGTTTTATGGTTATGCGCCAATATTCGATACTTTCGTTTGAAATGTATACCAAAAAAGTATCTTCGATTAATTTGCCATACTATATATTGTGGTACATAACTCGAATCATAAATCAGATAAACTTTTGCAAATTTAATAACGATTCCACATATGCATTTTCACAAAACCACCTATGTAGAGCTTTAGTTCTTGCATGAACGTGTGTAATACAGACAAGGAGAGGTGAAGTTAATTTTAAATGCAGTCACAGTGGGTGCATAATTGGCTACGAATGATATAATCTACAAAAGAGATAGAGACTAATCTAATAAGTCGGTGTGCCCCCCTGCTAAATGATAGATAGTATCGCCTCTTAAAAAATAATTTCGTATTTTCCATATTAGATTGACTCCGTGCGTCCTGCAGACGACAGGTGGAATATATATTTTTTTCAAATCTAATTATACCTTTCCTCAACTACTTAAATATACTAATATCATTTATAACGATGTAATGGATCGGTTTCTAAAGTAAATGTGTTATAATTAATTATCCTTCTTTAGCAGGTAATGTCTAATGTGAATAATACCTTATGGGATTTAAATAATATTTTTAGTTTATGTAGCGTTTAATTTTAATGCGTTTTATATTTATTTAGCTCCTAATTTGATTCTCTCTTAATTTATAATACCACTTTTCAGTTCCTAAACAAAGAAAAAATAGCTGTTTTAGAGTGAAACATATAGGAGTTCATCTGACTGTAAAAATATTGGAATTTTCAAATATTCTTTACAGTACCCTTTAATTCAATTTAATCTTTATTTTTATGTACTCGTATTAACCTTTTAGTAGAAGTTTAGAACATGAGATTAGTAAACTATGTTTAACAATAGCTAATTTAATGATTGATATATTACGGGGGTTGCTTTTTAAGCTTCGCATATAAAACTGAAATAAAACAGTATATAGATTTTAAAGACTTCATTCTTTTTCGAAGTATTCTCACGAAGATTAGTGCACTTTTGCATGCACCTTAACCAACTTTCCAAGCAGTTGTACCATTCGTTTGTCGGTACAGTCAAAATTGCGTTTTTGAAGGCATTGATTGCTCCTTTGACGACTGGAACTTCTAGCCACGCAGTCGGTTCTTGATTTTGCGGAAAGGTAAAGAAATCGTTGGGACGTAGGTCCAGATTGTACGTAGAATGGTCCAACAATTCGACGCCTTGTTGGGTTAAAAATTCAATTGTCTTGCGTGCTTTGTGCGAACTTGCATTATCATGGTGGAGAGTGATTCGTCGTTCGAGGTTTGTTTGTCGAAGCTTAGCGATGAATTGCGACAAGCAAATGGTTGTATACTAATCGGCAGTAACAGTTCTTTGATTTTGTAGAGGAATAGTTGCTACTTGACCTGCTTTTGTGATAAATATCGCCACCATCTTTTCGGCTACACTTCGAGAATGGATGATTTTTGTCAGCTTTTCTTCAGCTTGGAACACCCAAACAGGCGACTGGCGTTTATTTCCTGGCTCGTATGAGTAAATCCAAGATTCATCACTATTGACTATGTTGTACACGTTTTTAGAGTTTCCAGCGTTGAAGCGATCTAGAGTTTTTTGTCACCAATTCACCCTAGCTTCTTTCTGTTCTTTCTGTTAACAAATGCCCTATCCAACGGGAAACTAATTTTTTACACACAATTCTTTATGCAAAATTGTTTGAATTGAGGTCTTTGAAATCTCCAGTAATGCTTCGATCTGGTGATATGTCACATGTCGATCTTTGTTGATGATCTTGTGCACAGCATCGACGTTTTCCTGAATGACTGCCGTTTTTGGTGAACCTGCTCGCGGATCGTCGCTAAAACTAATCAGTCCACGTTTGAATTTTTCATACCAACGAGAAATTGTAGACTGATGTGCTGCTTCATTGTCGAAAACAGAAATCAACCCGACGAGACATTCTTATTGAGATAATTGTCTTCGAAAATTATAAAAAATTATTCCGCCCAAATGTTCTGGGTTTAATTCCATTTTTCAACTAACTTGTCAACTTCGACAGGTCGTTGTAGCTACAACCCTACGTGTATCGTACTGACACTTTGGATTTAGGTTAACTAAAGATGGAGGTTAATTTTTAGTACTGACATTTGATTAGTGGAGCCCTCTATGTCCGACGACACAAAACCTAAAGGGCATTCTACGTAAAAACAACTACTTTAAATAAAAAAGTAAATGTCCCAAACCCATTTCACAAAAGATAGGTGCTGATTGTATTAGCAACTTTTGAATAATCACAAAGAGAAATACACCTTCAGTTCATTTTATTCTAAATTACAATTCGATGTATAGTAGAAAACGAAAACAACAATAAGCAGTACAAGGATGCTTTATTACCACATAAAATTGCAGAATATGGGCAGAAAATAATCCAGGGATTCGGTAAGGAGTACATGATGTTAAGGTTACTGTTTGTTGCGGACTTACGTGAAATTTTCTAATAGGACCTTATTTGAATGAAGAAATCAAATATGAACGAATGAATATAGTAACGATAAATGAGCAGCGATATTTTCAAACGGTGCAAGGCACCAGCATTAGAGAATCATGGTATTGATAACCTCGTTTTTATGCAAGATGGTGCTCAGCCTCAAGCAGACAATGTAAAAACACTATTACGCAATATGTTTGACGATTGTAGTACGCATTTTTCAAACACTCAGCTTTTTCTATGTCACCAGACATGAATCCGGCTGATTATTGTTTGTGTGTTATCTCGAAGAAAGTATATTTCTACGTAGACTTACTACTCGTGAGGAACTATATGAGGAACGGTATCACATGCCACTCAGAATATTCCGGGAAATGCTTTTTCTAATGTTGTTTATGATTCAGAGGAACGACAATTTCTAATTGAACATGATGGTGATCGTCATACTTAAGTTTTACTTGTCTTTCCTTTTGAAAAATGAAACATTTCTTTACAAAAATGTAGCGTATAAATTTGGTAAAGTTACGATCGTTTCATATAGGGAACTTACTTTTGAGTAACCCTATATATTATTATTATTATGGCGCAGACTTCATTTACTTCCACAGGATAACGTCAAGAAACTTTTCACTCAACCAACATACACTACCGGTCATATTTATTTGCCCACCCTTAGCTTTAGCCAAAATTATTAAACTATCAAAGGTGTACTGAAAATTTATTTATTGTACCAATACAATAGTGTAAAATAAACATAAAATACGAGTAGTTACATTTTTCTTATATAACAACTTTATCATTAATTATTATTAAATTTTGCTCTCATTAATATGCCCACATTTATTTTTGATAATTGCGGCACATAACTGCGGCATCCTTTCAATTAATTTTTGCAGCGTATCTTCTGTAATTTGTGCCCAGGTTTCTTGAAGTTGTTCCCACAGTACAGTGGTGGATGATAGAGCACATTGTCGAACCTTCCGATCCAATTCTTCCCAAAGAAGCTCTATTGGGTTCAGATCAGCACTTTGAGCTGGATATACCATTATAGAGATTTGCCCTTGCTCTTCTAGTTGCCGCAAGTAATTGCCACAAAATCTAGAAGTGTGTTTCGGATCGTTGTCCTGTTGAAATACAAAGTTTTCGCTAAGAATCCTTAGTCCTGAAGGAACAGCCTTATTTTCTAAAATTTCCTTGTAGCCTTCTTTTTTTACGATTCCCTCAATTTTGACGAGATCGCCTACAGATCTTCCACCAAAACACCCCCAAATCATTACTGAACCTCCTCCATGTTTTACGGTAGGCGCAATACGTTCTGGCAGTACTCTTTCTCCTGCGGATCTTCTTTCGAATATTCACCTTTTACTACCGAAAAGTTCAAACTTCGATTCGTCTGTCCACAACACATTATTCCACTGATCAATCGTCCAATTCTTATGTTTTTTAGCCTAATTTAGTCATTTTATCTTGTTTTGCTTTCGTAGTAGTGTTTTTCGCAGAGCAATTCTTCCGTATAAATCCGCTTGCCTTAACCTTCTCTGTACCGTGGACACACTAATTGGTTTAGCACGCCCTCTATTTATTTCAGCAGCAATTTTTGGTGCTGTTTTTCGTTTATCGCGTCTACTTATCCGCATTAGATGCCGGTCATCTGAAGATGTCGTCGCTTTGCGTCGTCCAGATCTTCTTTTGTTGGAAAATGTACCACTTTCTTCAAACTTTTTAACGTTATAAACAACGGTTCTGCGATTTAATCGTAATTCTTTACCCGTACGATGATAAGCAATTATCATAGCACGTACTTCAACAGATAATTCCTTCGCCTTCGGCATTGCATTAAAATATTCACAATAACTCTCTATTTCACTGTTTTCGCAACAAAAGATGAAGGATGACTGACATAAAATTTATAACACAATATTGGTAATACCTTTCGGAAATGGAGGTAAAACTGTTAATACTGTAGGGATTAGCCTATATAATATTTATGGTATTTTTCCAATTTATGACACCTTTACGATATATCATAAACAATTTAAGATTTTCGTAGAAATTCATATGGAATTACTTCCACTAATAATATTGTTGAATAATTATAATACAGATTTTTCGAAAGATAGTCCGTATTTCAGGAAACACATAAAATTGGGGTGGGCAAATAAATATGACTGGTAGTGTAATTGGTTTTTGTATGCAACTGATACTAAGGTGTTACTGTACATCAAACAGCTGTAAATAAATACAAGCCTTGTGATGGTTTATATCTTAGTATTATTTTTATCATTATTAATACTTTTACAGATAAAATTATCGCGTATTCGGAAATCGAACGACTGGGAAAGGTTTCAAAAAAATAGTCTTTTGCATCATAATATATATATCTAGATTGAGATAAAGGTTTTGACCACTTTCATGGAGTTATTTAGATTACAATTGGTAGATATAGAAACGTTAATTTTGTATATTGTATTCGTATGAGTTAATGTGTCGTCTATTGTTTATTACTTTACTTCATTGTACTATCATACAATTCTTATATTTTTGCACTACGGTGTAGTGAAACAATTGTTATATTTATTGCAAATAAAGTGTTTGAACAGCGTATTTCGTGTGTTTTTATAATTGTTAAACAGAATGTTCACATTGTTAAGGCGATTTCATTCAATTATGGCGTTCAGGGCTTAACAGTCGCGCTGAAAGTTTCGATGCGACTGTTGAAGATGTACCATACAAGTGGTGACGAAACATCGGAAGCTAAGATGAAGAAAATATAGACAACGACCCCGCAAGTCTACGAGACAGCTTTATTTTGTGTTAAATAGTTTAGCATTTTCAAGTGTGTTTATTATGATTTGATTTAGTTGTTCTGCTATTTATGTATGCAACGAAGAAAAGTGTTTGTACCAAAAATTATATATGTGATCGGCTGGTGCTTTGCAGTTGTGGGTGGTCTGTATTATCTTTTTAAGTTCATCGAAGGTAATTATGAAATCTCTTTATTGTGGACTGTTTCGCCGTTTATCGTCTTCTTCATTTATCCATATAGCTACGTTATTAAGTTCTAGGTGTGATCTACAGGTTGGTAGAAAAGTTTTGAAAGCAAAAATGAAACAATGTGAATTTTTAAATGAAATTACTTTTTTTATTCAATGTAATCTCCCTTAACTTCAATACATTTATTCCAATGATCCTCCAATAATTTTATACCATCTCTGTAATGATTTTCTGGAAGCTCTGCAAAATATTGTTCCACGGCTGAAATAGCTTCTTCATTCGATGAAAAACGCTTTCCACGAAAGAATTGTTTCAAGTTTCTGAAGAGGTATTAATCACTCAGAGCCAAATCTGGTGAATACGGTGATTGTTCAAGCAATTCATACTTTAATTCATTCAATTTAGCTATCGATAAAACACTTTTGTGTGAAAGCGCATTGTCTTGATGAAAAATTATCTTTTTTTTCGCTAAACCATGTCTTTTTTTACGAATTTTTGCATCCAGTTGATCTAAAAGGTTACAATAATACTCTGAGTTAATTGTTTTACCTTTTTCAAGATAATCAATCAATAATATTCCTTATACATCCCAAAACACTGATGCCATAACCTTTTTTGCCGATCGTCTTGACTTCACCTTTCTTGGAGTTGAACAACCAACCGTTGTCCACTGTAATCGTTCCTGTTTCAATTTAGGATCATGGTGGTAGATCCAAGTCTCATCCATAGTTATAACACGATGCAAGAAATCGGTTTTATTCCGCTTGAAACGCACCAAGTTACGCTGAGAAATTTGTTTTCGATCCAGTTTTTGTTGAATTGTTAACGAATGCGGCACTAACTTTCCAAACAGCTTTTTCATATGTAATTAATCATGTAAAATATGGAGTACTCGTTCGTCTGATATGCCTATGATATTAGCAATTTCACGCTTAGTCAAATTCGGATTTTCACTAACCATATTATGTACTTGCTCAATGATTTCTGCTGTTGTTGCAGTTTTTGGTCGTCCACTACGTGGTTCATCTTCAACGCTTGTACGACCACGTTTAAACTCTAAAACCCATCGATGTACTGTTGGAAATGAAGGAGCACATTCCTTTAACACGTTCACCATTTTTGTATGAATCTCTGTTGTTGATAAACCTTCCAAAACAAAGAGAACAAAGAATTTTATCATAAAAATAACAGAGATAAACTACCGGAACAAGGAACAAAATTAATTCAGTTCTAGAGCTAATTTAGTCGTGTAAGAATGAAGCCAAGATCTTTACGAAAAATTCACCACAATGTGGTTTGAGAGATTCCTAATTCCTGTGAACGGCTTGGACTCAACTGATTTGCCTCATTTTTACTGAAGCACTTACGGCAGCGATATTTTCGATACGCGATATTCAGTTTTTTTCCATTGTTAAAAAATACACCGACACATCTGATTCAAATGGATTGCTAACAATGAATGAATTGACAGATCGAGATAAAATTTTCAGTGTGTTCATATGACACATGAAATATTAAAATGGCGTATGAATTTTGATTCCTCTACTGCTTAATAGGTGTCGCTTTCAAAACTTTTCTACCAACCTGTATATGACCGTACTTTTCTAAAAATTCAATTTTTTCTGGGTTTTTTGGGAAATTGTTTCACAAGTATAAATTTCTTTAAATTAGTGTCATTGTATTATTATTATCTTACTGATTAATTTAAACAAACAAATTTTAATTGATTCAAGCAAACAAAACGAATCGTAAATTCTCACGACAATCGATTAATCTTGCCATAAATTATTAAATTGAATGCGTAGAGGAATGTTGGAAAGCAATTTCATTTTGTCGTAAAATTAACATGAAACACTACTTACGCAAGTACGTAAATTCGTGTTATTGTGAAAAAAATCCGAACAAATTATAAAATTCTATTGTATTTTGACTTACTGCCTTGTAATTTATTAAAACTTTCAACACTAAAACGCATACAAGTGTTCATATTTTATGTCCACGTGACATTTCTTTCATGGCCTTTCATTATTCTCGTCCGCACGAAAAGAAAAAGGATTGATTAACGAATTATACTTTTTCTTCGCATCGCTCACGTTATGTCCATATATCATTATCGCATAATAGCTTTAAGTTAGAACGGAAAATAAGGAAGTTATATTTTGTGTATATAAAATAAAGCGCTATTAAAGAGTTATAACTCCAAGTCGTTGCCGAAGAAGTGAAACAAGTGAAAATAACCTATCATAGGGGGGTCACATAATGTACAAGACTTGACAATTTTAAAACAAGTGAAGTTGGCAATAAATAACGGGTGAAGATGGCGCGCGTGGGCATAACACAAGAACATCGCGGTTCTAAATCATGGCACTCTTGATGCTAATAAAACATTACCACACACACACACAAAACGGTCCGTCTCTTTCTCTCTCGTTCCGTTTGTCTCCTTTTTTTGGGTTCGGTCAACTCGAGCGATCACAAACTCGGGGAAAAATCGAGTGTTAAGGAGTTCTTTCTTTGTGACTTTATCGAAAATTCCGGCAAAAACATCCGTCGACACAGCGGCTGAGTCGCATTTACATTTATATAGAGTTATTCTGTTAGAAGTATGTAATTAAATTTCGTACAGTTTTACGGCCCTAAAAGATAAATCACTTCGTATGTACATACAGACGAAGAGTGAGGTTATGTCGTGGACAGTAAATGTCAACGTGGTTTATACGGACATAAATTTCACAAATACTATCAAGTTGAATAATTCACATCATAATTACTCCATTCCTAACAATCTTTTCAGTCGACTCTTATTTTATTCTTATTCTGTATTTTTTATTTTATTCCTCCAGTAGACTCCAGTATTAAGTGACTGTACTGTCGAGTCTTGGTGAAACATATTCGACACTAATAAACTTGATATTGTTTCACATTGTATCAGGCTGTTCGAAATTTATTGAACAATTTATTAAACACTCAGTTGAGTATTTTCGTAAAATATCTTTATTAAGAAATAGTAAGAATTGTTTCGCCAACACTGTAGCTTCTTCAGACTAAAAGATAAATCTAATAAACCGAATAAATTCTATACTCTGTACCACGACCAAATCACGTGAACATTTTTGGCAATATTAGTTGCGAAAGTCTGATTTACACATATACAATTATTGTATTATTTATTTTCTTCTAATCGAAAAAAATAACCTCAAAAAACTTAATCACTAAGGTTGATATATAACCCCTTTCCACATTAACTTTTGTAATTCTGTAGACGAAATACGAAATACGTATACAGAATTACAAAAGATAATGTGGAAAGGGGTTAAATATCAACCTTAGTGATTAAATTAATCAACCAAAGGCTCCATCAAATTCAACAACCACAAAAAAGATTGTTGTAGTAACAATAGTAGTGAAAGTATGACTATTTTATATTAAATGTTGAAACTGAGTACAAATTATTTTGAATTAATCTTATTACAAAATGTAGATTAACTTATTTTTTTCCAATTCCATATTTATTATAATAAATTAATCCTTTCAAATTTAAAAAAATATTTAAATCGTAATGAAGAATTTATTTGTGAGACTACATAGCATGTACATTGCTTTATTGTCAAATGAATTCTAAGCTCTCAAGCTAAATGTAATTGTTGTATTACAATAAAAATAAATGGAAGGGACTGTAGTGAAGAATTTATTTGTGAAAGCACATGACATGTTTAAAAATTGTTTTATTTTTAGTTGAATTATATTTCTAAAGTTTGAGGAAATTGTAATATCTTTTATTTCAAACTAAATATACAACCATGCTCAAATGTATTAGACACCTTACGAATTTATGTACATACATATATAGTTTATATAGTTTAGTCAAAAGAGAGGTGAGGAAAATAAAACTGTTGTGAAAATTATGTACAAAGTGTTATTTAGTAATATAGTACAATTTATCAATATTTTGTCGCTCCGCCCTTGGCCTTAATGACAGCTCGCACTCGTCGAGGCATACTTGCTACTAAATTGTAACACTCTGCCGGTGGTATTGCAGCCCATATTTCGTGAATTTTTGTTGATAATTCTGCTTTTGACAGGCATTTATGTTCCGTGATCTTAGTTTTCAAGATACGCCACAAATTTTCAATGGGCGACAAATCGGGACTTTGTGGCGGCCAATCCAATATCTCCACTATGTTTTCCTCGAACCAACGCACTACAACTCCCGATTTGTGGCAGGGCGCATTATCTTGCTGAAAAATGTATTGTAGAATATCCTGGTCGAATAGTTTTAACACAGACGGTTCTAATACTTCCTCCAACATGGCTAAATAGCGTTGGCTATTCATCCGTCCATCGCACAGGTACACTACTCCAACACCATATGCAGACATACAACCCACAACTATGATACTACCACCTCCAAATTTTACTGTGGGAATGATACATTGTGGTTCATAAGCTTCCCCTTGCCTACGCCGAACGTATAGCGTCCCAGGTAGTCCCCAAAGCTGCCAGGCAAAAGAAGAAAGTTAGCACTTAGACAGGATTAATTTTGTATAATGTTACATGTAGACTGAATTGCATACAACGATAAGAATATTAGTCATGAAGATGTACTTACATACCTCGATATTCGATTCATCAGACCAAAGAATCTTCGACCACTTCTCGATTGTCCAATTTTCATGCTGTTTGGCCCATAAATACCGCTTCTTGTTATGAGCGTCAGTTAAAAGCGGTTTACGTCGCGCTTTACACCCTCGTAAACCAGCACGCTGGAGACGCCTTCTCACTGTTTGCGCAGAAACTGTTACGCGATAACGCTGTTTCAGCTCACTGGCGAGCTGTTTCGACGATTTTTTCCTATCACTGAGAGCCAGTCTTTGTAAAATTCTGTCTTCTCTAATCGAGGTACAGGGTTTTCTGCCACTTTTTGGTCTGTTAACAAACGACCCACTCTCCTGATAGCGACTAATGGTTGTACGGACTGCACATCGCGAATATTTTTTTTGCAATTGCAGCTATTGATAACTTCTGGGAATGCAGTAGCACTATTTGGGTGCGTTCCCCTATCGACAACTCGCGTGTTTTAGACATTTTTCTTCAACAAATAACTGACACAACGTGAAAAAATAGGATAATCTAATTGATCTCTACCACAAACTCACAAACGCACGTTGCTCACAGACTGCTAGAATGACACTAAATTTCTAAAATCCACAATTTCCCCTTTCTACCTATTCTTTTCAATAAGTGATTAACTAGGGTATTCAAAAACGCATTTCTGTAAATACCATTAACTATTTTTACGGTAAATTTCCGTCAGACTTGGATAATGCCGAGAATAAGGGTTTTTACCTGGGGTGTCTAATACATCTGAGCATAGTTGTATATATATATATTAGTTCAATGAGCACTACACGTAATGTAAAATATAAATAAAAAATAAATGTCTATTCATTAGAAGAATCATCGGTGGTACTAAAATCTTCTGCATTTATGATTAATTCTTTTAAATTTTCTCTTATTCCGTCCATATAAAAAATTGTTCTTTAAATACCTTTAAAATGATCAATTGCACTTTTACAGTTTTGTTTAGTAACATTATGAATGGCAGCACAAAGTATATTTTGAACATCGTTCAATTTAAATATTTTTACAGCCCCTTCTCCTTTTACTTGGGCTCAATGTAGCTCTACAAGGTTGAGCTCACGGTGATATGGAGGAAGTCTCAAAACTGTTTCATTTTTGGATTTAGCAAGTTAATCCACTACGCACTTGTCATATTTTGATTTATGTTGTTTTACTATATTCATTCCACTTTTAGTATTAGATTCAAATCTAAAATTATTTTTAGTACACTATTCTTGAACATCACAGTCCTTCATTAATGAATTTGGTATTCTTTCTAATTTTCTAGAATGGTAAGAAGCATTGACCATAACTAACAGAATTAATTTCCACGTGAGGTAATATGCTAGAATGAATTTCAGCAAAATAATTTTTATATGATTTTCATGCTATGAAATAATACATTTGTCATTTTCTGAAAAGATCTTTTCAATAAAAAAAAGTAAATGTTGCTTCTCTTGAAATAAGGAAAGTCAAGTACATTTCCAATTCAATCGGAAGAGTCCACAGCTCAGACATTTTAGAGAGAAAAATATGATTAAAGAAATGTGTAAGAACCATGTAGCTATTCTCAATTGTCACCGAGACATTGGCTATGCAAGAATGACCCCGTCTAATTATTATTAAACAAACAAGTTCCATGGTACTACTGAAACGTGTGTAAAATTGTAAATTTTTCTAGAAATCACCAAATTAACACAAAATTTAAAGCACGTAACAATATAATAATTTATGACAAATAATGACAACTTAGAAGAAACTTAGAGAATATCTACATGTACTTACTTCACTTCAAAATACTCACTCGTGATATAAAAGATCTATAAAGGAAAGTATATCGTGGATAGTAAAGATTACTATCTTTTTTCGCGAATAAAAAAAAACGTTCACTTTCGAGTTTATTTAAAGTAGGCTAGGATTTCTTTAGAGATTATTGACCCCAAATTTCAGTGAACTTGGTATTTGAACTTGAACTAGAACTACTAACGTGTAATATTACAAATATTGCATAATATAAACACATACACAAATACATATATATATATATATATATATATATATATATATATATATATATATATATATATATATATATATATACGATGTATTTATTCCTGTCGGAAATTGTAAAATATTTCCTCCTATTTATTAAATAAACTAAGGTGAGTGACAATATACTTCTTTAAAATTAAAATAAATTATTTTTGAGAGAAATAAAGACAAAAGTATATACACAGTCTGTCTCTGAAAAAACGGAACTTTTTTTAAAATAAAGACAAAAGCTTGCTATTTTAGTAAAATTCATTTATTTTACTCGCAGTCGCCTTCGACTGTGAGTTTTTTCATATATAAATGCTCGTTTAAAAGGTCTTGTTTTCAAATTTAATAGAAATTATATCTATCACTAAGTCTTTCCCAAAAAAAAAAAACAGTTTATCTAGCACAAGCATATAAATATTATAATTGTAGGTACTAAATATTGGTATCCCATATTTAGTGTGTTCTAATTGTATAATGATGGAAAAATGACTGATATACACTGTCTGTCGCAGAGAAAACCGTACTTCTTTAAAATAAAAACAAAAGTTTACTATTTTGGTAAAATTCATTTATTTTGTTCAAAGTGGTCGCCTTCGGCTTCAATGCAACGTTTTGCACGGTCAATTAACACGTTGAATGAATTTTGAAGTTCATCTTTAGAAATGTCCTTCAAGATCGCTGTCAACATCTTTTTAATGGCTTCGACGTCAGCATAACGCTGTCCTTTCATCGGCAAACGTAATTTTTAAAATAGATAGAAGTCGCAAGGGCCCAAATGTAGTGAATAAGGTGAATAGTTCATGGTTGAAAGGCCATTTGTAGATAGAAAATCAGTGAAAAGCGTCGAGCGATTAGAGTGCATTATCATGTAACAAACGCCAGCTACCATTTTCACGATATTACAGGCGCACACGACGAATATGCGCCAAAAGATACTTCATAACACCAAGATAATATACAGCATCGACTGTTTGACTAGTTGGTACAAACTCTTTGTGCACTATGCCTTTCGAATCAAAAACAAATCAACATTGTCTTCACTTTTGACTTTCCCAAGCGACCTTTTTTTGGTCTTTCTTCGCTTGGATGCTTCCTTTTAGTACTTTGGTCTTTGGATCATATTGAAAACACTTGAAGTTATCGTCTTTTTCTTGAGTCTTTAATCAAGTCTGTACAATGTTGAATTCAATTAGCTGTGTAGTACAAATCTGTCCCAATTGCTGCGTCAAAATGCGATGAATTAAATCTTTGGAAATGTCTAATTCCATTTCATTTTTGATAAATTCAAGCACAAGTTCGATGTTACTTTCCGTAACCACAGATTTTTTTGCACCGTCCGTCATCATTTATGTCCGTACGACCGTCTTTAAATCGTTTATACCACTCATACACACTCGAACGTGATAAACACGCATTACCGTACACCTGTTTCATCAAATTAAATGTTTCAGTAAACGATTTACGGAGTTTAAAACAGAACGTGATATTTGCTTTTTGTTCAAAATTCATTTTTCGACCAATGTCAAATACACGCTGTTACTTTATGCGTAATTTATCTGCTTCTAATCATGCAAATGTCATGATATTTTGACATAACATTGGTGAAAGATCTACCTTATCGACTCATATTTTTTTAAATATTTGACGCTACTAGTAATTACTATTTTTAAAAAGTTCGGCTGTCACTGCGGCAGACTGTATATAATCTTTTTTTTGCATATATTATTCTAAAACCGAATAAAACGAATTTTGTCAAATAAAATCATAATTATCTATAAAGAAAAATCGTAAGTTTTTAAATAAAACTTACAACTTTAAATCAATTATTTCGCAACTTCTGATCGCGTTTGAATATTGTATATCATCCGTAAACTGCCTCGTCTAAATCAACGATAGAAATGTTTGTATGTAATAGTTAGACTATCATAATTTTGAGCAATCAAAACTTAAACAGTAAGTGTACTCTAACATTTATCTTCCTCGTGCAGGAGTGTTGACATACTCACACCGTGAATATAGCATTACTTGGCTATAATTTAAAGAGACATGTCAGCACGTGTGATACACGTTTCTGAATTTACAAAAATTAGTATGCGGACGTGTTATTCTCAAAAATATGCGCTATGCATTGGGTAATTAATTTGTTGTATGCAAAAATATACCTTGTCTTTAAAAATACGTGCCATTTTTTAGAAAATGTCACGGCATGATTAATATGCCGTCATACACTCAGTATCATATTATAATATTATGTCGGGAATTTCTTTTCTCAGATACTGTAAATTTATTTATAATACATTCACAAGTGAACCTAAAAGTAGGTATTTTTATTTCAATATACCGGGCTGGGCTGAAAAGTTCATAGAATGACGGACAGATGGCGCAGTTTCACCTTGTTTTTGGTGGTGCGTAAGCCATTGTGTCTAAAAAAGTCAGCTATTAAATTTCAGACTTCCGTTTTTATTAGTTTCTTCGCGATGTTTAGTTAAGAGCGTTTCTGAGTGTTTTACGAGTTAAATAGTGTTAAAATTCGGGCCTCAATTAAGTACTTGTTAAAGGACTTATCAATAACAAATATCCATAATGAGATGAAGGATGCCTGGAAAGTTTGGCTCCTTCATTTTGGATTGTTGATAAAAAAGTTCGTGAGTTCAATATGTATATATATTTCATCATAGTCTTCCAGGCTGCATTTAAATTTACTTAAGTTACTGAACATCTTGTTCTATATAACCAAGTGTTTCTTATAATCTTCGTCTTGGGAATGTTCCCAGGTATATACTGTATAATCCTCTAATCGGGCGACTTGAAAATATATTTTGTGGAAAGATCGAGGAACATCAACCAATAAAATGCTAGAATAAAAAAATACGAATTGCAACGGAAACAAGAGAACAACCAACGACACGCTCATTCGGCATATCATGACAATAAACCATAAGGCACTTAAATTAATCTCGTTATCGACCAGATTTTTCCCTCCCAGGTCGGACTCATCTATAAAATCGTCGTATTCGCTTGTCAACTCTCGTATCAAGGACCAACGTGCAACGATTGCTTTCTGTATGTGTGCGCTTGTATTCGTGTGTCTTTGGAGGGCGCTGAAGCCATCCAGCACACATCACATTAAATCAAAGTTAGTGTCCACCATATATTTAAATTAACAACGCAGTTTATTTACATCCCAATGTAAATACATGTTCTTTATGTCCATGTGGTATGCTGATGACCGATTATTTAAATAATACTGTCAGAGAAATGTTTAGGTTCTACTCTAATATTTTCCACTGAATAAAAATAGGTTTACATTTGGTTGATCAAGTGTACTATGAAATTAATTGAATAAAAACATGAATTCAAAAAGTTCTTCAATTTTGGGCAGCCACAGATTGTAAGATGAATGTCTGTACAAGACCTATTCAATGTCACTCATAAAACGTCATTCAAAGTGCCACCTTTCTATACATCTGTTTTAACTTAAGCTTGACTTATATTAAATAAATTATAATTTACGAAACTTAAAATATATACTACAGACAGTTTTACAATTTGAAGCAGTTGGCCGACCGATTTTTTGAATTTCTGTTGTAAGCATTATTACTTTACGCAGTTTAGGCCTTTCCAAGAGCATAAAATATTTGTGATAAAATGTCTATCTGTTCGAACAAAGGTTCTCGCTGTTGTAAGCATGAGTATTATTAGATTCTCGGGCTCTCCGCGATGTTGGACAGAAGTTCTCGAAAGAATCGGCGTTTCGATAACATCTCAATCATCTTCTTTAGGAGTTGTTTCGTAGTGAAGCGTCAATCTGAAACTGGCTATGACTACTTCTCCCGCTGCTTTATGTACTGACTCCTCGTAATTCTTCGGGTACATCGGTTTTGGTTTCGGTGTAATGAGATTTTAATGACTATTTATTCCATTCTGGAAAAATCGGTCTATGTTTAATGGACATTGACACTTGCATTTGAATTTTATAATATTTCACATTATGGATGATGCTACAGATTTGTTTAATGCTGAATCCAATAAAAGCGATTTCGTTACATTACCAGTATGTCGAATAATTTCTGAATCAGCAATTACTATATTGGAAATCAGCACTAGAGCATTGTAGAGAAATTTCTGCCTCCAGAGTGTAGAAAGGAAAACAGTAATTGTATAGCGCGATGTCACGCTTGTATAAATTCCTTTCTAACACAAGATTTTCCCAAATTTGCGAATTTGTCGACTATTAAACGATAAATACTTACCATATACTTAATTAGGCTACATATTCGACAAGACAAGATAAAATAGAAAGCGCAACACACAAAGAACATTTAAAAATAAAAGATATAGTCAAAAGAATACATACAAGAGAATAACAAGGTAAATATACGAAGCAAGACCTCTTCGGAAAGAGCAGACGAGGAAGATCCAGAAAGGAGGAGATTGATAGAATGAGGTAAAGCAAACTGCAATGGAGAGAAATATATAAAGAAATATATATTAATACAGAAAAACATGGAAAATAAATAATTTATAGAAGCTTCTTCAATTTAAATACGCCAATAGTAAGACCCTATGGAAAAAACAGATGAGGAAGACCCAGAAAGACGTGGGAGAATGAAATAAAGCAAGCTGCAATAGAAAAAGTATACAATGAGCAGACGTAAGAAGTATATCCTGAAATAGAAAAGATTGGAAAACAAAGATCTGAACTCGATAGTTTTACAATTAAATGTGGAAAGACATAAGAATAGGAGGAGTACTTTTCCAATAAGTCTTACCACCATAATATATTTAGAGCTTTTTGGAAATAATCTATGCAAGCTTCTTCTATTAAACTTTTTAACTACTAATGATATTGTTGTTAATGCAGGAATGGGACGATCTACATACCTTTCAGAGAAAAGGAGCTAGATACGCCGTAAAGAATTACCTTTCAAAGCCCATGTTATCATTTGAATTTTGTCTTCCAAGGTATACATTGTCAAAGTAATATAATTAAAAAAATATTTAAATTTAAAGGTCTTACCGTAACACACTCTCCCAAATGCAAACCACGAATGACCATTAATACGATATCTATACGCCTACAGTCAAATTAGTGGTGGGGCTGCAGCTAGTACGATTAGTAGTCAGTTATAGTCGTGATTCAAATGACTCGCGCCCCACTACTTTACATTCTGATCGGTATTCGGCAGCTAGACCCGAATATAATGTGGTACAGTTTTCGTAGCGAGGTAAAATGAATGCACGGTATATATGTATATATAATATATAAAAGCTATACATTAAATATTCTTGACCCCAACAATTCTACCAACCTTCATCAAAATTAAAGCATGCGTGCTGCAGAGTGTTGCTAGTAAATAGCTAGTAATAAGTCTCGGACAAATAATATAGAGATGAAAAACGAAAAAATATATTTTAATTTGGCAACATTGATTTAGTCTGTTCGCTAATCCGAAAATTATAAATTAATCGTTCTGTATATACTTATTTATGTATTCTGTTAATGCTCAATCTGAAGAAGTAAGTATGAATGTATGTATATTTGTATAGAGTGGGGTAAAACGATAAAAGTCACTGAGCGACCACACGCAATGGGATATAAAAATAACCCGGTGTTGTACTGGTGACCCTTAAACAACTTAACTGCCTCGTGTCGCCTGTCCAAAGACCAGAATAATGTCACACGTGTATATATATATATATATATATATATACGTGTGTCTTTGTCTTGTTAAAGCATTTCGTCTTAGAAAAGTTCCTCAACATCGACGAGAGCGCATCACATACAAAAACTCACAACACAGAGGTTCCGAAGTAAGGAAAAACGTCTTTCGTCCATCCACATCCACTACGCTTCACCAACGGGCCAGTCCAACTTTATCTGACTCACCTCAAAAAACATTAAGAAGAAGTATGGGGCTTCTTCAATGGTGTTATCGCGCGATATATTTGACAGTTGTACTGAATCACTTTCGTTTCGATTGCGTCCCTTTTTTTCTACTATTTCTTTCAATTTTGTGCTTTTCTCGTCGCGTTGACTTTTAGTTCTCAGTTTTCTCCAGATATAAGTAAGAAGTCGAAGATCGACCGTGTGTTATCCGAGCATTCAATTAAGGTTGTTTTTCGAACGACGGAGGTGAGAAATTACGAGTTTAAGTTATAGAAGTTGACAAATTTATAGACGTATTAGAGAGGACATGCGCAATTTAAAGAAGGAAAACGTAATTTCGAAAAGTAATTTTATTTAAGAATTTTTACTTACTCTTATTTTTTATTTGCTATTTGCAATTGTTATGTATAATTGCTTATAATGGTTTATTTTAATTTTAACATACATTGGCTTTCAATCAAATCGAGTACACTTAAAAAAATTTGAAACACCATGTCTATTTGTTGGTCTTTTTTAATTTTATGTCATTTGCATTGACGCCAAATTAATAATCGATAATCCTAATATAAAAATGCTTGAAAGAAATAGATTTAGCAACATGGTATAAATCCATCAATAAATCAGTAGGAATGATATTGCGTGACCTTATTTATATCTAATGAAAGATAACAATAATAATGATAATCAACGTAAATGTTGAAACTGGTAGACATTGGTTTGAAGACAAAGCTGTGGCATTTGTGGAATTAAATTTATAACACGTTGCAACATATCTGAGGAAATTAATTATGCTGCATGACGCATCCGATTAAACTTTCCTCTTCATCATAACGAATGCCAGTCATTATAAGGGCTTATTATTAAGAGCCCAATAACAGGAAAGTACAAAATAGTTAACTGAGTTTAGACAAAAGTGTGGCAGATATAATAAAATAAATTTAAGCTAATTCAAACTTAAGTTAATCAGAATAACACTTTTGTAATACCGAGAGCTAGAACAAATTTGATGAGAAGATCTCCTGTAACGGTGATGTGGACGAGTGCTGAGTGCAGACTGGATGTATTTTTATGCTTATTTTACTTCTTTAGAGTCCTGTAAAAAACTGCCTGTTGGACACGAGAAAGAATTATTATTACTATTATTATTACGAAGGTAGCCGTTTATATTTCGGGAATAGCAAACAAAAAAAAAATTTTATTACCGAAAACAGCTTTATTGCTTTTCAAAATGATCTCCTTAAAAATCAATGCATTTTTGCATTCGTTTAAACCAATCCGAAAAGCATTGCTGCCACTGTGAAGGCGCTATCTCCAAAACATAACTTTTAAATGCCTCAACTGCCACTTCCGACGAAGAAAACCGTTGACTACGAAGTTTATTCTTAACGCGTGGGAACAAAAAAAAATCACAGGGTGTAGTCAGGGCTCTACGGCGCATGTCTCATTAATTCAAAGTTTTGCCCGATCAAATATTCAATTGTTTGAACCGACCTGTGAAAGCTCGCATTGTCCTGGTGGAGAATGATCTGCTGTTTTCGGTTTGTTTTCCTTATTTCTTGAAAAGCTTTTGGCAAAAAAATAGTCGTGTACCATTCAGCATTGACCGTTTTACAATTCTCTAAAGGCGCCGTTGCAACGTGACCGGTCTTTCCAAAAAAACAGGCGACCATTTGTTATAATGCGCTTCGAGCGCGAAACTATTGTGTGTTTTTGCTCATCTTAGAATACCCACACAGTCGACTGCTGTTTACTATCGAGCTCATACGTATAGATCCAAGATTCATCACCTATAAAGACTTTATAAATGTTCTTTGAAGCACCGCCATTGTATTTTTTGTACATTTCTTGGCACCAATCGACGCGAGTCCTTTTTTGAACGGTTGTCAAATTATGTCGTACCCAACGTAAACATAGCTTCTTAACGGCTAAATGTTCATGTAAGTCTTATGCACGCTGGTGTTATTAATAGTTAAATGTGCCTCGATCTAACGATATGTCACATGACGGTCTTGCATTATCAATTCTGACACTGCATTAATGTTTTCCGACACAACAACATCTAGGGGACGACTTTCAAGTTCATATTCAATATACCAACGATATACTGTAGTTTACGATGGTGCTTCATCACCATGCAAAGAATTCAGCTCGTCGATGCATTCTTGTTGAGATAATCCACGCCGAAAGCCATTTAAAATAATTGCACGAAAATGTTCGCGAGTTACTGTCAACAATAGGAACAGCGACCTAAATATATTGTCAAAAATGACAAATTTCACGATGCAATCATCAGATCGGAGGCAACACAAACAGTGTTGCCAGTTCCCGAAATATAAACGGCTACCCTCGTATTATTACTTCAATATGGAGTACGATTCGCATCAAATGTCCTTTGAAAATCTTTTTTCACCCACTATTATCGATTATTATTAACCCACGACTACTAGTAAAAAGGAAAAAGGAATTATAAAAGTTTGCAGTTTCGTTACGATTTCTATTCTAAAATAAAATATGTATTTTCGAAAGTATTGTACTAAGTCAAATAACCAAGAGTTCAGAACAACATACTTAACGAACACACAAAAAAAGAATTCCGATTTACGCCAACATAATCGTGCAATCAATAGTGGTATTCTTAAATTATTGAGTCAGACAAAGTAGTTACAAATTGTTACATCAGCATATGTAACAGAACAAATATATATCTGAGCAGAGAACATGTTACTGCGTTTTTCTCGACTTTTTTTCCTGTTTCGTTAACATATACACACGTTCATACACCAACTCAATAAGTTGAGCCTTTTCGTCTTCGTGATATATACCATGTCGAAAGCCGAACGTCAAAAAATCTTTTAAGCGTTTTGATCGGAAATGGTGCTAATGAGACCGGAGAAGGATAGTCAGATAAAGTGAAATAACACGCGCAGTTAGTTAAGAATGGTCACACGTGATTGCGTGGGTTGTTACTGGTGAGAATTAAATGGACAAAGGTTCGAGAATGTGAATAGAGTATGTTTAATTAAGTAAACGCATTAAATAACATTTATACAGAAATGTATGTATACATTAGGCTGTTACGAAAGCTGCTGTTTCCATTATTTACATTCAATTATTATATTAGTATTAACTGTTGATTTTATTACAAGTTCTTAAATTTAGAAATGTAGACAGCAAAATAGTTAATCAATCAACATAATCACAAAATTTTGTTTTCTGTTAGGGGGCCCATATAAAGGAATTTTACATAATACAGGGTTATTTTCAAAAATGTATACTTATCAGGTGTACCGAAAAGTTATTACCGGATTTTTCGTAATAAAACCACATAACTTTCAAGAAAATGGGAAAATGTGTTTACTCCATTACATTCAGGTCAACACTTTTTTCTTCATTGTCATCAACTAAAGCTCGCGCCAATCCGACAGTTAAAAGAATGGTAGTTGAGTGAATAGCAACGGTTCACAATTTCTCTTCATGTCAAGGATTCAAAGCTGACCTCACCGATGCGGTGGTGTAGGATGTCCTTACGATGAGCACACAAACAGCATAACATCTCAAGTTACACTAAAGGTCCAGTAACTAAAGAGTGTCATGCCGCACCGGTCTTTTCTTGAGCCGAAATACTTGAAATTTTTACTGACAGGAGAAAAAATGATTATATATAGGGTTCCGTGAAATCAGTATAATAAAATATGTAATATTTAGTATTCCGATGGACTTTGTTTGACATTTATTATAAAGAAAGCGTATTATTGTTGTTCGAAAGGATGGTAATCTTAAATAGTGATTGATTAAGAAAACTTGTCTTCGTTTTACATATACTGTCTTCAGCTCTGTCTGAGCAACAAAATCATTAAAAAGATTTTCAATAACATAATGATAATTTTGTTGATATTAGAGAAGAATGGGTAGTATTTGTCGACATTAATTTAGACATATACCTTAATGTATTCTTATATTATTCAAAGTGATTTAATTTGAGTACAATACTAAACAAAAAAAACCAAGTTGAATTTGATGGAGCCTGTGGTTGATTAAGTTAATCACTAAGGTTGATATATAACCCCTTTCCACATTAACTTTCGTAATTCTGTACACGCATTTCGACAACTAAGTTGTCATCATCAGCAGATAATTGCAAAGTGTCGCATCTGGTAAACCACGGCGAAATATACCTGTACGAAAACAAACTCCATACGCGATCTGTACCGTTGAGAACCTAAATGAACACAAAATGTACAACGTAGTGTACATTTTGGTTCTCAACGGTACAGATCGAAAGATGAACTCGTGCCCAAAAACTAAGTCATATGAAACTTGTATCTATTTCAGATACTAGCTTCGCAATAGTTGATGTATGTTAGTTGTTCTGTTAATTTCATTCCACACTGTATATGACATGCTTCCGTTTATTTTATTTATAGTTCATTTAAAAATCTTTCAGTTTGCTAATTTTTAAATATTTCCTTTGCACGTGCAACAATTTATATTTTTAGTTGTCGTTTTCCGGTCTGTTTTTTGGTCTATAGAATAGGCTGAAAAATTAGGTCTACTGTATAATCGGCGTGAGGTAAATACCCTCTAAATGAGTCAACAAACTTTTGTTTTCTTGTGGTCTGTAGGTACTGTCCATCACTGTATTTGTTTGGTAGTTTACTTTCTGGCCTTTTTTAAATTGCAGGGCATCTGCAAAGAAAAGATCTACTGTATAATTGGCAGGAGATGAAAGTGCTCGAAAGGAGTTTACACACTTTGTTTTCTTGTTGTGTTTGTTTAATCGTTTTTTTTTTGGCTTGTATATATACATTGTATAATCGGCGTTATTTAAAATTTCTCTCTGTTTATTTATTTTCTAGTCTTTTTTTCACCTGTAGATACGGCCGAAAATTCGGCCGAAAGTCTACTCTATAATCGACGTGGAAAAGAAGCTCCCTAAACTAGAGGACACACTTTTGTTTTCTTGTCATCTAATGTTGAGTTGCTTGTTTCTTTTTAGCCTGTAGGTTGGGTAAGGGAATAAGCCTAATCCGTAAGAGATAAAAATCCTCTAAACGAGTCATCGAATAGCATTTCTCTCTCTGTATTTGTTTGATTATTTGTGGCCTTGACTTTTCTGTTGGTTGAGTTGCTTGTTTCTTTTTAGCCTGTAGTTTGGGTAAGGGAATAAGCCTAATCGGTAAGAGATAAAAACCCTCTAAACGATCATCTCATTGTATTTTCCTCTCCGTATTTGTTTGATTGTTTGTGGCCTGGCCTTTTTTGTTGGCCTGTATGTCCGGCCGAAAGAATAGGTCTACCCTATACCAGACGTAAAATAAAAGCTCTCTAAACTAGACAATTTGCTTTTATTTTCTTGTCGTCTATTATTGGGTTGTTTTTTCTTTTCATGCTGTAGGTTGGATGAGAGAATAAGCCTACCATATAATCGGCGTAGAAAAAAAGCTCTCTAAATGAGTCATCTCAAACCATTCTTTTCTCCGTGTTTGGCTGTTTGTTTTCTGGACTTTTTTTGGCCTGTAGGTCCAGCCGAAAGGATACGTCTATTCTATAATCGACGTAAAATAAAAGCTGTCAGAACTAGTCAGCACACTTTTGTTTTCTTACCGTCTATTATTGAGTCACTTATCTTTTTATCCTGTAGAATCGGTTGAGAAAATAGGCCTACCGTATAATTGGCGAGGGAAGAAGTTCAATAAATGGGTCATCGCAAACCATTTTTCTCTCTGTGTGTTTCTTTAGTCGTTTTTTTGTGATCCATCTTTTTTGGCTTGTAGATCCAACCGAAAGAATAGGTCTAGTGTATAATCGACGTGAGGTAAAAGGCATCTAAATGAGCCAGGATCCTTTTACTCTACCGTGGGTCAGTCGTTTCGTTTTTTCATTTGAATTTTGTTTCCTATAACGCCATTCATGTCAATGATTTGAAATGATTATGGATTATAGATGTGGTTAGTAAAGTCGAATTGTTGTTTGGCTTAATCGTACTTTTTTTGTTAGCTTTGAAGCTACTCATCGTTTATTCATATATTCGACAACAATTAATTTAATGTCTATTTTAGTTTAAGAATTTGTGCCTTTACCTTTATATTTTTTCCGTTTTAGGATTTGCAGATAACAAGATTATGCTTTTTTACTCTTCGGAGTTTTCTTTCGTTTGTATCTCGGGATTTCTCCGAAAACATGTGCAGCCTACCAAACATAAAACAAAAAAGACTTTAAAACAACAATTAAAAATATAAAAACACGAACAAATACGATACTTAAGAATTTGCAGCGCGAACTAAAAATACCTATCATAATCTCAAGTTCAAAACTCTAATTCTGTTTACTTTAATTCGTGTCAACAATATTAATAAATGTCCAATTACACTAGAAATTTTCCCCCAACATCAGCATTCACCTCAACATCTGCTCCTAGAATTCCAAACAACCCGAAGACATCGATACCGTGTAATCATATCTGTTCGCCTCATGAACAGCAACCAAAGTCGTTAATTGGGAATAATAAAAAGAAAGAGGACCTCCCGAAATATAATCACCAAAGTCAAAAAGTAGAGAGTATCACAAAACAAACGCATTAAAATTAAGATGATTTAAACGCATGTCCCAAGGAGCTGTTGTAATGGCCACCCCATTTACTTCGTATTATACTTAAGATTGTATAGTATTCAGTGGTCAACTCCTGCTGCATATATTCATACCATATGAATGTGTGCATGTATATCCAACGGTGCTGGACGGTAAAGTGTTGATGTAATTGATAAGAGTAGTCGGTTATGGGAGAGACCTGGGGGCCATAAGTGTTACCTTACAAGACATGTTCATCCGTCTGACACGTTGTTATGATGATGCTAGGTAACCAGGGTCGTATATATAGTGTAGTAGTATATATGCACCACGTTACTAAAGATAGAGTGTTGGATATATTTGATTTTCTACTTTATTTTATTGTGTCTCTGGTGGAATATGAAATCTTAGAACGTCGATAAATCGGCACGAGTTATAGCGTGTCGTTCCGGGTAGAAAAAAGGACGCCAAAAACAAGGAAAGAAAACTAGACGTGTAATTGTTGAAAGTGGTTTACCATCGATGTACGAAATTTTCCGATATTATCTAAATTCGTGACATGTGGTTGATCTGGTAATATCTACTGCTTAATTTTATACACGAAGGAAAGGAAGCGTGGGTTTATTGATGTTTAAAATCACTTATTAAAATGTAAATTTTATCAAAAACTCTTTAGGTGTCGATTAGTATCACTCTCGAAATATTATTGGTGGTAATTTGTGTGACTGTTATGTTTCGATTTTATTCTGTATCACCGGTGAAAAAGTGTTTTCTTAAGGAAACGGCACACTCAATAATTACTTTAAACAAGTTTTTTCCTTATCTGACACAAGTGTGATATAAAATAGTGCGTTCAAATGTTAAAATTCCAATACTATTGATTGTTGTTCCTCGTGAATTTATTTTTATGTAGTCCATATAGATATGCTCGGAGTGATCAAATTAGCAATCTATATGCTTTTTCATTTTCGAACGAGTTCATCGAATTTAATAAAGAAATAAAGTTATTTCGTTTGTTTACAGATGATGGAAAAAGGAAAACACGACAGATGTTTCAATTACGTTCTAATCGTGCACAAACTTAATATAGAGCACGCTATATTAACTGTAAATTATTGAGAGATAGCACTTTTAAAAGACTAGATCAGAATTTATGTGAAATTGGTATGCTTGCCTCTTAGATGTGTTGATGCAGACAGAATGCATAATGAACTAACTACGAGGGTAGCCGTTTATATATCGGGAATGGCAAACAAAAAGCTTTTAGTATCGAAAATAGTTTCGTTGCTTTTCAAAATATTCTCCTTGAAAATCGATGTGCTTTTTTTGCACGGTATCTCCAAAATTTGAGTTTTGAATACCTCAACTGCCTTTTCCGGTGTAGAAAACCGTTGACTACGAAGTTTATATTTCACGTGTGGGAACAAAAAGAAATCACAGGGTACTAGATCAGGGCTGTACGTCGGATAGATCATCAATTTAATGTTTTGCCCGGTCAAATATTCAATTGTTTGAACCGGCTTGTGAGAGCTCGCATTGTCATGGTGAAGAATGATCTGTCGTTTTCGGTGTATTTTCGTTATTTCTTCAAAAACTTTTGGCAAAAAAATAGTTTTGCACCATTCGGAATTGACCGTTCTACAAATTTCTAACAGCATGGTTGCAACGTGACCGGTTTTTCCGAAAAAATACGCGACCATTTGTTTTGTTGTGCTTCGAGAGCGAACTACTTTCGTTAGTTTTGGCTCATCCTGGAATACCCACGCAGTCCACTGCTGTTTACTATCGGGCTTATACGTATAGATCCAAGATTCATCACCTGTGACGACTTTATAAATGTTCTTTGAAGCACCGCCATTGTATTTTTTGTGCATTTCTTGGCACCAATCGACGCGGGTTCTTTTTTGAGCGGTTGTCAAATTACGTGGTACCCAACGTGAACATAGCTTCTTAACGGCTAAATGTTCATGCATGATCTTATGTTCGCTGGTGTTACTAATACCTAGAGATGCCTCGATGTCACAGTATGTCACATGACGGTCTTGCATTATCAATTCAGATACTGCATTAATGTTTTCCGACACAACAACATTTGTGGGAAAAAACGCCGTCCAAGTTCGAATTCACTATACCCACGATATACTGTAGTTTTCGATGGTACTTCATCACCATATAAAGAATTCAGCTCGTCGATGCATTCTTGTTGAGATAATCCACGCCGAAACTTATGAAAAATAGTTGCACGAAAATGTTCGCGAGTTAATGCCATTTTTTCGCTGACATAAAATTTTCAAGTTACTGTCAACAATAGAAATAGCAACTGGTAATAAAGCTGTCAAAGAAAATATACTGTTAAAAATGAAAAAACTTCACGATGCAATTAGATCGGAGGCAACACTAACAGTGTTACCAGTTCCCGAAATGTAAACGGCTACCCTCGTATTCATTTGGTGGTGATAGTTTTTCATTCTTTCATGGGTCATTTATTAATAATAATAATTATAATATTTATTAATCGCGTTTGCCATTTACATGAATGTGGGACGTCATAAAAAACAGTATATAAATAGAAATATTGCAAAAGTACAAAATATGAAACTGTATAAGAAAAAAACAATAAAAGCAGTCACTCAGGATCCGAAAAGAAATCTCCCATCGTATAATAAGCGTTTGGTATTAAGTAAAGCTTTAATTTCTTTTAAAGTTTAGTGACTATTAACATTTTTTGCAATGTCTTGAACAATGTTGTGTAAACGAGCACCCATATGAATAGAGGATCTTTTGTAACCCGTGAACGTGTGCGCCGCAATAACTAAGTTGTCCTTGGTTCTGACATCACAGGGTAACAAAATGAAACAAAAAATTTTGTGCCGGAAATCTAACATCTGATTTTAGATGTTTTTAATGTGCTGATTCCAAAAATGCCACCAGATTTTTTCTATCAGCTCTAGTTTTTGAGATACAGGTTACAGGTTAATTGATACTCTTTTCTGATAAAGGACAACAAATAAAGAGATAAATATGTACTTAATCGTCAAAATAGAAATTTCCCAGAATGTAATTAGCCTTTGGGACAGCAGAGATAAAAATGAGCACTGGGTTAAAAAAAATGGCCTTCAAGAGATGTCATGATTCAAGGAAAACAAAACGTGATCAACGAACCTTTGGTTGCAAGAGAAAAAATCTTACTTCCGCCCTTGCATATCAAGCTAGGCTTAATGAAGCAATTTGTGAAGGCTTTAAATCGAGATGGAAATTGTTTTGGGTATTTATCACGTAAATTTCCTGGCATTAGCACGGAAAAACTAAAAGCTGGTATATTTGATGGTCCTCAAATAAGGCAACTTGTTAAAGATCCACAATTCACCACATCAATGAACTAGACTGAATCTAACGCTTGGTGTTCATTTGTTCAAGTAGTACAAATTTTTCTTGGCAATCATAAAGCAGAGAATTACGTAGAATTAGTGGAAACTATGCTTTCAAATTTTAATATTCTTGGCTGTAACATGAGTATAAAAGTTCACTACCTCCACAGCCACCTAGATCGTTTTCCAGAAAACTTAGGTGATTGTAGTCAAGAACAGGGGGTAAGATTCCATCAGGATATTAAAACTATGGAAGATATATCAAGGACGATGGGATAGCCACATGATGGCGGACTACTGCTGGAGCCTTCAGCGAGACTGCCCTAGTAAACTCCATTCTAGAAAGTCGTAGAAAAGAAAATTTTTATGTGATTAGTGACTAATGTAATTATGTAAATTAAGTTTTTGCAATAAATACTTAAATCCATGTGTCTTTGTTTTTTTAACTGTCAGTAGTAATATTATATATTATAACAGTTATAACGTAAAATATATACACCATTTTTTAAAAAAATCTCAAAAACTAGATCTGATAGACCAAATCTGAGAACTTTATTACATTCTGCATCCAAAAATTACCCAGGAACAGTTAAAAAATCGCAGGCACCAAAATGTGTGTTGGCCTGTGTAATCTGCGATTTTACCATTGAAAAGGCTAAAAGCATGAAGAAGCACAAAGATACGAGGGAGCGTTTTTATATTCGCGGAATGAGCGGGTTGTAGAGGGGTGAGTATTGGGGGCGTGGCCTGTGCAGCGACTCATGATTAGTATAAATACGAAGTTTCATGGTTATTAGACAGTTAGTCTTTGAGCTATCGTCAACCAAGTAACATAATCAGGAGTGAAAAGTGAAATATGGAAAAAATCGAATATCGTGCCGTTATAAAGTTCCTTACCAGGCAAGGAAAATCAGTCGCGACCATAATGAATGACATGTCATAGGTGTACGGCGACTCTTGTCCAGGAAAAACCATGGTGTACAAGTGGCATAGTTTATTTATAGTTTATTATTTTAACAAGGAAGGGAATCCCTTGAAGACGACCCGAGGCCGGGCAGGAGCATTGAGGTGACCACGCCAGCACTTATCCAAAAAGTTGAACAAATTGTACTCGAAGATGCTCGACTAAAGAAGAAACAACTCGCAGAAATGGTTGGAGTATCCGATACAACAATTTTTAAAATACTACACGATCATCTCGGCATGTCTAAGGTCAGCGCAAGATGGGTGCCGAGAATGCTCACGCCGCCGCAAAAACAGCAGCGCGTGGAGTGTTCGCGTGCATTTTTGGACCTCTGTAATGAAGACAAGGATGGTGTATTGAGTGGAATTGTTACTGGAGACGAAACTCGGGTTCATCATTATGAACCTGAGTCCAAACAAGACTCCATGCAGTGGCATAAAAAGGGCACAGCATCTCCCAAGAAATTTAAAGTGTCACAATCAGCTGGGAATCTCATGGCAACGGTATTTTGGGACTCGGAAGGAATATTGTTGATTGATTATAAAGATAAACTTGTTTCTATAACCGGAGAATATTACGCTTCAATATTAGAGCGACTAAAAGAAGCCATTAAAGAGAAAAGACGGGGAAAATTGACAAAAGGTGTTCTGCTTTTGCACGACAACGCGCCCGTCCACAAGAGCCGCGTTGCGTTAGCTGCCCTGCATAAGGTGGGCTTCGAAATTGTGAATCACCCACCCTACAGCCTAGACCTGGCCCCGAGTGATTATTACCTGTTTCCGAAAATGAAAAAAGAGCTGCGGGGTAAAAAACTACAACAACAAGTTATAACGTAAAATATATACACGATTTTTTAAAAAAATCTCAAAAACTAGATCTGATAGACCAAATCTGAGAACTTTTTACATTGTGCATCCAAAAATTACCCAGGAACAGTTAAAAAATCGCAGGCACCAAAATGTGTGTTGGCCTGTGTAATCTGTGATTTTACCATTGAAAAGGCTAAAAGCATGAAGATGCACAAAGATAGTAGTGCAAGTGTCTTCATATTCATCGAGTGAAGATATCCGCTGTAGAACGAAACAATAAAATTCTTGTAACCAAGTGTATTGGTATCTGTCGATAAAATAAGTTGGAATTATTGAAGTCAATTGTTTAATATTTTATTGTTATCGAGAGAAATAGCAATAAATTTTATTCTTTTGTATTTGAGTATTTCGACCGGAAAGGTGTAATAAAACGTTCATTACACCTTTCATTCAGTCATTTCTTATTATGCGATACATTTTGTTTGTACATAATTTTATTTGATTCATTTTTTTCTAATAATAATTTTCCTTTATGCGCTCTTACATTTTTTATTTTATTTTTCCTGTTTAGTATTGTACTCGAATTAAAGCATTTTTAATAATATAAGAGTACATTAATGTATATGTCCAAATGAATTTCGTCATATACTACTCATCCTTCTCCAATATCAACAAAATTATCATTACGTTATTGAAAATCTTTTTAATGGTTTGGTTGCTCGGAGAGAGCTGAAGACAGTATATGTAAAACGAAGATAAGTTTTCTTAAGCAGCGATAATACGCTTTCTTAATAATAAATGTCAAACAAAATCCATCGGAATACTAAATATTACACTTTTTATTATACTGATTTCACGGAACCCTATATATAATCATTTTTACTCCTGTCAGTAAAAATTTCAAGTATTTCGGCTCAAGAAAAGGCCGATGCGGCATGACACTCTCTAGTTACTGGACCTTTAGTGTAACTTGAGATGTTATGCTGTTTGTGTGCTCATCGTAAAGACACCTTACACCACCTTATCGGTGAGGTCAGCTTTGAGTTCTTGACAAGAAGAGAAATTGTGGACCGATGCTATTCACTCAACTACCATTCTTTTAACTGTCGAATTGTTGCGAGCTTTATTTGATGACAATGAATAAAAAGAGGTGACATGAATGTAATGGAATACTTTGTATTAGTGGCAAAAATACCACTTTTAGATGAGATTATTGTCCTCAGTAATCATTTGGGTTTGTTTTTAGAAAATAACGCAAAAGTATACGCAATTGTTTCCAAATAGAATAACTTAACTATAAACGGGAAAAATCTGAGAAAAAAGGTAAATAATCTATCTTTAAATAGGCAACATAAGACGTAAAACAAATTTGTTCGTCTTAAAATTGAAGACAACTGATTTTTTTTAATGCTGAACACACATATCCTCTGCCTCTAAAACAACCGGGATGACTTTATTTTAACGAATTTCGTAATGTCACCTGCCGGTGAGGAATTAGTGGTGAATCTAACACCCTTTGGCATTAACCAACAAGATAATTGGATTTTAAATGTTCAGTGCTGAGGTAAATATAACATATGGTAATAGAAAATAAAAAATTGAAAAAATATATCAAAACTCAAATAAACTCTAACAAAAATAATAAATGAAGTAATTAATATCTTTAAAAGAAGCAGAAGTTTAAAGTTTGTTTGTTGTTAACAACATAAGAAAAAACTGCAAATCAGCCCATTAACCCCATTCGTGGAGGGGGGGGATGAATAGTCTACTAATTATGACTTTCACTAACCGGTAACCGGTGCTGTGTTCTTAAACTATAATGTCATGATGTATCGTTTTCTTAAACAAATTTCGTTTTTCTTTTGTGAGCTCATGGCAGTCGTAGACAAATCTAACGTCGAAGATAAGAAAGGTATTAAGTGCGCAACTCGCTGTTTTTTTTTATGAAAATGCAACTTTATTGTGAAAAAATGTTTACAAATGAATCATTCAAAATATTGCCCATCGCTAGAGGCAATTTTTTCCCATCTTTCTGGCAGAGCTCGAATACCGTTACAGTAGAAGTGTTCGTCTTTTGAAGCTATCCACGAATCATGCCATTTTGAGATGTCTTCATATGAGCGGAACTGCTGATTAGCCAGACCATGTGTCATCGAACGGAACAACTAACAATCGGACGGCACAATATCTGGGGAATATGGCGGGTGGGGTAGGACCTCCCATTTGAGCGTTTCTAAGTAGGTTTTAACAGGTTTGGCCACATGAGGCCGAGCGTTGTCATGTTGTAAAATCACTTTTTCATGCCTCTGCTCGTATTGTGGCCGCTTTTCTCGCAGTGCTCGACTCTATCGCATCAATTGAGTTCGATAACGTTCCCCAGTGATGGTTTAGTTTGGTTTCAACAGCTCATAATAAATAACACCGCCCTGGTCCTAACAAATACACAGCAAAACATTCGCAGCATGAATATTCGGCCGAACCGACGACGTAGAAGCATGACCGGGCAGTCTCCATGATTTGGTCTCTTTGGGTTGCTGTAATGAATCCATTTTTCATCACTCGTAACGATCCGATGAAGAAAACCCTGAAAAAACGACGCTCAACGTCTCTTGCCTTAAAATCATGAGGAACTCAAGTTCCTTGTTTTTGAATCATTCCCAACGCATGCAATCGCTGGGAAATGGCTTGGCGGATAACTCCTAATGCTGAAGCAACCTCTTTTTGCGTTTGGCACGAATCCTCATCGAGCGGTGCTTCCAATTCAGCGTCTTCGAAGGTTTTTGGTCTTCCTTCACGCGAACAGTCGTCAACATCGAAATCACCGTCTTTGAAGCGACGGAACCAATCGCGGCACGTTGTTTCACTTAGAGGAGCATCTTCGTAAACTTTATGGAGTTCTCGATGCACTTCAGCCGCCATTTTCTTCGAATGAAAGAAGAAAAGCAACACTTTCCGCAAATGACGATTATTTGGCACAAAATCAGACTTTTCACACAACCAAAAGTATATGGCGCAAAAACAAAATCACTAATGTGTCAAAACGGTTTGTTTACCATATGTTTAAACTTGGTTCATGACGTTTTGGTTATATCATAATCGACCAGCACTTACTACTGGAGCCATCTCTTGAAAAACAGCGAGAACTTAGTTGCGCACGTAATGGTTTTTTCATTTTTGTGCAGAATGTGAGACGGTACTTACTACGAGTATATGATTGATGGCTTCGGGTTGAATTAGCATAGGAAATAGGACTCTTTTAGTATTCCTAACTATTTAAATGCTCAAAGGCATATTTCGGAAGTTCAGGAACTATGAAGTTTACATATATCCAAAAGCTAAATAATTAAACATTCCAGCAGACAATGCTCATTCTTATTTTGCAGCTGTTACATTACGATTCCTGAAATAAGTGAACATCGATATTCTCAATTGGTCAGTGTGGTCCTCAAATCTCTCATTCGCAGAATGTATCTGAGACACGATAGGTCGACACAATGGTATGCTTGCCTATCCATCAATCAACTTATAATAGCTACATGATGCCCCGTGGATGTTATGGAATGAGCTATCTTAGGAGTAACTAATTCAAAACCCTTTGCAAAATTTAAATTGGGCGACAATTAGATAATAACAACGCGTCACTGTTGTGAACTGGACAAATTCTCGTACGCTTCCAACAGTCAGGAAATACAGCTGTTGCATGCCGACATCTCTGAAAAATGAAACCAGGAATTAATTCATCTTCAGTTGTAGATTTCGTCGATTGTACATCCATAACCATTAGGTCATTCTCATTCACAAGAGAAATAGTGAGAGGTAGATCAGATATTATTGGACATGCAGAAGTCAAAGAGCAGTTACTATCAAAACTACTAGAGAAGTATTGTTCAAACCCATTCACCATTTTCTGTGGGATACTGTACTCCTCGTCATACCAAACAAAAGTCCGGGCATTCTCGTCGAGGCATGTTTGATATTCAAAAATTTCCATAAATCGGAAGGGCTTTGTTCTACATCATTTTCTGATCTCCGCATGTAATCACGATAACTTGTAGCAATCTGCAATTTAACAAGTGATCTTAGGCATTTGAATTATTCATAGTAAAATTAATGTTTTGTTGAGAGCGAAGTATTATTACGTGGGCAAGATGAAAAGTTGTTGGCCTGACAATGAAAGACTGCGATTTAAATTTATAAAATGATTTTATTTTTCTAAATAGTTTCACTTGAGTTCAACACACTTGGTCCAGCATTTTTCTAACATCAATATTCCTTCCCGGAAGTGAGAGTCTGGAAGTCTGTCAAAATATTCTTCTAAGGTCCTTTCAACTTCTTCGTTGGATATGAATCGCTTTCCAGAAACAAATTTTTTCAAATTTTGGAATAGATGGAAGTCTGAGGATACCAAATCAGGAGAATAGGGAGGATGGCCGAACAAATCGTACACTAAATCCCGCAATTTTCCCATCGCCAACGCACCCTTGTGTGCGGATGCGTTGTCCTGATGAAAAATGATTATTTTCTTCTCCAAACCAGGCCTCTTCTCGCGAATTTTGGAATCCGGCTGGTCAAGAAGGTTAGAGTAATATGCGCCTGTAATTGTTCTGCCTTTTTCAAGGTAATCAATCAACAAGATTCCTTTTCCATCCCAAAACACGCTGGCCATGATTTTTCCGGCAGATGCGATCGACTTCGCTTTCTTTGACGCTGAACCACCGGCTTCCACCCATTGCTTCGACTGCTGTTTCGTTTCTGGCATGTAGTGGTGGACCCATGTCTTATCCATGGTGACAAATCGCTGCACAAAATCGGTCGGATTCTTGTTAAATCGGTCCAAAGAATGCTCCGAAAATCGTGTGCGCATTTGCTTTTGATCGACATTCAGCAAATGCGGCACCCATCTTGCACAGAGTTTTCTCATCTCTAATTCTTTGTACAAAATGTTTCGCACCCTTTCTTCCGATATCCCCACAGCCTCGACTATCTCACTCACTTTCACTCGCCTATCGTCCAAGGCAATATCATGTACTTTTTCGATGATTTCTGGTGTGGTTGCGGTTTTTGGCCGTCCTTCACGTGGGTCATCTTCGAGGGACATACGACCACGTTTAAATTCAGTTCACTTTTAACGGTTGACAGCGAAGGAGCAGAGTCCCCGTACACTTTTGTCAGCTTCGCATGAATTTACATAGGGGTTAAACCATCCAAAACAAAGAATTTTATAATACCACGATATTCAAGTTTATCCATTTAAAAAATAACACGCATGACGTCTACTACAAAAATTCTTGCAAACAAACTACCTGAGAGAACAAGTTGAAAGTTCTCATATGAACTAAAGACACATGCAGCCATGCAGGAAACATAAATTTCTGTTAATTGTAATGCCACCTCTGTGTCAGGCTGAGAACTTTTCAAATTGCCCACGTAGAACGTATACGTGGAACATATTGATGACAAATTGAAGAAAGTATACTATAAAATCCTACAGATTTATTGACATACAAAAAGCGTTCCAAGAAGGATCAGTCTGTGTTAAAAATATCTGAACTTATTAAAGTAAAATCTGCTTCAGCGAAATCATAACGAATGTCAGGAGAAGATGAAAGAGTTTAAATTTGAATCATCTATTTTTCTCAACACGGTAAATATTTGTAAAAAATTTGGTTTAAAAATATTTATTATTTTTACTGAACGATACGGTCTTTTTACGCACAGAATATATCAAAATGTTCCTTGGATATTTGCAGAAAATCCGTAGCCTGGTAGCATTAATTATTTAATCGAAACACTTGAATACGTTAGCTGTTATGGTACATTACCTTAGTGGTCGAAGCAGGGTAATTATTACAAAAGTGAATATATTCTCTAGAATCACTACAGTTAATTACTATAAACGTATAACTATCATCTCTGGAAATTATTTTGTGATTCATCGCAGCACTTAGAAACACCAAAAGGAAAGGAACGAAGGGTGAGGCGATTGCGTCCAATATTTACGGCAACCTTTCCTTTTCGCATCAGATAAGGGAGTCCGAGGTGTCATAGATGTGGTAGGTCTGATCCGATGGCATTTTATTGGCCCCGGGATCGCCTATCTCTGAAACCAGGGCCTCTTGTTCGAAATTAGATAAATAAATGTGTTACTTTACAGTTACTAATTGCTTTAGATTCTGATTGTGAATGGTGTGGTTGGTTACATCTTATAAAGCGGGCGTAAGTTTTTATACCTGAAATTGTCTTTGTATTGTTCCATTGACGCTTACATGCATAAAAGCGCTAAAAAAATGTCGCCAAGGAAGTTAAATTTTTAGTAAATTTCCATTATATGCTAATGATAATATTTATTATATGAATATACGAGGGTAGCCGTTTATATATCGGGAAATGGCAACGCTATTATTGTTGCCTCCGATCTGATGATTGCATCGTGAAGTATATTTACCTTGACAGTTTTATTATCCGGTCGCTATTTCTATTGTTAACAGTTGAAAATTTTATGTTATCGAAAAAATGGAATTAACTCGAAAACATTTTCTTGCAATTATTTTTCATAACTTTTGGTGTGGATTGTCTCAACAAGAATGCACCGACGAGCTGAATTCTTTATATGGTGATGAAGGACCATCGAAAACTACAATATATCGTGTGTATAAGGAATTCAAACTTGGACGGAATTCTTTGAACGATGAACTTCGTGAAGGTCGTCCCACATATGTTGTTGTGTCGGAAAACATTAATGCAGCGTGACTTGATAATACAAGACAGTCATGTGACATACCCTGAGATCGAGGCACATCTAGGTATTAGTAATACCAGCGTGCATAAGATTCTGCATGAACATTTAGCCGTTAAGGAGATATGTTCACGTTGGGTACCACATAATTGGACAGCCGCTCGAAAAGGTACTCGCGTCGATTGGTGCCAAGAGATGCACAAAAAATACAATGGCGGTGCTTCAAAGAACATTTATAAAATCGCAACAGGTGATGAACCTTGGATCTATACGTATGAACCCGATAGGAAACAGCAGTCTACTGTGTGGGTATTCCAAGATGAACCAAAACCAACAAAAGTTGTTCGCACTCGAAGCACATCAAAACAAATGGTCGCCTGTTTTTTCGGAAAAACCGGTCATAATGCAACCGTGCGTTTAGAGAGTTGTAGGGCGGTCAGTTCCGAATGGTACACAATTATTTGTTTGCTAAAAGTTTTTGGAGAAATAAGGGAAACAAACCGAAAAGGATAGATCATTCTGCACCATGATAATGCAAGATCTCACAGGTAATTTCAAATAATTAAATATTTGACCGGGCAAAACATAGAATTGATGAGCCATCCGCCGTGCAGCCCTAATCTAGCACCCTGTGTATTTCTTTTTGTTCCCAAAAGTGAAGAATAAACTTCGTAGTCAACGGTTTTCTACGCCGGAAATATTTTGAAGATACCGCCTTCGCAATTTCAGCAATGCTTTTCGGATTGGTTTAAACGAATGAAAAGTGCATTGATTTTCAAGGACAATATATTGAAAAGCAATCAAACTATTTTCGATAATTGTTTGCTATTCCCGAAACATAAACGGCCACCCTTGTAGTTATATGGGAGCTTTAGGCGAACGAACCGCACCGTGTGTGTGATGATGATAGGCGTAAGAACATTTGTCGAAATGTTTATCAACAGAAGTGACTCGTTTCGTTTTGATTGGAGTCTCTTTACATGAAACTAGTTTACTCTTTCTTTATTTAATCAAATACTGGAATTAGTATTCATTTTTGAAGCAGTTTTCCCTAGTTTATATGTAATAATTTTCATATTTTGATCGCTACAGCCAATTTCACTTGTACAAAGCTCGTATATAAGATATAAAATTGGAGAGATTTTTAATATTTCTATTTACAACTTTTATTCCTTTGAGTTGAGGTTTTTCAACCAGTGGAGGGATAGTAAAACACTTGATTTATATTAACGCCGTTTCAGGGGCTTTTCTGCCTTTTTTCAAGTTATTTAATTATAATATTCCTTTCCTTTAAACTACAAGATAGGTTAAAGAAAAAAGAAAAACAAAAAGAAGGAAAGAAAAACAATTAAATAATTTGAAAAAGAAGAAATCCCCCGAAACGTCGTTAATATAAACTAAGTGTTTTACTATCCCCTACTGGTCAGAAAACCAAAACCGGAAGAGTAAAAGTTATAGTTAGCATAAAACGACCATATCGAATGTCCCATAATATGATTACCGTAGTTTAAAGATGCGTTAGTCAAGCAATTTCACGTTAAATCTGTCCAATGAACATATGCCCAAAACTCAATCATAACTGAGCTTCAAACATTTTAAGTTTCAGACAACACTGTTAATGCAGGTACGATGTATCGCTGCAAAGAAAAATCTTAATGAAAATCATTTAAAAAGAAGTCGCCTTATTGAATTAGTTGTTCAAAATGTCCACCCAGTAGCTGTATACATAATCTATCCCTTTTGAGAATTAAAAAGGTAGTTCTGCTAACAGTGGCTTTCTCGAAGCAGACCTTCCTCAATCGATTTCGAAAAGTTATCAGATGCTATACAACAAAACTCTCAGCTAACTTATCAGGAACTCCCACACACCGGGTCTCCCAAGACACGATTGCCAAAACTTACGGATATGTTACTGAAGCAATTTCAAGTAAAAATGTCCAATATTGCGTTTGTCTAAAACTCAATCATAACCGAGCTATAAGTATTTGTAGTTTTAGATAACCCTACTAATGTAAGTATGACGTACTACAACAAAAACGATCTTAATGAAAATCATTTAAAGAGAACAAGCTTTATTGAATTAGTTGTTCAAAATGTCCACCCAGTTGCTGCATATATAGTTTATCTCTTCTTAGAATTGAAGAGGTAGCTCTAGTATTTGTCTCAGGATCAGCACGAATAGTTTCTGCGACATCCATAATTCTAGAAACAAGCTGTTCTGTTTCCAAGTCCTTCTACATAAACCAAATTTTTCAGCATTTCCTATAAAAAATAATCTAGGGATTTAAGTCTAGTGACCTTGGCTCCAAGTAACTTCTGAACTTCCTACAATCCACCAGTTCGTATAATTTTGATTAAGAAAATCTTTTAATTTTCTGTCAAAGTATAGACGTGCGCCATCGTGTTGAATCCACATTCGTTGACTTATATTAAGAAGAACGTCATCTAGTAATTTTGTAAGGCAGTTTTCCAGGAAACTACTACAAAAATTCATACAAACAAACTACAGTACAAGTTGAAAGTTTTCATATGAACTAAAGGCACATGCAGCCACGCAGGAAACATAAATTTCTGTTAATTGTAACGCCATCTCTGTGTCAGACCGAGAACGTTTCACCTTGCCCACGTATGTCCGCTGTACTTTCCACTACATTTCTGGGTCTCTTATTGACAACACTCTAAAATCTATTTGGATTATTGCATTAGGAAATGTACCAGGACGCTTTTACAATTAGACAAAGAGCTTTGTTTCGAAAGTGCTGCAAAATCTTAATATTGGAAAATCTTGACACTTCCTGCTACTTTTCCGACTTTACCTTATTTGCTGTTTTTATTAACGACTTGTCAATCGATGACTTATGCACTCGAATTATTAACAAATACAGTACATTATGAACAACGGCAAATACAGCCACAAACAAGCACATCGATCAGCTATATAAACGGGATAACTTGTCTAAAAATATATTCGAATAAAACTATCTCCACCGACAAAATACACCGTTTCTATTTCTTAATAAAAAGTCAAACATTTGTGTCTGTTACCGGGTTATTGATGCAGGTGGAATTATTTTATTGATTCCGTCGTACCTTGGTGGTCCAAAGCTTTCTATGTCGTATATACATTACATTATATATACATGTATATACTTCCATCCAAGAGACAAGAGGAGTAAAAGAGATAACTCTACTTACCGGAACGATTCTATATATGTTATTCCCCCATTCCACGATCAGTTTTATCTACGAGCATCGCCTGTTTTACATGCTAAGTCAATTTAAATAAAATTGAATGAGAATGACTAAGGCGATGCAGTCCTTCCAACCGGCTATATTGGATATCAACAAATATACAGCGTTCTCTTAAAAATATGTTATATATATATATATACAGAGTTATTAACCAAAAATACGTCTTAAGAATAATATAAAATACAAAATAGAAGCGAGCGATTTAAATATTTAATTATTGATTCATCGGAAAAATCAGAGAGTATGTTTTCTATTCTTTATAGCACATTTGTTAGTATAAAAAAGATTAAACAACTACATATTACCATTTATTACGAGGGTGGTCTCGTAAGTACCTGGCTTGACCTAGAGATGGCGGTAGTTCTTTAAAAAACAAACGTTTCAAGTTTGAAGACACCGCATTGTTTAGTATTTGTTTGGCAGGCATCAATAGTGAACGTTTTCAGTGAATTTTTAAAAAAGGAGAAAATTGGTCATCGTTACGTGACACAATACTTTTATTTAAAAGGCCTCAGCCCAACCAATATAGAAGCTTAACTGGATTCTACTCTGGGTGAGTCTGCTCTTTCGTTTACAACAGTGAAATATTGGGTAGCAGAGTTTAAACGAGGCTGTACGGGCTCCAAGACGAGCATCACAGTGGTCGACCAAATGAGGTGACGACTCCAGAGATGGTGAAGAAAATCCACAAAGCGGTACTGGATGATCGTCGACTGAAAGTGCGCGAGCTAGCCGACATAGTAGGCATTTCAAAAAGTGCGGTACATCGCATATTATCTGAAAATTTGGACATGAGAAAGCTGTGTGCAAGATGGTTGCCGCGTTCGCTCACACTCGAGCAAAAACAGTGTTGTGAAGATGTTTCAATTGAATGTTTAGTGAAGTTACACAGCAACAAAGCACAATTTTTGCGCCGTTTCATAACCATGGATGAAACATGGGTCCATCACTTCACACCCGAGACAAAAGAACAATCAAAACAATGGACTCAAAAAGGAGAATCGGCTCCAAAGAAGGCGAAGACCGTTTCGTTTGCTTTGCAGATAAGGTTACAACATTGGTTTTTTGGGATGCGCGTGGAATAATTTTCATTAACTATCTTGAAAAAGAAAAAACTATCAATAGCGAGTATTATGCGAACTTATTACAAAGTTTGAGAGAAGAAACTAAGCAAAATGGTCCGCATTCGGCTAAGAAGAAAGTGTTGTTTAATCGAGACAATGCACCAGCTGACGAATCCGTTATTGCATGGCTAAAATTAATTAATTAAAGTTTGAATTGTTACCTCATGCACCCTATTCGCCATATTTAGCCCCCTCTGATTATTTTCTGTTCCCAAACTTGAAAAAATGACTCAGCGATCAAAGATTTTCCAAGGATAAAGAAGTGATGTTGGCAGTTAATGTCTATTTTGGGGAGCAAGACAGTTCTCATTATAAAAAGGGTATCGAACTTATTGAACATCGCTGGGAAAAGTTTATAGAGCTAAAAGGAGATTATGTTGAAAAATAAATATACATATTTCTTTCCAAAACTTTTTTTGTGTTTTCTTTGTTGGGTCGGGTACTTCTGGGACCACCCTCGTATAGAAAATAGTAAAATATATACCACTTGTAATCGAACTAATAGGGTTTTGAAATCAAAAGTAGAAGCAAAAGCACCGATTGTGATGTCAGTAGTAGGTAACATAAGAAAATAATTTCTCCATCAAATACAAAATCTAGAAATAAATCCACATACATACGCAAACATACAAAAAGCAATCATTATAAGAACAGCAACAGTCAGAAAATTTCTCAGTCTGCTGTAGCTCTCATAACCTGGCTAATATTCGTCATTCGATCAACACAATGGC